>QJPP01007225.1:0-261719 GCA_003996215.1 Jaltomata sinuosa
GTGATGGGATAAAATAAATAGTGATGGGATAAAATTTTAATGTAGTGTTTGGTTGCTAAGTCCGGGATAACTTATCCCGGGATTAACATTTAGTACCAGGATAAGTTATCCCTCCCTTTTGGTGGTATAATAATACCAGGATTATTTAACTTGGGATAAAGACTTTAAAATGACAAAATTATCCTCCAATTTTCGATCTGCTACATTTTCGATCATTTTCGATCATTTTCGATCATTTGCTACTCTATTTTCGGTCAAAAGATGCCTCTTTTTGGGGGGCAATTTACCCTTCATTTGCTAAAGATATTCCACAAATAAATTAAAAGGAAACTTTAGTACGCTATCACTTCATTTTCTTAATTTCTTCCTGCATTTTAAGGTCTTTGAAACTCTAGCAATATCCCCGAGGCACGTTTTTCACCAATATTCTCAACACCAACAACTTCATGGCTACGCACATCTAAGAAAAATCATGAGAATGCATACATAAAAATAATTAAGCTAAATGAGATGGAGGTTTTGTTTTTAAGAATGAATAACTAAAGTTCTACAAAAAAATATACAAAAAGCTAAATAAGGTGGAGGGTATTTTTGTAAACAAACATCTTATTCTTAGGAAGAATGCAATAAATATTATTTTTAGTACAACAAACCAAACAATCAATAAAAGATAATACCAGAATAACTAATCCTAACATAACTAATCCCAGCATAACTTGTTTCCCAACCAAACGACTCCTTATTGTTTTTGGCCTCAATATTGAGCTTTACTTCTTTTTTTTTATATTATTTTTCTCTTCTATATTATTTCTCCTTCTCAATTTATTTTGTTCAAATCTATAGCAGCATATTCTTTTCAATTTTGCCTTTTATTCTTGAAATCTCTATTGCTCAATTTATTTCTAGTAACTCTCTTTCCATGTACCAATTTGAAGAATTTTTTTGAAAAAATGATTAATTATTATTAAACTTGCAATTGAGATAGAAAAAATATTCTTAGAAAATAAGGTAAATTAAATTTAATTGAATGAGGAAATTTAAAAGTCGTGAATATCCTTTTAACAATATATATTTGATTAAATTTTCTTTTTTAATTTCATGGTATTTCTTTCATATTTTTTCAATTCTATTCTAAAGAGAGAAATTAAACTAAACTTATTTGATTTATTCATTGTTTTTTTTTTTCAAATGACTAACCTAGTAAATTGAACTACATAAACTAAAAAAAGATGCCATTTATTTAGCTTCTAAATAGAAATTATAATATTAGTAACTCAATCTTTACACTTCTTTAATAAATTGATGACTTTTAAAGTAATATATGATTGAATGGATACTAATTCAAAATTAAAAAATGTTCAAAATAAAGTAGAATACTGCAAAATAAAAAAGAAGAAGAAAAGCATAAGAAATTTTAAGAAGCCTCGATCGAACTGGATAAAAGTAGGAAGAAACGCTAAACGAAATACGACAACTCAAGTTAAATTTAGTGGGTTAGGGTTATTATTTCTCTTCCCCGTCTCACTCCATTTTTCATCATGTAATCTTTGCATATTTATTTTTTCATATTTTGAATCCCCTTAGTAAAAATTCTGACTCCGCCACTGAATATGAGATAACTATTTTTAGTATAGTGACCAACTAATATGAGACAGAGAGAGTATTACTTATAGTTCAATCATATACATTTACTTCAGAATCTTACTTAGAATGTCTAGAGACACACAAGACATAATATTTATTAGACTTACTCATCGAGCTTTGTTTAGCGCTTAATATTGCCCTAAAATTATGGTACTTTATTTAAAAAATAGAAGTTAACCCGTGGTTATAAAGCAAGAGAAGGCAGACACTACAAAGAAGTTGTTACTGTAGTTCATGATTATTGATTCTAAATTTTCAATCAAGTTTATATATATTATTAGTTTTGGGAACGTGCGTTGCACGTTTGTCCCTTATTATTATTATAAATTTTTATATATTTAAAAAGTTGAGTTATAAAATAAGAAATACTAAAATAAATAATATTAATTTTACGATTTATATTTTATTCATTAATAAAATTCATAAAAGTGGATGGTGCTTTGCCATCAAAAAAGACGTCAAGACTCAAGACCCAATCAGTTGCAAATTGCATCAACTTGCTAATAGATATGCATTGTTTTTCTAACTCTTCTTCACTTGTCATTAATTATGATTTATCATGTAGTAGCTCCGACGTAAATTCAATAATAATATATAATTAAAATGTTAATTAATAAAATGAGAATAAAATTATCTCCTCCAGCATTCACCTATTTTTTCACAAGCTAATCCAAAAAATTCATGATTTTTTTTTCTCTTCCCTATTCATTCATTCTCATTTTAAGCAAAGGATGAAATGATTATTCAATTTTTATGGACATCTTAGTAATTTTACTATGCTCTTAGATCCTTTTAGTATATGTGTATGGCACGTGTATCACATTCTAATAAGTAAAATTACTTTACAATAATACAAATAATATTAGAACAATGTGAATTACACTAAATCCAAAGAAAAAGATGCAAGCTCAAAGCCTCAAAGTGGTGAGTTCATTCTCATAATTCTTTTGTTAATAATACTCCTACTATTTTCTAATAGTTAAAAAAAACTACCAATATGGGTTGTGGTGCAGTGGTAGACTGCTCCATTCTTAACCAAAAGACTCGGGTTTGAGCCCTGGGTATGGAGAAAATCCTATTGGAAGCGCTACCCCCAGAATGAGCCCTACAACGCGTGATTCGAATTAGTTTAAACTGATAAATCATCAATTAAGTGAATTTAATAAATATAAGCATCTAAATAATAACAATTGTAGCTGAAATACGGGAATTGAAAAGTAAAATATAACAAACGAAAAAAAGAAAAAAAAATTATGGAGAAGAATGAATTTCTGAATCAAGTGGACACTGTTTTCTACTTGCACTCAAGAAAATTATTCATTTTGTATCACAAAGTAAGAAAGATGTTTTTTCCCTCCCCAAACCCAACACATCAAAAGGAAAATGACAAAATGGGCACGAAATATGCAATTGTCATTTTATAATAACAAAACAGAAAATCTCATAACTAAATTACCAGAACTCGTTAAGCTTCACTTTAAGACATATAAAAAATTTGTACATGAATTCTTATATTATACAAATAGATTCTGGATATCTGACAATCGCTTTATATTTATGTTCCATAGCAAAAAAATATTTCAATTAAAAATTACTGTTAAAAGAATTAAAAATTAGGCTCAACTATAAAAAAGTCAATAATAATATATGAGAAAGAATAAACTTACACAAAAGACAAAAATGCCAATCTCTTTACCTGAAAACAAACATCTACAATATACTTATTGAAAGAAAAAAAAATCATAATATAAAGAATCAAGAAATCCAAGAAAATGACTACATGTAACATAAACTTACAATAGATACCAATAAGGGTTGTGGTAGAGTGGTATGTACTCCTTCATTTTTAATCAAGAGGTCTTGGGTTCAAGCCCTCTTGGGTACGGAGTTGCCTTTTTAAGGGAGACAATAAATACCAACAAGGATTGTGGTGGGAGTGGTAAGTAGTCCTTGGATACGGAGTCACGCCTTTGTTAGGGAGCGCTTTACCCCCAATGTGAGATCCAAAGGTCCAGCTTTTGTTAGGGAGCGCTTTACCCCCCAATGTGAGATCCAAAGGTCCAGCTTAGAGGCCAAAAGACTTAACATTAAAATTAAATATTCTTCCCAATTAATTACCACGTTCACAATAGTAGTAATTTATCATTAATATGATTACAATTAACTCAAATTAGATGAAAAAATATTAATATTAATATTCTATTTAATAAGAGGTTATAATGGTCAATCAACTTTTGAAGGGTATAATTGTAATCCAACTTTCAACTTTGTGGCTTCCTACTTTTAGAATCAATATATATATATAAAGGAGGGTTTTCAACCCGATGACGTGGCGCTCTTTATGAGCTCTATTTGAATTTATCTTTTTTCTCATTTTTTAAGATTTTTCACCCTACTTTCTATTTATATTATTGTTAGAATGAATGTCCTAATTATTATAGGAGTAAGTGTCTTATTTATTGTAATTATTAAGACTTAAAGGTAGACTCTTTGTATACCATGACAAGATTGAAATGAATATGTTACTTATATGTAAAAGTCTTTATCATTATAATATACAAGCTTTGTGAAAGATAGAGGAGTATTTTTCGTTGCATTGTCCGATTGATTTTTCATCATCTTAATGCTATATATAAGTGCATTCTATATTTGCTAATCTTTAATCCACTGCCTTCTTTTTGAGATAGCAAATTTGTTTGAAAATCGGGAGGAAACAGAAAACTATGTGAAGCCCTTTACAACAAGCAATTTATTTAGATGTATATGCAGTAATGAAAGATTTATATTTGTCGATGCATTGTCCGGTTGATTTTTCATCATCTTAATACTATATGTAAGTGCATTCTATATTTGCTAATCTTTAATCCACTGCCTTCTTTTTGAGATAGCAAATTTGTTTGAAAATCAGGAGGAAGCGGAAAACTATGTGAAGCCCTTTACAACAAGCGATTTATTTGGATGTATATACGGTAATGAAAGATTTATATTTGTCGTTGCGTTATCCGGTTGATTTTTCATCATCTTAATGCTATATGTAAGTGCATTCTATATTTGCTAATTTTTAATCCGTTGCCTTCTTTTTGAGATAGCAAATTTATTTGAAAATTGGGAGGAGGTAGAAAATTATGTGAAACCCTTTACAACAAGCTGTTTATTTGAACGTATATACGATAACAAAAGATTTATCTAATTGTGTGTTATTGTTAAAGTTATAAGAAAAATAATTCGATACTTTAACTTGCATACTTGCATCTTAACAGATTTCCTATGGGATCTCTTATATTCTTATCCTTTTCATACTATGTGTTTAATCTATAGTAAAATCATATTTATTTGTGTTTAGCAATATATACACGAATGACTTATACTTTGTTCATAAGTTTATAAGATGATGAAACTTTGGTCTTTGGGAATATAATGTGGTACCATTCGTAGGTCAAAATTTGAATACTTTTAATTAGATTTTACATTTTACCTTCAAATTTTGAAGTTAGTGTTATATATTTTTCTTTCCGAAAGAAAAATCACGTTCGCCACCTGCGTTAAACCTTCGATTCTTCATCAAAAACAACACTTTATTCAAGGTATATTTTTTTTTTGTTCTCCTTCACTCTTTATTATATTCTTTAATTTATTTTTGGATTTGTTTTAACATTAGGATAGATAATGAGTTCAAGTATTTTTATCAATTTTTTTAAAAATTACAGATTTTATGAATTTAATTTTTTTTAATATTTTTGAAAAGTAGCTATGTTGATAAATATTTTTCATTAACGAAAAAAATTGAAAAAGTCACATCTATCTCCTTCAAATATTTTTCTATATTTGAATTCTTCATCATGCTTTTTATAATATTTTTTAATTTATTTTTATTTTTTTAATTACTTCAAATATTTTTACCTCATTATTTAAAAGCTAGCAACATATTACTCATAAAGTATTAACTTTCTTTTTTTAAATATTTGTGAAAATAACTATGTTAATTAATAGATCATTTCCATTTATTATCATATCAAAGGATTTAATTTATAGTATAACAAAAAAATTACATTAATTTTTCATTAATTTCTTCTTATCTAATTTATTTTTTAATTACTTTTCCTATTCACAAGAAGTGTAACGTTTGGAGGTTACACAATGACTCCTCTTCCTCTATTTACTATCTTTTTCTATATATATATATATATATATATATATTGACAACAAAATTTTGAAAAAGATCTTCATATTCTATTATTTTTCAAATCTTTTTTTATGTATTTTTGATAAGATGAGATATTTTCACTTTTTCAATTTTCTTTCAAGTTTCTTTTTCTTCATCATCTTCTTCCTTTTTTATTATGTATTTTTGTAAGATAATATGAATACATGAAAAAAAAAATATTAATGTAAAATATTTTCAATATATTACTATAATATACTTTCATTTTATATATATGTTATAATTATGAGTTAATGTATGAAGATTATGTGCTGATTTAAATAGAATTAAGACAACTTCAATTTCATTAAATATTACAAACGGATTTTTATGAATTAAATTTGTTGAAGTTATAAATTTGAAGGTTTAAATTAATTTGAAAGAAAAATAAAATATTCTAAAGTTTGAAAAATATTTTTTGGTCATATGAGCTCCTTTTTATATATATAATATATATCTTCATGAGATTCTCTTCAAAGCAAATAAGAAAAAGAGAAGTAGGATATTGAAGAAATAAGAATGATTAGTCTCATCATCATATTCTTAATGATTTTTATAGAATCATTCACTTTTTTTTTTTATCTTATTCAAATTTATAAATACTCATCTACATGAATAACTTCGTATATGATCTTTTAAAAGTATATACATATATTGAAGCTACTTATGTAAATGAGTACTAAAAGTGTTCATTTTTAGGAATATCTACAGTTAGTTGTCATTTTAATACTTTTAACAATTTAGATAATGCGAAAAAATACACATTATAAAAATAGGAGTTTTGTGATGTTAGCGGCCTCTTATCGGTCAAGAAATTCACTTAGTATTTGCTTTCATTTTTTGCTTTTTCCTTTCCATTTTGCAATTAAAAAAGTAAATATGTTGCTTCTTTCTAAAATAAAATTAACAAAAATACAAGAACGGATGTCATTCTACTAAACTCGTTACAATAGTTATTGTTTAAAATTTTCCTATTTACATTACCATTAGAAATTCTAATTTTTTTTTTTTATCATTTTTCAATTAACTTATAACAATTTCGAGAGTAAACTAAGTTTTTTAATATCTTTTTAGATATTTTAAGTTGTTAATTATTGTGATTTATAATATTTTTTTCTTCTGTCACAATTTATGTGACATTGATAAAATTTAGAGACTCAACCAAAATATTTATGTCTTTTAATTATTTTAAGTTGTTCATTATTATGATTTATACTATTTCTATGTGTTTTTTAAATATATAATTAACAGATTAAAAAGAAAAATAAGATAACAAATTAAAATAAAATATGTATAAAAGGAAATATCCAAGTAGGCAGCATAAGCAGACACGTCGATCTCCTACTTATTCCCTTTTAGAGAAAATAGTCAAATGCCCCACCAACCTATATTCGAATTTTCAACTACACACCTATACCGGGAATCCTATAAGCCTCTAAAGTATTTTAAACTGAAATATATATACTCTTAAATGGTGACGTGGCAAAACAAGTGTACTCACTTTCAGGCAAGTGTGAGGCAACAAATAAGTCAAAATTAATTAACCTGACAAGTGTCATGTCTTGATTGGATGCTATATAATAATTAAATTTAATTAAATATAATCACTCTCCCCCTCTCTCTAATCCCTTCTCTCTTTTTTACAAATTATACCTGCAACTCAATTTCACCATGGCAAACACCTTATACAATTTCTTTCTCCTTCTTTCATTTTTAATCCGTAAATATATTTTTTAATTACCAACAAACAACAATCAAAAGAAGTGGAATTGGAAACCTCTTCGATTATAGTAGCAGCCGACGAAATCTTCATCTTGTCGAAAAAAAATTTCAACCCAATATCGGAAGACGAAATTGCAACTGCAATCGGAGAAATCTCTTCAATTACAGTAGCAACCAAAGTTTTTTACACGGAATTGAAAGTGGGTATTAAAGTTTGAGATTTCACAAGGTTATCGAATTCAACAACGACAACTGAACTTTGCGTAAATGGGTGGTCGGAAAGATAAAAGAGCGGCGGAGGGTGGTGGGTGTGGTGGTGATGAAGGTGGATCGGAGGAGGTGAGACATCTTGGTAACAATGAAGAAAAAAATGGGATGATTTATTAAGGGAAAAAGAATGGTGATGAATTAGAAAATTTGGTGATGAATTGTTGCTAAATTCAAAGTGTGATGATCTAAGAAGAGGAAAATAATGGTGATGAAATTTGGCAATAATGAAGGGCAAGAATGGTGGAGAAAAAAAGGGAATGCATCTGGAATAGGGGTGTATTTTAGTGATAATTTTTTTTAAAATTTTTGATTTTAGAAAAATAGGCGCGTGTATTACACTATGCAACAAAGACTGGGGGTGATGTTTTAGGGGTGTCAAAATTTTAGTTTAAAATACTTCACGGAGTTATAAGACCCTCATGAAGTATAGATGTGTAGTTGAAAATCCGGATACAGGTTGAGGGAGCATTTGACTATTTTCTCTTCCCTTTTATAAGTAAGGGATTTGCTTTCATTTTTTGCCTTTTTCTTTCCATTTTGCAATTAAAAAAGTAAATATGTTGCTTCTTTCTAAAATGAAATCAACAAAAATACAAGAACAGATGTCATTCTACTAAACTCATAACAATAGTTGTTGTTTAAAATTTTCCTATTTACATTACTATTAGAAATTCTAAAAAAAATAATATCAGTTTTTAATTAACTTATAATAAATTATTTTATAATAATATTAAGATTAGTCATGAACAATCAATTAAAATAAATTTCCTCATTTTTTCTTCCATTTTTTAATGTAATATTATCTACTAATTAATTGAATAAATAAAAACTTCATATAATAAATTGTCAAGTAAATACGTAGAACCATGCAATAAGGCACAATCAATTCTTTTTGACATTATTCCCATGATGATTTTTCAATTACAATGATTTTAATGTATATTAATTCCTAATAATTACACTAACCGTTCATTCCTCTACTTTTTTCTACTACTATATCTTTTGCATTATATATAAATTGAAAGTGAATTTCTTGCATGATATATTTTGCTTACTCTTAACTTTTTTTACAATGAATTTTAAGAATATCGTATTTTTCTTTTAGAGTTGAATACTGATAAATTGATTTGATAATCTTGGTTAGAATTTGTAGTCTAAGGGATGCTATTAATATCACGAAAAACTAAGAGATAATAAGCTTGAATATACCTAATATTTATTGACAAAGAGGTACCTCAATACATGCTTCTTATTCTTTTACGTATAAATAGTTTCTTTTTGTTACTTTTAGATTTATTTCTGTGCTTTTAGATATTTTTAGAGTCCAAAGCAAATAATTATTCAGAAATTATACAAAATAGTTGGTTGTTCACTTAAATTAGTTGCATTGAATAAAATAATAATAATTGACACTATATAAGGAATACTTCACATCTCTATGATAGTTTTGAATATTGATTTCACAGTGGAGAAGTTTTGAATATTGATTTCACAGTGGAGAATTTAAAAAAGACAAAGATAAGTCAAGGAGGAAGAGACATGCATGGGAGAAGCTTGGTACCAATATCACCATTCATTAGCAGATTTTATTTCGATGAACACTCTTTATTCTCACATAGGATGGAAGTAATAATTTATTGAGCTGCCTTTTAAATTTCATTTTAAATGCTTAGTTTGTTTGAGATAGTATTATTTTTTCTACATGTTTTGCTCAAAGAAATATCATTTCTTTTTGTTGTTTATAGAAGTCGGCTTCATTTAGGATAATTGTACATTTTGTGAGGATTTAGCCAGATTTCGCAAGAATTATATTGAATTATATTCTTTTATATATAGTTTCATCTAAATATTTATGTATTATCGTACATCAAAATTTCAATGAATTACAGATTTTTTTTCGTGTGTGTGTGTGTATTTGTTGGAATTAACAATATACTAAAATTAGAAGGGAGGAAACCAATGTAATTTGTAAGCAACAATTTCATTTAGGAAAAGATGTATTACTATCATCATTTCGTTGTCTTTAGCCTTTCTCAATATGATAATAGTTTTTAATATTTTAACAAAAAGAATTATGATTCAATTTATTAAAGTTTAATTTGTTTAATAGTTTCACTTTTTTGATGCTCTATTCGGGAGTGAATGAAGTGTGCAAATAAATTTTGAAATATGTAGTATTGTGACTTTTGAATTTAATATGAGAAATTATTTATATTTGCATACCATGTATGAAAATTACAAGTCTTCTACCTCATTAAATTACAACAAGACTATATAGTCGGTTGTTTGGTGTTGGTTTGGAGGTGAATTATGCATGTATTAAATATTATACAAGTAATACTATGTTTAGAGATGGTTAATAGATAAGTTATTCGTGTATAAAATTAATATGGTAATTTGCAATTTAGAATCCCGCATAACTAATGCATGTCTAAATTATGAAAGAATTTATGTATTATTTTATATAGAAGAATAATACATGAATAAATAAATCCTGCATAACTAATATCTACACAAAGTAATACATAAATTCTCTCATAACTAATTCCTGCATTACTAATACATGCATAACTCTAACCAACTATTCAAACGACTCCATTCACAATCTTTTCTGGATTACTAATACATGCGTAACTCTAACCAACTATTCAAACAACTCCATTCACAATTTTTTTAATGATTGCACAAAGCGCGGATAAGTTGACTAATAGTATAGATATATTGTTCCTGTTGTGATTGCACATATATTTACAACTAGATATTGAAAGGCCCATATATGGGCCCAACATTGTAATATTAAATTGAATTGTAAGTGTTTAATTATTTAAAAAAATTAATTATAAATATTTTAGAGCATGACATAGAAATGATAATAGGATATCTCTTTTTACAATAAATTTCTTTTCTAATTCTATAAATCTAAATAATAACTTATAGTTTTTTTTAGTTTCCACAATTCAAATTGAAAAAAATTATATACTCTTATACTCATTTTAACATTATATCAAACAGATACATCGAATCAAATAAGTAATGTCAATGATATTTTTAATATTGTATTTAAAATTTTTACTATAAAATAAATTAAAATACTAAGCATTATGTGTATTAATAAATTTCTGTTATATAGGAGAGTGTGAAGAGGTAGGACGACCTTATTACATAGTCGATGAAAATTAAGACGAATCATATTATTTTTATAACATTAATAAAAAATGGGGAAAAAAAGAAGAATATATTTTACTTCATGTCTATATAGTACAAATTAATTAATAAAATATATAAAAGGTCATTTGGTATGAGGATAGGGGATAACAGTTTCGAGATAAAATATAAAATTATTTTATTCTCATTTTGTTAGGAGTATTAGTTAATTTCAAAATTATTTATCTTACTATTTGTACTATAATGATGGAATAATTTATCTCATATATAATCGAATAACTTTATCTATCTGACATCCCATACCAAATAACCTTATAGTATTATACAAAAGGAGCTTCAAGAGAAAATTTACATATACAATGTACAACATCAAATATAAAGATGAAATAACATTAACAAAGATTAACGTGATAGAAATTATAGTAATTCAATAAAGTTAATAAAATTATGTTTTATATAGCCCATTTAAATTAAATTACGTTAACGGGTGATAAGATAATAAATATTAAAGTATAATTTTACATAAATTATACATATTTTAAATATTTTCATTTTGAAAATGAATAATCTTCTTTATCTAATATTATATAAGTAAAAGTTAATAGCATAATGTATTTTAAAAAAGATAAGAACTATTTTTATTTATATAAGCATATCATATGTTAATTTTCATAATGAAAAGACATAAAAATTAGAAAAGATAATGTACTAATATTTGACAATTACGCATGGAAAATGGAATAGAAGCAATATATATTTAAATGAGATTATATCAAATACATTATTAGTGTAATAAAATTTGACACTATTAAATTCATTTATTTATTGTAATATGTAATTTTTCTTATTTTAAAAATTTATGAATCTCATATTTTATAAAAAAAATACTTATAGTTATCTTTATAGGACCTAATAGTAAAAGATTTTCTACTTTATTTATAATATATAGGAGTATTATTGAAAATAAGTTATTGATTAAGCATGTAAATTATAGTATCCTTCAAAATAAAAGGAAAATTTATCACTTAATTTAATTTTTTTGATTTAACACATCATACTTTATAATTACCTTTAGACTTATGAAAGTCAGTAATATTGTGTAAATAAAAATTAGTTTCTATATTTTTTAGATATTTTTATTCTAATAAATTAGAATTAAAATTTTTACACAGTAAAAAAAATAGAAATTTATACGAGAATAATTTCCCTTTAAAATAGATTAATTATTAATATACAAAGCATTTAAGAAATTGTGCTTAAGAAAATGTGGGATTCATCTTAAATGTCACATCATTAGGATATATTTGTCATTTAGGAAAGGGTGTTTGGTTATTTTGTCATATGAATATATGATCAACTTTTGAGGTTATATCATAAAAGAGAATATTCTAGAAATTCTTATGAAATAATATTTTTATTCTTAATCGTTCCACTCTTCACTCTTTTATATAAAACTAGATATGATTGCCTGTGCAATGCACGAGCCCAACAATCAGGAAGAGATATAAAGTAGAAATTTCTAACCTACCGTATGTTTGACTATAAATTTTGAAGTTGTAATTTTTAAAATTTAAAATTGTGTTTGAACAAGTATTTACATGAAAAAATAAATTTGTGAATGAAAATTTCAAAAACTCAAAAATTGATCTGGATCAATTTTTGAAACTTGAAATTTTTTGAAGACAAATCTATGGACAAAACAAATACTTAAAGTTAAATTTTCATAATTTGATTCAAAATTTATGGTCAAACGCTAACTAAATCGTGTCCACGCAAATTACATAAACTAAGTAGAAATAAAATTTACAAATCTCACGTAAGTCTGTACGAATGAAATCAATCTGTTAATTTTGAGCAACCATTTCATAGTATAATTTATTTATTCCATGTCATACGACTCCTCTCAATATTATTAAAATTTGATTATGCATTGTTCCCAAAATTTTGAATCTTAGTTTTTCATTTTTGTTATTTCATAATTTCTACAAGCACAAATTTGATTTTTATAAGACCAAAAAAAATTTCACAAAATAATTTATCTTTTTTTGATTTATTAATTTTGTAATGATAAATATAGCCATATAAGATATTATAATAAAGATAATCCATAAATGTATCATCATAGTGCTATTTAAGATTAAAATACTTTTTTGATCTAACTTGCTATATCACGCTTTTATTAATTTTTTTTAATCACAAAATAACAAAACATGAAATAAAATATATATTTTACTTTGTTTATCTTAAAAGAGATGGAATGAAATTTTTGGACTACTATTATTCAATAAATTGTTAACTGAAAATAACATTAAAAATAAATCCATAGATTCACACGTATACTTATATCGTTTGGATGAAATACCAGCTTATAAATATAGACACCATAAAAGTATTAATTGCACATCTAAAGATAAAGTCGATGGGTCCCATATTTATTTAAATGTGCAAAACACTTTTGTGGTGAAGTAAAATGACAATATTATCCTTGATGATTTCCTTCATCATGAGTTGTCTAGAAGTTTCTACTAAAAAATAGCATTGATGTTAGTTGTGAAATTACGATTATGCCCTTGGTCGTCTTCCTCTTCACATTTCTATAGAATAAAATAATAGATAGATAAATGTGCAAAGCACTTTTGTGGTGAAATAAAATGATAATATTATCCTTGATGGTTTCCTTCATCATGAATTGTCTAGAAGTTTCTACCAAAAGTTAGCATTGATGTTAGTTGTGAAATTACGATTATGCCCTTGGTCGTCCTCCTCTTCACACTTCTATATATATATATCTTCTATATAAAACTAGATAATGAAGGCTCCGTTTATGGGCCCAATATTATTATCTTAAATATATTTATAAGTATTTAATTAATTTTACAAAAAAAATAAATGATCATCAATATTTTAAAATAAACACGATGAAAAATAATAATAAAGACCACACGTTATAATAAAGTGTTAATTATATTAACATTTTTTTATAGAATTATATGCGACAAAACATAATAATTTATCTATAAGTTAATTTTGAATACACTTAAATTCATTTTATATGTGTTTAGCCAATAAAAATAACAACTTACTTGATAAACGTTAAAATAAATCGTATCATTTTTTATAAAGTGATAAAGAATGAAAAATAGTTATGACTTACATCTTATTTTATATACATCAAAATCATGAGAATAATTTAGTATAGTAAATAAGATTTTCTTAGTGATTTATATATATGATGAGAGAATGTACTATCTCAAATAAAGAGAATTAAAAAATATTAAGAAGTATTAACATGAAATATATTGCAATAATTTTAATTGATGATAAATTAATAATAAATGAATAATGTCTCCATTAATTATATGTATTCTACATATTTATAATGGTAGATGTTATGTGAAGTTTTGAAAATGTAAAGAAAAAGAAAAAGAAAAAGAAAATGAATTTCACTTATTTTCAGGTAAGTTTTAATATGATCGCTCCTTGATTGCGGAGAAATATACGAATAAATTTAATAAAAAAAATATGTAGTCTTTTTTTTTACCTAATATGTCATATAAGTGAAAGTAAATAAAATAATGTGTAAGAAGATAAATAGAGTTTCTTTTACTTAGTACCAAAAAAATAAGAATTTTCTTTACTTATATAAATATTTATATGTTACTTTCATAATGAAATAATATAAAAATCACAAAGATAAATTTTAAAAAATTATTGATAATTGAAAGTTATTCATGGAAGAGTAGAATACAAATCATACATATCAAATGAGTTTTGTAACATACATTATTAGTGTAAAATTCTTTTACACTATCAAGCCACCACTATTTATTGTAGCAGATAATATATTTTATTTTTAAGATTATAATTTTTCTGTAAAGTTTTATATATAAAGAATTTTTATGTGACTTTTTTTTACACTAACAATATATATTATTTAAATTAAAAATTTAAATCAGTTAAGTGTATAAATTATAACCTCCTAATAAAATATGAATAAGACTCACCACTTAAATTAACTAAATTATAATTTCAAGATTATCTTTAGTATATAAACTATAAAGTTTTTAAATTTGAAATTGTTCATTGTATTGAATAGATGAATACCTTTTCAACATTTATCAATATCGTTTTTATTATTTTATATTAATATAGTACTCTATTAGTTTCGATCCATTTAAAAAATCATAATATTTTTTTTATAACTCTTTAATTAACTTTTTATATAGCATATTTAAGATCACATAATTAAAGAATATTTAGTACATTATACATATCTTTAGCTTATGACCATATAATTTAATTTTTTATCATTATTTTAAACTCAGTATTAAATCAAAATTAAAGACAAATAAATAACACTAAGGGGTCGTTTGGTAGCTGGTTAGAGTTATGCAGGTATTAGTTATGCGGGTATTAGTTATGCAGGTATTAGTTACACCAGTATTAATTATTTCATCTTCTACTCTGCATAAATTATACATAAATTTTCTCATAACTTATACATATATTAGTTATGCAGATTTTAAAATTACAAACCAAACATCGTATTAATTTTATACCTGAATAGTTTATTTCTTATCCATCTACCAAACGTCGTATAAGTTATACATAGTTTAATACATGAATAAGTTGGTTCTTATCCAGCTACCAAACGACCCCCAACTGATGAAACACTTCCCTCTAAGTGTGGATGTAGACGTGTCAATTGTTTACATTTCAATTCAATCCCATTATAATTTATTATTTCATTGCAATTTTTAATTAAATGTAATCACAAATCATAATTTAAAAACTTTAACTCATCAATAATTTTATATTATATAATGCACTAAATTTTAAAACAAGGAATTCAACTTTCGTATAACATAATTATCGTAATGGTTTAAAGTTAATTTCAATGAATTTTATATATTTGTTAGTAGAAGTTTATGACAATAATCTTTGACTAAAATATAATTTTAGAAGCTTTGAATTTTGAAATACATATATACATATTCAGAGCACAATTTGATATGTATAATATATATTGTCTTTTTATAGAAATGCACCATTCTATTAATACTTTATCCATTTCAATTTGTTTGATCTATTTTGACTTGGTACAGAATTTAAGAAAGTAAAAAAAGTAAATTAATTTCATGATCCTAAATTAAAGATATATCAAATGTATCAAAATACTTTTAAATTTGTGATCTTGAATATGTCATGTGAAAACTTAAAATTAAAAATTACATAAAAGAATTTTTTTTCCTTTTAGCTAAAAAAAAATAGGTCAAATAAATTAAATAAAAAAATAAGACTTCCACAACCCATAAAAAAAGTAAAAGAAATTAGAACCTAAAAGAAAGTTGATAATAGTTGGGCATTTTAAATTTTACAACAGACAACTGACGTAAAAGAATGGGCCCAACAAAAAATACAATTTCATCCGTATGTATTACACGTGTTTAGAGGTAATTGGTTAGAAATAAAATAAGATTAAGTACATAGTACAATTTATATTGCACTTTGTATAACTTTTCATTGCCATGGTCATCCTTCCATGGAATTTCTATATAATAGAAATAAAAATTAGATATGAAAAGGTCCGTTAACGGGTCCAACATTATAGTCTTAAATTATACTTACTCCATCATTTTTAGTTGTCATATATTTTAAATATTGTTGTTCCTAAATACTTATCAATTTAAAAGATCAAAAGAGAACTATTTTTTTTTTTCAATTTTGTCCTTAACATTAATTATCCTAAAATTAAGAAGCACTAAATAGATTATGTAACACCCCAAAAATCGAACCAGCTATCTAAGTTTGAAAACTCTGAAAAATTCATGTTCCCAGGGATGACAGGTCCAAACCATGGACCGTGGTTAGAACCACGACTCGTGGAGTGGAGCCGTGATTTAGGTTCGGCAGGAACCAATATCTGGTCTGAGACCACGAGTTCACTTTATGGACCGTAGTTGTTCTACGGACCGTAAATTAGACTCGTGGAACTCAGGTCTAAGGTCTGTCATCACCCAGGAATCCGTCCTGTTGACCCGTAGACTACCTTCTGCAGCCTGTTATTTTGGCCAGAAACGACGGATGGAAACCACGGGCCGTGGTTTGGTCTACGACCCGTGGAACCCATCTGTGGTACCTGAAAGTCAACTTTTTCCATCTTCTTCCTAATTACGGTCCAGGGGTATTTTAGTCATTACCTACCCTTTTAACTTCTAAATGATGTCGTTTTGACTATTTCTAGAAGGGTTTTCACCCTCATTAGCCTAAGTCCCTTCTCATTACCTCATTCATCTCCCAAAAAGGAAAAGAACTCTCTCAAACTCAAGCTCCAAGTCCAAGTCTCCTAATCTTTTCAATTTCAAGTGGGTTAACTCCAATCAAGGTATGTGGGTATTCAACAATGGGTTCCTTTCACCCTTGTGCCCAAAACCCCAAATTTTAAATTGTGATTTCATGAACTTTCAAATTAGAGTTTTTACCCAATTCTTATGGGTTTTGCTATAAGTTACCTTCTCATGATTTTATTATGAAATTTTATTAAATTGCATGATTTTGCATGGATTTTACATATGAGTTCCTATTTCATGAGTTGAAGGTCAATTATGGTAAATCCTACATGCATGAATTGATTTAAGCAAATTGGGAAAAATGATAGCATGATTTCATGAATTTCAAGCAAGTGCATGCCTAGTTCCTATGTTTTATGAAAATATATGTTATTATGAAATTGAACTAAGGCCATGCAAGTTTTCAAGTTATGAATTATTATGCAATGCAAGACACCCGATGTGCCATCAATACTCATGAATTATTTTCTAAACCAAGATTCGTAAGTATTATGAAGATCCGGGGTATGAACAAGTTTATGAACAAGCTTGACATCTAGATATGTCACATGAATGTGAGCTTTATGTTATATGTTTTGGGAGTAGTATTTAGCACCGAGCGATGAGGGTTCTAGATAACCCAAATTCAAAATTACGTTGCCACCGTAGATTGCCCTCCGTGGCTTATGACAGGATCCTTATGAACATAGTTCTAACTTTGGCCGGTTAGGACAACCTTTTTCAGTGTGGGTGCATGACACTGGACTCCATGTAGCTCAGCATGGTTTATGCCGGTTAAAAGAAACTCCCACATGATTATTTTCAAGCTATGAAGTTATATGATATCATACTTTGAATTTTAACCGTACTTCACGTTTTATGTCTTATATCTTGATAATCCTCTTATGTTATTTCTTTATGAAAATGTTCACCTTAAGCATGTTTTAAGTATGTTTTTTTTATCATGATCATGCATATCTCACATACTCGGTACATCCTATAGTACTGACGCATATTTTGTGCTGCATCCTCTCGATGATGCAGATTCAGGTGTTTCCCATCAGGCTCGTGGCTAGACGAAGCCGGATATCCAGTCAGTGAGTCTCCATTGTTCGAAGGCTAGTTATGACTCTAGTTGTTTAGACTACTTATGTTCGTACTTTGAGTTAGATAGGGTCTTATCCTAGCAACTCCTTATGTCATGTATAGAGGATTTTCAGACATAGACGATATTCGGGTCTTCTTCGAATTATGTTCTTTTGATTTTATCTTATGGACTGAGTTATCTAATTCGTATTATGCTTCCGCTATGCTTAATTGTTATACCTGAGTTATGCTATGACAAAGGGTTAGCTTGGGGCACTTGTGGTCCCAGGTCCCGTGTTACGCCCAGGGGTAGCCTCGGGGCGTGACAAACGTGGTATCAGAGCCAGATTCAAGAGTCCTAGGATGTCTGAAAGCCGCATCGAGTAGAGTCTCCTTCATGTGTGTGAAGCGCGCCACACATATGAGAGGGAAACTATGAGATGTCTTAGAAAACTTCACTTCTTTCATGATCATATCGTGCGATAGAGCTTAACTCTAATGTTCCTCTAATCCTTACTTTGTACGTTTCATATTATGCCTCGATGTGCTATGCCTCACCGAGCCGCTCGAAATGCCAGTCCTCCAGTTTTGGCCCCCGAGGTCACGAATGAGGAGTTTAGCAACGCCATCCATTTACTAGCCCAGACCTTGGCTGCTCAGGCCAATCAGCAGGCTCCTGCCCCTTTCCACCCTCAAGGTGGGGTAGCGGCCGGAGTTCGTGATTTTATCCGTATGAACCCGCCGAAGTTTTGAGGTTCGAAAGTGAATGAGGATCTGCTAAATTTTATTGATGAAGTGAAGAAAATCTTTGATGTGATGCAAGTGGTTGGGGTTGATTGTGTTGAGTTGGCGTCCTATCAACTCAAGGATGTAGCTCATATCTGGTTCACGCAATAGAAGGAAGCTAGAGCTAGGGATGAGGTCCCTATGACTTGAGAGTATTTCGAGAGAGCTTTCCTCGACCGATTCTTTCCCCGAGAGTTGAGGAAAGCGAAGACTGAGGAGTTTGTGAACTTGAGACAGGGATCCATGACTGTTCAGGAATACAGTTTGAAGTTCACTCAGTTGTCTAGGTATGCCCCCTCTATGGTAGAAGACTCGCACGATCAGATGAGCAAGTTTATCTATAAGGTTTCAGATTTGGTGAAAAAGAAGTGTAGGTCCGCTATGCTGTTGAGTGATATGAACATTTCCAGACTCATGACCCATTCTCACCAGATCGAGGGAGACAGGCTTAGGGAGATGGCTAGGGAGAACAAGAGGGCTAGATCTGAGGGTTCAGGTTTTGGTACAGAGGTCCGGTGGCGGACATCGCTCCTCGTTCCAGAAGAAGTCATCAGGACCCGTTCATTCTTCTGCTAGTGCTCCTACCCAGGATCAGAGGCCTCGTCATGATCAGACTGGTAGAGGTTCTGGTTCCTATTCACAGTCTCAGGGGAGTGTTGCTAAGGGATCTTCCCACCCCAGTTACAATAAGTATGGGAAGACTCACCCGGGAGAGTGTCGTTTGGGCACAGGTGCATGCTTTAGGTGTGGACAGGTTGGACACATGATTAGAGACTGCCCTTCTTTTAGGAAGGGTCAGGGAGGTAGTAGCGCTCAGTTTTCTCCAGCAGCCCCAGGAGGTCGACCAGCCCAGCAGGGCACAACTTCTAGTTCTGGTGGTCAGCGCCAGAACTGCCTTTATGCTATGTCCTCTCGTCAGGACCAGGAGGGTTCCCCAGATGTTGTTACTGGTATGTTGAAAGTTTTCTCTTTCGATGTGTATGCTTTGTTGGACCCCGATGCCTCCTTATCTTTTGTGACCCCTTATATAGCATGTAAATTCAAAGAATATCCTGAATTGCTTTTAGAACCCCTTTGTGTTTCTACTCCTGTTGGTGATTCAGTCCTAGCTTAAAGAATCTACCAAAATTTCCCTATCTCAGTCCTTCATAGAGTCACTTCAGCGGACTTAGTAGAGTTGGAGATGACAGATTTTGATGTTATTCTTGGTATGGATTGGCTACATGCTTGTTATGCTTCTGTTTATTGTCGTACTCGGGTTGTCAGTTTCAAGTTTCCAAATGAACTCGTTTTAGAATGGCAAGGTAGTCCCCCATCCTCGAAAGGTCATTTCATATCTTATCTTAAGACTAGGAAGATGATTTCTAAGGGGTATATTTATCATATAGTTTGGGTTTTGGACACGGAGTCCGAAACCCCATCCCTTTAGTCTGTTCCCATTGTGAATGAGTTTCCAGAAGTGTTCCCCGAGGATTTACCTGGAGTCCCTCCCGAGCAGGAAATCGACTTTGGGATAGATCTTCTTCCTGATATAAATCCTATCTCTATCCCTCCCTATAGAATGGCCCCTACAGAACTTAAGGAGTTAAAGGATCAGTTGAAGGATCTTCTTGATAAGGATTTCATCAGGCCTAGCATTTATCCTTGGGGTGCTCCAGTCTTATTCGTGCGAAAAAAAGATGGTTCTCTCAGAATGTGTATTGACTACCGTCAGTTGAATAAGGTCACAATCAAGAATAAATATCCCATTCCTAGGATTGATGACTTGTTCGATCAGCTTCAGGGTGCTAGTTTCTTCTCCAAGATCGATCATAGATCCGGGTGTCTTCAACTTCGTGTTAGAGAGTGTGATATTCCGAAGACAGCCTTCAGGACTCGGTATGGTCATAATGAATTTGTTGTGATGTCTTTTGGTCTAACAAATGCTCCTACAACTTTTATGGATTTGATGAACCACATGTTCAAGCAGTATCTAGATATGTTTGTGATTATTTTCATTGATGATATCCTCATCTACTCTCGGAGTGAGGAGGAGCATGCGAACCATTTGAGATTTGTGTTGCAAACTCTCAAGGACTGACAATTATTTGCTAAGTTTAGCAAGTGTGAGTTTTGGATGCAGTCTGTGGCTTTTCTGGGTCATATTGTGACTGAAAATGGTATTCGGGTTGATTCTCAAAAGATAGAGGCAGTAAAGAACTGGCCTAGACCCACTTCCCCATCTGATATTAGAAGCTTTTTGGGTTTGGCTGGTTACTACAGGAGGTTTGTGGAAGGATTTTCTTTCATTGCCGCCCCTTTGACCTGATTGGCTCAGAAGAAGGTAAAATTTTAGTGGTCTGATTTGTGTGAGAAGAACTTTCAGGAATTGAAGACTAGATTGACCACAGCTCCAGTGTTAGCTCTACCCGAGGGCCTAGATGATTTTGTTGTGTATTGTGATGCTTCTAGGATTGGTTTGGGTTGTGTTTTGATGCAGCGTGGTAAAATGATTGCTTATGCTTCGAGATAGCTTAAGACTCATGAGAAGAACTAACCTACTCATGATCTTGAGTTAGCAGTCGTGGTCTTTGCTTTGAAGATTTGGAGACATTACTTGTATGGGGTGCATGTGGATGTATTCACCGATCATAAGAGCCTTCAGTATGTGTTCACTCGGAAGGAATTGAATTTGCAACAAAGGAGATGGCTTGAGCTCCTTAAGGATTATGACATGAGTGTGCTTTACCATCCGGGTAAGGCCAATGTTATGGTGGACGCAATTAGCAGATTGTCGATGGGTAGTGTGTCTTCAGTCGAAGAAGGAAAGAAGGAACTGGTTAAGGAGGTTCATAGGCTAGCTCGGTTGGGAGTTTGCCTTATGGACTCGACAGAAGGTGGTGTTATTGTTCAGAATGGTTCTGAATCATCCTTGGTAGCAGAAGTGAAGGCAAAGCAAGACAGTGATCCCATTCTACTTCAGCTTAAGGGTGCAGTCCATCAGTAAAGGGTTGAGGTTTTCTCCCAAGGGGGAGATGGTGTACTTCGTTATCAGGGTCTACTATGTGTGCTAGATGTAGATGGGTTACGCCAACAGATTTTGACTGAGGCTCATAGTTCCAGATATTCCATTCACCCCGGTGCCACCAAGATGTACCGTGATCTACGTAAAGTCTATTGGTGGAATGGTATGAAGAGGGACATAGCCGATTTTGTGGCTAAGTGTCCCAACTATCAGCAAGTGAAGGTAGAGCACCAGCGACCGGGTGGCATGATTCAGGATATTGACCTTCCCACTTGGAAATGGAAAGCGATCAATATGGACTTCATTACAGGTTTGCCTCATACTCGAAGGTAACATGACTCGATTTGGGTGATTGTCGACCGGATGACTAAATCATCCCATTTCTTGGCATTTAAGTCTACAGATTCAGCATACGATTATGCCAGACTCTACATCCGGGAGATAGTTTGATTGCATGGTGTTCCTTTGTCCATCATTTCAGATAGAGGTACTCAGTTTACTTCTCAGTTTTGGAGATCATTTTAGAGAGGTCTTGGTACTCAGGTGAAGCTTAGTATAACTTTTCACCCTCAGACAGACGGCCAAGCCGAACATACTATTCTGACTTTGGAGGTTATGTTGAGAGCTTGTGTGATTAATTTCAAAGGTAATTGGGATGATCACTTACCCTGATGAGTTTGCCGACAATAACAACTTTCACTCTAACATCCAGATGGCTCCTTATGAGGCACTTTATGATCGGAGATGTAGATCTCCTATTGGTTAGTTTGAGGTAGGTGAGGCAGCCTTGGTTGGTCCAAATTCGGTTCATGAGACTATGGAAAAAGTTCAGCTTATTAGGGAGAGGTTGAAGACCAATCAGAGTCGACAGAAATCCTATGCAAACGTGAGGAAGAGGGAGTTAGAGTTCGAGGTGGATGATTGGGTGTTTCTTAAGGTGTCGCCGATGAAGGGTGTGATGAGATTCGGGAAGAAAGGAAATCTTAGTCCCCGTTTTGTAGGTCCTTATCGGATTCTGAGGAAGGTTGGTGAGGTTGCTTATGAGTTGGATTTGCTATCAGAATTGGAAGCGGTTCATCCAATTTTCCATGTTTCCTTATTGAAGAAGTGTGTTGGTGATCCGACCTTGATTATTCCTTTGGAGGATGTAGGTGTGAAGGATAGTCTCACTTATGAGGAGGTCCCCGTAGAAATCCTTGATCATCAGATTCAGAGGTTGAGAAACAAATAAGTCGCTTTGGTAAAAGTTCTTTGGAGAAATCAGCTTGTTGAAGGAGCTACTTGGGAAGCGGAATCAGCCATGAAAGCCAAGTACCCTCATCTCTTTTCTTCCGATTCCGTTCTAGCTTGAGGTAATAGTTTCATCCTTAGTATCTTCCTCCGATCCTATTCCATCAGTTACTCTCATGATCCTAGCATGCATTCATGTTTTCGAAGTTGATTTAACCATGTTTTAAGTTGAAAAGTTCAGTTTTCATGGTTATTCCTTGATTTCCATGTTCTATTGCTGGTTGGGCTGTTTTCTCTCCAGATTTCCTTGTTTAGTCTTCATTGGAGGATGAATGATCCCAAAAGGGAGATATTATAACACCCCAGAAATTGAACCAGCTATCTAAGCTTGAAAACTCTGAAAAATTCATGTTCCTAGGGATGACGGGTCCAAACCACGGACCGTGGTTAGAACCATGACTCGTGGAGTGGAACCGTGATTTAGGTTCTGCAGGAACCATTCTCTGGTCTGAGACCACGAGTTCACTCTACGAACTGTAGTTGTTTCTACGGACCATAAAGTAGACTCGTGGAACTCAGGTCTAAGGTCTGTCATCACCCAGGAACGATGACTTGGGTCTACGACCCGTAAAAATTTCTACGGGTCCGTCCTGTTGACCCGTAGACTACCTTCCGCAGCCTGTTATTTTGGCCATAAACAACGGATGGAAACCACGGGCCGTGGTTTGGTCTATGACCCGTGGAACCCATCTGTGGTCCCTGAAAGTCAACTTTTTCCAACTTCTTTCTAATTACGGTCCAGAGGTATTTTAGTCATTACCCACCCTTTTAACTCCTAAATGATGTCGTTTTGACTATTTCTAGAAGAGTTTTCACCCTCATTAGCCTAAGTCCCTTCTCATTACCTCATTCATCTCCCAAAAAGGAAAAGAACTCTCTCAAGCTCAAGATCTCAAGCTCCAAGTCCAAGTCTCCTAAACTTTTCAATTTCAAGTGGGTTAACTCCAATCAAGGTATGTGGGTATTCCACAATGGGTTCCTTTCACCCTTGTGCCCAAAAATTCAAATTTCAAATTGTGATTTCATGAACTTTCAAATTAGGATTTTTACCCAGTTTTTATGAGTTTTGCTATAAGTTACCTTCTCATGATTTTATTATAAAATTTTATTAAATTGCATGATTTTGCATGGATTTTTACATATGAGTTCCTATTTCATGAGTTGAAGGTCAATTATGGTAAATCCTACATGGATGAATTGATTTAAGCAAATTGGGGAAAATGATAGCATGATTTCATGAATTTCAAGCAAGTGCATGCCTAGTTCCTATGTTTTATGAAAATATATTTTATTATGAAATTGAACTAAGGCCATGTAAGTTTTCAAGTTATGAATTATTATGCAATGCAAGACACCCGATGTGCCATCAATGCTCATGAATCATTTTCTAAACCAAGATTCGTGAGTAGTATGAAGATCCGGGGTATGAACATGTTTATGAACAAGCTTGACATCTAGATATGTCACATGAATGTGAGCCTTATGTTATATATTTTGGGAGTAGTATTTAGCACCGAGCGATGAGGGTTCTAGATAATCCAAATCCAAAACTACGTTGCCACCGTAGGTTATCCTCCGTGGCTTATGACAGGATCCTTATGAACATGGTTCTAACTTTGGCCGATTAAGACAACCTTTTTTCAGTGTGGGTGTCTGACACTGGACTCCATGTAGCTCAGCATGGTTTATGTCGGTTAAGAGAAACTCCCACATGATTATTTTCAAGCTATAAAGTTATATGATATCATACTTTGAATTTTAACTGTACTTCACATTTTATGTCTTATATCTTGATAATTCTCTTATGTTATTTTTTTATGAAAAGGTTCACCTTAAGCATGTTTTAAGTATATTTTTTTATCATGATCATGCATATCTCACATACTCGGTACATCCTATAGAATTGACACATATTTTGCGCTGCATCCTCTTGATGATGCAGATTCAGGTGTTTCTCATCAGGCTCGTGGCTAGACTAAGCCGGATATCCAGTCAGTGTTGGTGAGTCCTCATTGTTCGAGGGCTAGTTATGACTCTAGTTGTTTAGACTACTTATGTTCGTACTTTGAGTTAGCTAGGGTCTTGTCCTAGCAACTCCTTATATCATGTATAGAGACTTTTTCATACATAGACGATATTCGGGTCTTCTTCGAATCATGTTCTTTTGATTTTATATTATGGACTGAGTTATCTAATTCGTATTATGCTTCCGCTATGCTTAATTGTTATACTTGAGTTATGCTATGACCAAAGGTTAGCTTGGGACACTTGTGGTCTCAGGTCCCGTGTTACGGCCAGGGGGTAGTCTCGGAGCGTGATAGATTAAGATTAAAGAACTAATAAAGGATATATTAGTCAAATTACACTCCTAAACTTTTCTTAAGAATTGTGTAAAATCTTATCACAACTAAAAAGAATGGAGGAAGTATTTATAGGTGTTCAGTGTTCAATCATATTCTTAAAAAACTAATTAATTATCAATATTTTCATATAAACACGATAGAAAATGATAATGGGCATTACATTTTTCAGTTGATTGTATTTTTTATTTTTATAAAATTAAACAATGACTTATAATTTATTTAAATTGCCCCAGTAAACATCAAAAAATTACGTAATTTAATATTCCTTTTAGCATTATGTCAGGAGCAAACATTGAATTAAACAATAAATATTTAAGTACAAATTTTCATATATTGGATATAAAATATGACGTTGCTTCATTTAATTATATATTGTAGCCTTAAAAAATTATAAACTACAAGCATGTGTCAAATTAAGATGAATGTCAATAATTAAATGAGATGACATGTCTTATGCAGTTAATTTAACTACCTAGGGCCTGTTTGAAAAGCCACCCTGATAATTAAAATTTGGTGTAATTGGGTGTAATTACACAGTTTGACATATTTGGTTGGCCAGGTAATTACGTGGTCAGCAAGTAATTGAGTGTAATTGACAGGGGGTAATTATACTCTCCAATTCACAGAGGAGAGCTGTGAATTGCTGGTAATTACATGGTGTAATTACAAGCTGATTACTTTCTAATTTCGGCCTTTTATTTCTATTTTTATTTTTTTTGTTTTAATTTATTTTTTATTTCTATTATTTTAAATTCTTTTTTATTTTTGTTATTCTAATAATCTTAAAAAAATATATTTTTTATTTTAGATTATTTATATTTCATTTCCTTCTCATTTCCAAACCTTTACTTCTTGTGATTCCATGTAATTGTTCGTATTATCTATTTTATATATATATTTTTTCATTTAGCATAATTTAGTTAGTATTGTAATTTTTAAATTAAAGTAGAATTCATTGTTGAATAAGGTTATATACTTATATTTTCCTTTTCTTTTGAAATATATTTAGATACGTTATATTGAAATTAGACATAAGAGTATTATGTTAATTTTTTTATTTTGAATTTTGAACTTATGTTATATTTCAGTTCCAATTTATTTGTTTTACTAGTATTGACTTGATATTTCACATTGCAAGCCATTCATTTTTTAGTTAGAATTGATAGATTCTCTTTTTGTCAAATATTTTAATAATTTTATGACATTATATTTATAATATTTATCTTTTTGTTAAACATGTATTTCATGATGTTCTTAAAAATTACGTGCTTTAAGTTTTTATGATTAATTTAATTAAAATATATTAATTTAAAAAATAGAAATCAATTATTTTTTTATAATATTAGTTAAGAATATATATATATATATTAAAAATTTAATTTAATATCATTTATAAATGCCTTTATTTGTTTAGTATAAATTTTTAGTTTTTGATAATTAGTTTTTATTAAATTTTAATATAACCATGTGATTACACTTGTGCAACCAAACAGTACACTTGTAATTACACTGTAATTACATTGTGACAACCAAACAGGTCGATGTAATTACTAGGCTGTGTAATTATTACTAGGCTGATAATTACTACCCTAGTAATTACACCAATTCCAATTACTAGGTGGCTTTCCAAACAGACCCCTAAAATACGTTTACGAGCACGCACAAAAGTTTTTTCTAAAATTTGAACCAAAAGTGTCTAATCGAAATACTTTATCATGTGTTTAGGTGCTCAATCGGAACAAGCAGTAGTTCTAGTGTTGAAATAAAATTCACTAACAAATTTAACGGGCTATCAATATATTAAGCTAAATAATTAATTCATCTTATTAATTAGTACTAAAATACTATTTTATATCTAACATGCACCATAATCATAGTTCTGTTCAATCTTTTTGTATACACAATATAACAAAACTTCAAATAAAAATACATTTACTTTGTTTATCTTTAAAAATTAAAAAGAAATTCATTGAAATAATATATCTGCTTTGTTAGCATGATAAATATTTATTTTATTTTTTGATCGAGATTAAATGGTATATACTTGAAAGTATTTGTGTCATTTA
This sequence comes from Jaltomata sinuosa, assembly GCA_003996215.1. Lineage (NCBI taxonomy): Eukaryota > Viridiplantae > Streptophyta > Magnoliopsida > Solanales > Solanaceae > Jaltomata > Jaltomata sinuosa. The sequence continues at coordinate 27,927 of QJPP01007225.1, forward strand.
TGCCAGCAGTAAGAAATATTACATATAGTTTCAAAATATAAGCGTGTTTTTATAATTTTTCTATCTAGATTAAATTTGATAAAATATTGTAATAAGATTTCTTTTGTTTATGATTAACTATTACATGTAAAATAAATTTTAAAGAAACTTTTCTGGTCCAAATAGCAATTTTTTTTATTACATTTGGCTATGAACATGAATCTTGTGCAAACTCAAATTTGTCATATAATATGTCTATGAAATTTATTAGTATTTCAAACAAAATAATTTACATAAAAAAATATTATTTTTCCTTATTATTTGAGACAAAATGATAGTAGTATTAAAAAATAGTCGATAACTTAAAAAATAAAAGAGGCACCCCTATAACATATAAAATTTTAATTTGATTAATTTTAAATTATCAAAAATATATATTTTATCAGTGATATAAATTGGATTCAAAATATACTTATTCTATTAATCAAATTTTATTTTGGTAAGTCTGAAAAATAAATCAAACTTATTTTAATTAATATATATAAAATAAATTTAATATTTAAATGAAACAAACTTCAAATATAATTTCTCTTTAAATTTAAAAATATTTTTCTTATTTCATTCAAGTATATTTTTTTTTCTTTTTAATATCTTGAAAAAAATGACATTTTTAAAAAATATTTTGTATCTCTTTAATTTAGATTATACATGACATGTTTAACATCATAAAATAATGAGATAATTTACTACACAAAATAAAGAGACAAACAAACATTAATAATAATTAACATGATATATGTTGAAATTGAATATAATAATTTACACATATATTTTAAATTATTTTTTTAATCTAAGTATATACAATCTTCTTTAATAAATGTAAATAAAAATATGTATTTTAAGGAGGTAAGAAATAAATATTATATGTTACTTGTTATTGCATTATTTAACAGAATTTAATAATTATTAGATATTTATCGTGGAAGAAGGAAGAATGTATTATATATATTAGATTCTCACATTGATTAAACTTATATATTTTGCCCTCCTAGTATAAGAGGAATGAAATTAGTCATCCGAATTGAATTTTAAAGTATAAAATATCGAATAATTAAATTGAAAAAGTTTTAAATATATTAAGGTTTAACAAAAAATATTTTTTAATTTACCTTTATATATGAACATTTCAATTTGAAATTTCTTTTCAAAGAGCGTGAATAGAATAAAAAAAACCTTTTAAATATTAAAATCGATACTTTATTACTCCATATGTCTCATATTACTTGTTCACTTTCTCCTTTACATGCCCCTTAAAAAAATCATAAATAAGAAGAATATTTTTTACTGATTTTACCTTTTAATTATTTGTTTTGCATTCTATATTCGTTTGACTAATCAATCAACACCAAGTTTAACATTGGAAGAACTTTTTTAAAACTTTACAATATTTATACTTTTAAAAATAATTAATTTAAGTCAAAATAAAAAAATTAAAGACAAATAATTTGAAACATATATTTTTAGTAATGTGGACAAGTAATATGAACGGAGAGAGTATTCTATTACTATGCAAGTAAAAATTAAATGTAAATCTAAATTAAAATGCTTACCTTGATATTTAAAATATTTTATGCTTTAACAAATAAAATAAAAATTAATCTCATAATATAAAAAAGAAAAGAAATGCATAAAGTGTATTATGTGTCTTGAAAAAGAAAATTAGATTCTTCTAGAATTTTATTTTAATCATTGATACTATAATTAATTTTGACCTTAAATGAAGTAAATTCTTGAAAAAGAAAATTAGATCCTTCTAGAATTCCATTTTAACTATTGATGATATAATTATATTTTGCCCTTAAATGAAGTTAGAATTATAAAATTACCCTTGGTCGTCCTAGTTATGGCTCTTCTATATTATTACTAGATAATGAAGGGCCCGTTTACGGGCCCAATATTATTATCTTAAATATATTTATAGGTATTTAATTAGTTTTCCAAAAAAAATGATCATTGATATTTTTAAATAAACACGATCGAAAATGATAATAAAGATCACACATTATAATAAAGTGTTAATATATTAACAATTTTTTTATAAAATCATATGAAACAGTAAAACATAGTGATCTATCTATAAGTTAATTTTGAATATACTTAAATTCATTTTATAGGTGTTTAGCCAATAAAAATAACAACCTACTTCATTAAAGTTAAATGAATTGTAACATTCTTTATAAAGTAATAAAGACTTATTTTATAACATCAAAATTAGGAGAATAAATTAGTATAGTAAACAAAGATTTATTAAAAAAAGTGATTTATATACCTGATGAGAGAACAAAAACTAATATGATATATATTGCAATAATTTCAACTGGTGATAAAATAATAAAAATGAATATATGTTTTTATGAATTATATGTATTGTGAATCTTTATAATGATACATAACATGTTATGTGAAGTTGTGGACTTGTAATGAAAAAGAATAAGGAGACAAAAAAAAAATGAAAATAAATTTTACTTACATATTTTTAGATTAGTTTTAATAAGATCACTTCTTGATTACGGAGAACATTCAAAAAAATTTAATTAAAAAAAGTATTTTTTAGCTAACATTTCATATAAGTGAAATAAAATAAAATAATGTGTAACAAGATAAAGAGATTTTTTTTTATGTAAATAGTTTATATGTTACTTTCATAATGAAATAATATAAAAATTACAAACATAAAATTTAACAAAAGATTGATATTTGAAAATTATTCATGAAAGAATGTGTAACACCCCAGAAATTCTAAGCCAAATCAGAACCGTTCTTCATATGCTGTTAGACCCGAACTAGATAATTTTTCTATGTATCTAAGTATTAAGACCCATTCTTAAGTTTTGGAGGTGTATTAGATATGAATTAGGATCATAAAGAATCTCTAGCTCAAAGTTGAGTTGAAAGCTTCCTTACCGATTAAGTTTTAGTGTAAGATTTTTCAAGGGTCAACTTCAAACAAACATAACTCCTAGAATATAAAGAGTTAGGTAGCCTAGTACCCACCAAATTAAAGGTCTTTGAATCTTCTTTCCGACGCCACTAACTGCGCATTAATACGAGTCCAGAGTAAAATATTATCAGCATTTTACTAAAATATGTATGTTTGTCAAAATGACAGACAGAAACCACGAGAGCCATCTATGGCTCGTGGATCAAACCACGACCCGTGGTTTGAATCCGTGGAATCGAACCTTCAGATCTGTTTTTGGCCTGAGATTCACGAGTTTGATCCACGGGTCATGGATCAAACCACGAACCGTGATTTCAACTCATGAAAATCAGTCCAGAGTCGTGAAAAGTCCTCTAGAACCACAACTTTTATTCCACGGACCGTAATTCATTCCACGAGCCGTGATTTGTGTCCGTGGAAGCCTTTGATGAAATTTTCTAAATTTTCTAAATTCTTTTTCCAGGGGTATTTTGATAATTTTCCACTCTTTTAACTCCTAAGTTAAGTCATTTTGGGAAAATTAAAAGGAGTTTTATTCCCACTTAGCCTTAATTCTCTTCCATTCTCTCAATCAAGTTCCAAGAGAAGAAAAGGGTCTCCATTCTCTAAGCTTCAAGCTAAGAATTCCATCTTTAAGTCTCCATCCTTAAGTCCCAAGTTAGGAAAGCTTCAATTCAGGTATGTGGGCATTCAACATGGGTTCCTTTCACCCTTGTGCCCAAAACCCCAAACTTCTAAATTGATTTTATGAATTTTCAAATTAGGGTTCTTACCCAATTCTCATGGGTTTCTTTACAAATTGTTTCCTCGTGATTCTTCTATGGATTCTAACTCTAAATTGTATGATTTTGCATGGATTTTTATAAGTGGTTTCCTATTCATGATTTTAAGGCTAATCCTTATCCAATTTATGAAACTTGAGTTCTTACCCAAATTGGAGAAAACTTATGGGTTCAGTTTTAAAGCATAAGTTCATGGTTTCTCATTACGTATCTATAATTTAATTGAAGTTCCTTAGTTGATTTCAAAATCCCATATGTTGATGATGAATTTTAGCATGATTCCTTTGAATTGCATGTCTTCAAACAAAATTGGTATGTTTAGATAACATGACCTCTATTTTCATAAAATTGCATGCTTAATTCTTCAAGCTATGATATTATATAACGACCGGGTCCACCGTTATGGGTAGTACAATTGTACCAAGTTTTGGAGTTACAAAACTCTGAGTTTGAGAGTTTGAAATTTTGGGCTAGGCTAGCCTCGGTCGGATTTGGAGCGAGGTATAGCCTAAGGAAATCCGGGTAAGAATTGGGTTAGATGTCTTGATTTGAGGTAGTTTTCCACATAGCCAAGACGTAAAGGAGTCCGGGGGACTTTTCAAAATTGAATTCGGGTAAATAGATCTTTCAAAATCGAGATTGATGTGAAGGGGTTGTTTCGGATCATCGGGGGAAGCAAGTGTGTTGTCAAATGGACTAATTTTGGAGAATTTCGGACATTCTGTCCGTGATGAGCGCTAAGGCTCCGCTGTGGCGACCTCCACTATAGCGGAAGAAAAGACCGCTATAGCGGAAGTCAAGGCGGTCAATCTCTGCCATAGCGGTTGACTCCGCTACGGCGGTACTGCTATAGCGGAAGCCGACCACTATAGCGGAGCCCGATGAGATTTAATGCAGAAACTTCCCCAAAATAGTCCAGTTTTCTACAATTCGTTTGGGAGAAGAACTAGGGCGATTTCAGACATTTTTCCTCCATTCTTTATCGTTTTTCTTCCCTAAGGTAAGGTTTCTACTCCCCAAACCCTGTAATACTTTTCCTATGCAGTAGAATTGCTAGAGGTGGACTTGGGGAGAGGTTTGGAATGAATTAGAGATGGTAGAATCTGGGGAAAAAGGGGGATTCTATGTGTAAAAGTTCTTGGGTGTTGCTAAATTTACCGTTTTATGATCATGTGACCTTAATTTTCTAATTTTATCTGTAAAAATGATAGAACTAGGTGAATTAACAGTGGAAAAGCCAGAAGAAAGGGTGGAATGATCATGGGTGACATGGGGTTTAGGATTCTTGCATAATTTGGGTAAATTATAGGCCATGGGGATTAATTCTTGGTTATTGTGTGTTGTTTTAGACCAAGAACCGGCAAGAACTTCGGAGAACAAAAACGCTCTAGTTGAGTAGAGCTTGGATCATTTTGAGGTGGTGATGGCTTGATTTCTTCCTGCATTGTGTGTTTGAGTACTTTTATCTAAGTGATTGTATGAGATGCATTGCTTAGGAGATGAATTGGAATGTCTTATAGTCCTGTTTGACCAGTCTGGTTATTGAACTGTGCATTTTTTATTGTTGGCTTACAAGTTAATTGTTCATTATTGTGACTGTGGATTGTTGACATTCGGTTGGCTCAGGTACCACGCCTGGTATGAGAAATTACTAACGGTTGGATCGGGTACCACGCCTGGTACGGGTTTACTTTACTGCATCATTGCATGGATATTTATTGCATTGTGTTGATTGATATTGGTTCCGTGAGCGGACCGGGCTGTATTATTGATATGTGACTTTTAATTATGGTCCTTGTGAGGCCGGGTTATTGTTGTATCTGATTTAAAGTTGGTCTTGGTGTAGACCAGGTCGCTTGTGAACACTTAGGTGTTGGTTAGAGGGGATCCCAGGGTGGGTCCGCGCTATATAAATATGAGGGTGTGACTTGTATTGATTTTCGTATTGGAAGTGAATGGCATGTAGAGATAAGTTAGGATGAGATTTGTAGCTAGAGGTGTTTGGTAATTGGATTACGTGTTTCCTGTACTGTTACTTGATTCTTGTACTGTTCATACATTGTTATTGGAATTGGCTGATGATCCTACCAGTACACGATGGTTGTGTACTGATACTGCATTTGCTTTTTTTTTGTGAGTACAGAAAATCTTTCGGCAGTTGACACACGACCTCACTTGTAGGCCTGACTATTCCAGATATCTAGGGTAAGCTGTTCGACCAAGCTGCCTCGGTGTCTATCTTTTGAGTTACAGCCTAATTGTTTCGGGCTTAGACTATTTCTTATTGTTTTAAGTTTTGGGGTTGTATTTCCGTACTCTAGTATTGGTAGCATTTGGTACGATGACTTTCAGGTTCTAGGGGAATTTCCATAGGCTTATTTAATGATATGGTTCCTTGCGTATTCGAATTGCTAGTTTATTTTCTATTTGTTGGTTTTAGGCTGTTAGTCTAGGCTAAGAGTTGGACTCTATTGGTTCGCTCATCCGGGGGTTGGGTGAGTGCCACTCACGATGGTCTGGGTCGTGACAAAGATGGTAGCAGAGCCATAGGTTCATTGATCTCGTCGTACCAAACAAGTCTAATAGAGTCTTGCGGAACAGTGCAGAGACGTCCGTACTTTTCTTCGAGAGGCTATGGGGTTATAGGAAAAACTATCTCTTCCTTCGTGCTATAACTTGATTCCAATTGGTATCTGGTGATACAAATTGGTATCTAACCTCATTCACTCTTCTGTCCGCAGATGGTTAATACAAGGAACAACGGAGCGAGACCAGCGGGTCCGGCAGCTCGTGGCAGAGGTAGGGGAAGGGACAGAGGATGAGGAGAGCCATACCCGCCAGGGGTGGGGCTCAAGATGCTACAGGAGAGCGAGAGGCAACCCCTCCCCTACCTCAGGATCAGGTGGTTGAGGATGTGGATGTTGTGTGGAGGATGAAGGGGAACAGACGGAGGCGGAGGCGGCACCGGTTGGGGGTGCAGGCCTTCCTACTATGACACCAGAAGCCTTTCAGCAGGCTTGGAATATTTTGAGTGGGTTGGTTAGTGCTGGAGCCATACCTGCGGCATTTGCAAATCAGGCTTGGGATACTCATCCAGCAGTTACTACGACGCCTAGGATGGATGCAGCTTCAGGCACAAATGATTTCGTCAGGCCAATGTTAGGCCCGGTGATGACCAGAAACGAACATGAGATGCTGACCAAGTTTCTCAAGCTGAAGCCTCCGACGTTTCAGGGTACCGATAGAGAGGATGCTTATGAGTTCATCTTGGATTGCTATGAGAGGTTGCACAAGTTGGGTATCGTACGTCAGCATGGGGTTGAGTTCATCACATTTCAGCTGCAGGGTGACGCTAAGCAATGGTGGAGGTCTCAGGTAGAGTGCAAACCATCTACATTGCATGCTTTGACTTGGGAGGAGTTTCATGCTCTCTTCTTAGAGAAGTACGTACCTCGTACCTTGAGAGACAGGAAGAAAGATGAGTTCTTGCATATGGAACAGGGATGCATGTCAGTCTCAGCTTATGAGGCTAAGTTCCATGCTTTGTCTCGTTATGCTACTCAGTTGTTGGTTTCAGAAGAGGAGAGGGTCCAGTTGTTTGTGAAGGGTCTGAACACTAATTTACAGGTATTGTCTGTTCACATGACTTCTTCAGGAAAGGGTTTCAATGCAGTGATGGACTATGTTAAGAAGTTAGAAGGGGTCAAGCAAGAAGGGCAGGCTAAGGCTTTAGGCAAGAATCCCCAAAATGAGGGAAATTTTAGTGGTTCGTACTCCAGGGGCCAGAATCAGCAGACATACTCAGCCCGTCCTATTCAGTCAGCTCTGCCAGCTGCTACAGGTGGTCATCAGGGAGCTAATCATCAGTCTTCAGCTCCTAGAGGCCAGGGAGCATCCTATACATCTGCTAGCAGGCCTATACTTGACCGTGGATGCTTCTATTGTGGTGATCTAGGACACTGTAAGAGGGAGTGCCCACTCAGGCAGACAAGTAATCAAGGTCAGCAACAGTCTAGAGCAGTGGTCCCGGCAGGTAGAGGCGGTAATGCTAGAGGTCGTCCACAGGGTGGGCGAGGTAACTTGCAGGGAGGCCGGGGAGACAGAGGGAACGACGACGCAGGTAGGGGTGCAGCGCAGCCGGCCCGAGAAGTTGCCCGGATTGATGATCGGGCTCATTGCTATGCATTTCCAGGGAGGACCAAAGCGGAATCATCAGATGCGGTGATCACATGTACCATTCTTGTCTGTGATAAAATGGCTTCGGTATTATTTGACCCAGGTTCTACATATTCTTATGCGTATGTGAGTTTTGCATTGTGTCTGGACTTGATATGTGATATCCTTGATTTTTCTATCCATGTTTCTACCCCGGTTGGAGAGTCTGTGGTTGTGACTCATGTTTACCGGGATTGTTCTGTTGTGTTTGTGGGGTTGCATACTTGGGTAGACTTGGTAATCCTTGATATGGTTGATTTTGATATCATATTAGGCATGATCTAGTTATCCCCTTATCATGCTGTATTAAATTGTAACACCAAGACTGTGGCTCTAGAGATTCCGGGTAAGGATAGGCTAGAGTGGGAAGGTGTGTACAGGCCTAAGCCAGTTAAGGTCATATCATTTGTTCGGGATAGGAAACTATTGGGGAGGTTTTTTTTAGCCTTCTTGGATCATCTCTGGTATGATAGTGTGGAGTCCCCATCTATTGAGTCAGTTCCAGTGGTTTCTGAGTTTTGAGAGGTGTTTCCAGCGGATTTACCTGGTATGCCTCCGGACAGAGATATAGACTTTTGCATTGATTTGGAGTCAGGCACTCGTCCCATTTCCATTCCTCCATATCGTATGGCTCCAACAGAGTTAAGGGAACTTAAGACTCAGCTACAAGAATTCCTAAATAAGGGATTTATCCATCCCAGTGCTTCACCTTGGCGTGCTCCGGTCTTATTTGTAAATAAAAAAGATGGTAGTATGCGGATGCGCATAGATTATAGGCAGTTGAACAAGGTTACCATCCGAAATAAGTATCCACTACCCCGTATTGATGATCTGTATGACCAGCTCCAGGGTGCATCGGTGTTTTTAAAAATTGACTTGAGGTCGAGGTATCATCAGTTAAAGATTAGGCCTGAGGACATTCCTAAGACTGCTTTTCGGACCCGATATGGGCATTACGAGTTCTTAGTGATGTCATTTAGTTTGACTAATGCGCTGGCAGCATTCATGAGTTTGATGAATGGGGTATTTAAGTTGTATTTGGATTCGTTCTTTGTCATTTTTATCGATGATATTTTGATCTACTCCAAGAGTAGGGAGGAGCATGCTAATCATCTTCGTATTGTGCTGGACATACTGAGACATCAAAAGCTTTATGCGAAGTTCTCCAAGTGTGAATTTTGGTTGACTTTGGTTGCGTTCTTGGGGCATGTAGTGTCAGAAAGGGGGGTGATGGTAGACCCCCAGAAGATTGAGGCAGTCAGGAGTTAGGCCCGGCCTAGCTCTGTGATAGAGGTGAGGAGTTTTGTTGGGCTCACAGGGTACTACCGGAGGTTTGTTAAGGATTTTGCATCTATTGCTACTCATCTGACCAGGATGACACAGAAAGATGTACCATTCGTGTGGTATGACAAGTGCGAGGAGAGCTTTCAAAAGCTTAAGACACTTCTGACCACGGCTCCTATTTTGTCCTTGCCGGTTGAAGGTAAAGATTTTATTATTTACTGTGATGCTTCACATTCTGGTTTGGGTGCTATGTTGATGTAGGACAGGAATGTGATAGCCTATGCATCTAGGCAGTTAAAGGTGCATGAGATAAACTACCCGACTCACGACTTAGATTTGGTCGCGGTGGTTTTTGGCACTCAAGATTTGGAGACACTATCTCTATGGTGTCAAGTGTGAGGTGTTCACTAATCATTGCAGTCTACATCATGTGTTCACTCAGAAGGACTTGAATTTGAGGCAGAGAAGGTGGATTGTTGGCCAGCATTGAGGTCAAGGCCACCTTCATCGAGGAGATAAAGGCCAAGCAGTTTCAGGATCCGAAACTGAGTAAGCTCCGGGGTAAGGTAATATCCGGGGAGGCTAGGGACGTTACTCTAGACTTTGGTGGAGTACTAAATTTTAGGGGGAGGATTTGTGTTCCTCGGGTTGATGACATAATTCAGAATATCTTGGCAGAGGCTCACGGTTTGCGGTACTCAATTCATCCGGGTGTGACCAAAATTTACCAGAACTTGAGGCAGCATTACTGGTGGCCCAGGATGAAAAGGGACATAGTTGATTTTGTGTCCAAGTGTTAGAACTGCCAGCAGGTAAAGTATGAGCATCAGAGACCTGCAGGTCTACTTCAGAGAATTCCCATTCCCGAGTGGAAGTAGGAGAGGATAGCCATGGATTTTGTGGTGGGTCTTCCCAAGACATTGGGGAGGTATGACTCAATTTGGGTCATTGTCGACAAGCTGATCAAGTCAGCTCATTTCATTTCGGTCAGGGTAGATTACAATTCGCAGCTGTTGGCTAAGATCTACGTGAAGGAAATTGTGAGATTGCATGGAGTACCACTGTCCATCATTTTAGAAAGGGGTACACAATTCACCTCTAAATTTTGGGGTAGGCTACATGAAGAGTTGGGTACACAACTCACCTTTATTACAACCTTCCATCCTCAGACTGATGGTCAGTTGGAGAGGACGATCCAGGTATTGGAGGATATGCTGAGAGCATGTGTGATGGACTTCGGGGGTCATTGGGACTAGTTTCTACCATTGTGCGAATTCTCGTACAACAATAGCTACCACTCCAGTATTAACATGGCACCATTTGAGGCATTGTATAGGAGGGGCTGTAGATCACCAGTTGGGTGGTTTGAGGAAGGCGATGTAAAGCCTCTGGGCGTGTACTTGGTAAGGGAAGCGCAGGAAAAAGTAAGAGGTATTCAGACCAAATTTCTAGCCGCCCAAAGCAGGCAAATAGAATACGCAGATCGCAAGGTTCGGGACATGGAATTTCAGGTTGGTGAACAGGCACTGTTGAAAGTGTCACCAATGAAGGGAGTTATGCGGTTCGGTAAGAAGGGCAAGCTCAGCCCTCGGTTCATCGGTCCGTTTGAGGTTCTTGAAATTGTGGGGCCAGTGGCTTACAAGTTAGCACTGCCGCCTAGTTTGTCAGGTGTACATCCGGTATTTCATGTATCCATGCTTAAAAGATACCATGGGGATGGGGATTACATCATCAAGTGGGATGAGGTGCTCTTCGATAAGGATCTTCGTTATGAAGAGGAATCAGTTTTAATTCTTGCTCGGGATGTCCGGAGGTTGAGAACAAAGGTGATTGATATGGTAAAGGTTCAGTGGAAGCATCTTTTGGTTGAGGAAGCCACTTGGGAAACCGAGAAGGACATGCGGGACAAGTACCCTCACTTGTTTGAGGATTTAGGTACTACACTTTCCTTCTTTTATTTTCATAATTTCAGGCTTGATCGTTTGGGCATGAACGATGGGTAAATTGGTATCTGTTGTAACGACCGGGTCCGTCGTTATGGGTAGTCCAATCGTGCCAAGTTTTGGAGTTAGAAAACTCCGGGTTTGGGAGTTTAAAATTCTGGGCTAGGCTAGCCTCGACTGGATTTGGAGTGAGGTATAGTCTAGGGAAATCTGGGTAAGGATTGGGTTAGATATCTTGATTTGAGCTAGTTTTCCACGTAGCCAAGATATAAAGGAGTCCGAAAGACTTTTCAGAATCGAATTCTGGTAAATAGATCTTCCAGAATCGAGATTGACGTGAAGGGGTTATTTCGAATCATCGGGGGAAGCAAGTGTGTTGTAAAATAGACCAATTTTGGAGAATTTTAGACATTCAGTCCATGATGAGCGCTAAGGCTCCGCTGTGGCGACCTCCGCTATAGCTGAAGAAAAGACCGCTATAGCGGAAGTCAAGGCGGTCAATCTCCGCCATAGCGGTTGACTACGCTACGACGGTATCGCTATAGCAGAAGCCGACCGCTATAATGGAGCCCAACGGGATTTAATGCAGAAACTTCCCCAAAATAGTCCAGTTTTCTACAATTCATTTGGGAGAAGAACTAGGGCAATTTCAGGCGTTTTTCCTCCGTTCTTCATCGTTTTTCTTCCCTAAGGTAAGGTTTCTACTCCTCAAACTCCGTAATACTTTTCCTATGCGGTAGAATTGCTAGGGGTAAACTTGGAGAGAGGTTTGGAATGACTTAGGGATGGTAGAATCCGGGGAAAAGGGGGATTCTATGTGTAGAAGTTCTTGACTGTTGCTAAATTTACCGTTTTATGATCATGTGACCTTAATTTTCTAATTTTATCCATAAAAATGATAGAACTAGGTGAATTAACGATGGGAAAGCTCGAAGAAAGGGTGGAATGATCATGGGTGGCATGGGATTTAGGATTCTTGCATAATCCAGGTAAATTGTAGGCCATGGGGATTAATTCTTAGTTATTATGTGTTGTTTTAGACCAAGAACCAGCAAGAACTTCGGAGAACGGGAAAACTCCAGTTGAGTAGAGCTTGGATCATTTCGAGGTAGGTGATGGCTTGATTTCTTCCTGCATTGTGTGTTTGAGTACTTTTATCTAAGTGATTGTATGAGATGCATTGCTTAGGAGATGAATTGGAATGTCTTATAGTCCTGTTTGATCAGTGTTGTTATTGAACTGTGCATTTTTGCTTATTGGTTTACAAGTTAATTGTTCATTGTTGTGATAGTAGATTGTTGACATTCGGTTGGCTCAGGTACCACGCTTGATACGTGAAATTACTAACGGTTGACTCGGGTACCATGCCTGGTATGAGTTTACTTTACTGCATCATTGCATGGATATTTCATGCATTGTGTTGATTGATATTGGTTCCACGAGTGGACTGGGCTGCATTATTGAGATGTGACTTTTAATTATGGTCCTTGTGAGGTTGGGTTATTGTTGTATCTGATTTAGAGTTGGTCTTGGTGTAGACCGGGTCGCTTGTGAACACTTAAGTGTTTGTTAGAAGGGATCCCAGGGTGGGTCCGGGCTATATAGCTATGAGGGTGTGACTTGTATTGATTTTTGTAGTGGAAGTGAATGGCATGTAGAGACAAGTTAGGATGAGATTTGTAGCTAGAGGTGTTTGGTAATTGGATTACGTGTTTCCTGTACTGTTACTTGATTCTTGTACTGTTCATATATTATTATTGGAACTGACTGATGATCCTACCAGTACATGGTGGTTGTGTACTGATACTACACTTGCTTGTTTTTTTGTAAGTACAGGAAATCTTCCAGCAGTTAACGCACGACCTCACTTGTAGGCCTGACTATTCCAGATATCAAGGGTGAGCTGTTCGACCAAGCTGCCTCAGTGTCTATCTTTTGAGTTACAACCTAATTATTTAAGGATTAGACTATTTCTTATTGTTTTAAGTTTTGGGGTTATATCCCCGTACTCTAGTATTGGTAGCATTTGGTATGATGACTTTCAGGTTCTAGGGGAATTTCCGCAGGCTTATTTAATGATATGGTTCCTTGTATATTCAAATTGCTAGTTTATTTTCTGTTTGCTGGTTTTAGGCTGTTAGTCTAGGCTAAGAGTTGGACTCTATTGGTTCGCTCATCCGAGGGTTGGGTGGGTGCAACTCACAACGGTCTGGGTCGTGACATATTAGAAGGAAAGTATATTTTGAATTATGGTTTTGCAAAACTTTAAGACTTATGACTTGTGAATTGCATGACATCAGATATGTCCTTATGCTTTTCCAATAGTTTTGGACATCAGATATGTCCCTATGTTTTATGAAAGGTTTGGCATCCAGATATGTCTACCTAAGTCATGAACAGTTTTGACATCAGATATGTCACAAGTATTATGAGCTATACGTATATGTTTTGGGAGTAGTATTTAGCACTGAGTTGGATAGGGTGAGAGTACCCTTAATCCCAAAACTATGTGCCCCCGTAGGTTCTAAGTCCCCTTAGTTGGGCATCAGATTTAGTGATCATGCCACAATCATGTCTTTATACCCTGACAAGGTATATTGGGTCCTCTCGATGGAGCGGATACATCGAATTCTATGTAGCTCACATGGTCTATGTCGGTTAAGAGAACCTCCCACAGAAACAGTTTCAAGTTTAAAAATGTATTGACTCTTTGCTTTCAGATTTCAGACTTACTACTTATGACTTATGATTATGACTATGTTTTCAGCTTATGATATTCCCTTGAGTCATCACATTACAAATGTTTTATCATTATTATATAATTTCAGCTTTAAGGATATTTTAAGCACGTCTTACCACGAATTATGCATGATCTTAATTTTTAGCATGCCTTCAAGTGTATTTTATCATATCATATGCATATATCACATACTCAGTACATTCCATAGTACTGACCACATACTTCTTTGTGCTGCGTCCTATCATGATGTAGATTCTGTAGCCCGTCCCAAAATTCCTGGCTAGTAGATCAACAACACATCCAGACAGCTTGGTGAGTCCTCCTTATTCGAGGACTTAGAGTTTATTTTTATTTTAGTATTTAGATTGTGTATTCAGTATCTCAGTATTCAGAGTTAGCTGGGGGCTTGTCCCAGCAACTCGCCAGTAGTATAGGCTTTCAGACATAGAGTCAGATGTTCAGTTGTATTCTGATTGTTATTCTTAGACTCTTATTTATATGGAGGATTGAGTTGCTCATTACTTTAGTTAAGTTTTCGTTCTTATGTTTTGTTCAGTTTTTAAGTCATGCTAATGCCAGTGGGTTATCTTGAGATCACTTATGATCTTGGATCCCGTGTTACCTCTAGGGGTAGGCTCGAAGCGTGACAAACTTGGTATTAGAGCATCAGGTTCAAGAGTCCTAGGGTGTATGAAAGCCACATCAAGTAGAGTCTCTTTCATAGGTGTGAAGCGCACCACATCTATGAGGGGGAGGCTATGAGATGTTTTAGGAAAGACTTCACTTCTTTCATGATCAATGTCGTGCGATAGAGTTTAACTCTATTTATCCTCTAAACTTAAGCGTTGTTCCTTGTTTCGCTGTCTATACCTCATATATGAGGTGCCAAAAGTAGTAAATCTCAGATTATCTATCAGCGAGGTGCTCTCAGATTCTCTCCCAGAAACTTGTTACTAATTATTTTGTAAGAAGGGAAAGTGTGTACCTAGATCCTTGGGTAGTGTTGACACCCGACATATGTTGTATTATAAGCCATTAGTAGTAGAATGAACCTAGAGCCAAAAATATAAAGTCAGAAGTATGGTAGCCTAGACGGGAGAAAGATAGTTGATTGGAGTATGTATTTAGAGTTGTGCTTTACTAGATGAGTAATGGGACGATACTTTCCTTAGTGTGGATTAAAGAGTGGTAAGTCCTTGTGCTAGTGTAGACCATGTATAGGATATGAACGAAAGGATGATAGTATGAGAGTGCGAATGATAGTTTTGTGGTATTTTCTAGTAGGCTTGGTATAGTGTATGCAAGAGTTTAAGTGATAAGTTGCAGCAAGTATGAATGTATAGGCATGATATATATGTATATGAGTCAGAGAAGGATTGGCAATTTTGAGCCTCTCGGTATAGGCTTAACCGCATTTGGTTTGGTAGTTAGTAGAAAGAGAGAGCTTTGAGAGTTAGAACCATGTAAGCTTGACATATTTTTGCAAGAGATAGGTTGGAAGTTATTGAGTGTGATATGTACAACCCTTATATGAGATGGAAAGGTTGAGGCCAAGTTTTTTTTGTTTGGGTAAGGGTGAGCCTTAGACTATAGAAGGAAGTGTATATTTAGATTAACTACTAGAGTAGTGTTTTCTCTGATAGAGTAAAGTGATCATAGTTCTGTTTAGAGGTTAGTGAGAGGTCCACAGACTAGGAATGTAGCATGAATCTAAGGGGGATATGGTGGGATGTAGAATCAGTCAGATTTTGGAGACTCAGGTAGTGATGCTAATGGGTGTCCGAATGAAGTTAGGAGGGGTGCAGAGACTTATTTCTATCCTAGCATCTTAAGTATGTTTTCCTCATTACAACACTCCATTCATGTCTTGTATTTCAGTGCATTGGTCTTAATTCAAACCCAAAGACTTCATGGGGATTCACGCCCTTGCTCAGTTCTTAGAACAAACAAAAATTACTCCAGATAGCGATTCCAGTCTTACTCTATGATTCTACAAATTCCAGCTTTATACCATGATACTTGTCATAAATGAAAGCTCATGTCTCACACTATGCTCAACTCTATATACTCAGTTCTTAAGATATGCCATAATGACTAATGAAATCATGCTACATCATGTATATGCCATAATGACTAATGAAATCATGCTACATCATGTATATGCCCATACCAAATTTCTCGAATAATTCATGCTTATGAATTCCTTACTCTAACTATGCTTTGTATGTCCAGGATGTGAGGCACTCATGCCCTTTTCACTTGAATTCTCAAACCCCACCTTGAGTGGCTAGATCAAGCTAAGTGTAAGTCAAGACCGATCAGTATTTCTTCATTCGTGATGCTCATGCTCCCACTCAATTCTCTCAGTGATCTTGGCTTGTGTTGTCATAGCTGTTAGTAGAGGAGCTAAGTAGTAGCCTAGATGGGAAATAGTAGGTTGTAAGCGTGGAAGAAAAGTTAGGTGATGATTATTCATGTGAAATAGTTAGATGAGCAATTTTGGTATGTCTTTTTGTAGAACTTCTTCAAGTTACAGCTCCTAGATATGATAGGGAAGAGAGGAAAAGTCTTGGATAGTATAAGCTACAACTATAAGATGATCATAGTGATAGGCTTGAAAGTCATAATAAAATACATGTCGGTTTTTGCTTTGTGCGCCTAGTGACCCATTGATTAGAGCTCAAGCTTAGTTGATTTTCATGATAAGAAGGAATACCATTCTTGGGAGGTAACTCCAGATGTAAGAGATTTAGTCAAGATAGGATTGAACATGGTGAAAGAAGGTAGTTAGACTCGGACCTTAGTATTCAAAGGAGTTAGTGTAGTTGAAAGGTGTTTCTAAGCTTAAGAGTTGCCAACCGTAGTACTTAAGGCAAGAATAGTCTTGTTCTTACTCCTAGCCCAGGGTGCTCATATCTTAGGTCCAGTAGCTTCAGCTTTTAATATACGAGACTCCTCATATCAGATCAGTTTAGACCTATCAATAATCATTCCTAAGGCTATAAGGCCTTACATTCAGTTTAGTCCAAGGTAGTAAGTTTAGTTTAAAAGAGAATGGTTTTCTCGTATGGTTACCCCTTTCAGTTTGATGCCCTTTTCAGTTAACTACGATTTCTAAGAATGCGTTCATTCTTTATGAGTTTCAGCTAAGTCCCTACTCTAAATCCAGATCAGTTATCATGTTAGCCATTCAATTTCATGTACCATCAGATGCCCTCAGTATGCTTACATTCCTCATGAATTTAGCTCAATTTGTAATTCAGTCAGAGATCAGTTATCATGTAAATACTTTAGTTTTTAAAACTCAGTTGATGGTATTGCAACTCTTTCCCCCTCCACTCTCAACTTAGAAATATTCATTCGAGGACGAATGATCTTAAGGGGGAGATATTGTAACACCCCAGAAATTCTAAGCCAAATCTGAATCGTTCTTCATATGCTGTTAGACCTGAACTAGATAAATTTTCTATGTATCTAAGTATTAATACCTATTCTTAAGTTTTGGAGGTGTATTAGATATGAATTAGGGTCATAAAGAACCTCTAGCTCAAAGTTGAGTTGAAAGCTTCCTTACCGATTAAGTTTTAGTATAAGATTTTTCAAGAGTCAACTTCAAACAAACATAACTCCTAGAATATAAGAGTTAGGTATCCTAGTATCCACCAAATTAAAGGTCTTTGAATTTTCTTTCCAAAGCCACTAATCGCTCATTAATACGAATCCATAGTAAAAAGTTATCAATGTTTTACTAAAATGTGTCTGTCTGTCAAACTAACAGACAGAAACCACGAGAGCCATCCATGGCTCGTGGATCAAACCACGATCCGTGGTTTGAATCCGTGGAATCGAACCTGCAGATCTGTTTTTGGCCTGAGATTCACGAGTTTGATCCATGGGTCGTGGTTCAAACCACGAACCTTGGTTTCAACTCGTGAAAATCAGTCCAGAGTCCTAAAAAGTCCCCTAGAACCACGACTTTTATTCCACGGACCGTGATTTATTCCACAAGCCATGATTTGTGTCTGTGGAAGTCTTTGATGAAACTTTTTAAAGTTTCTAAATTTTTTTCCCAGGGGTATTTTGGTAATTTTACCACTCTTTTAACTCCTAAGTTAAGTCATTTTGGGCAAATTAGAAGGAGTTTTATTCCTACTTAGCCTTAATTCTCTTCCATTCTCTCAGTCAAGTTCCAAGAGAAGAAAAGGGTCTCCATTCTCCAAGCTTCAAGCTAAGGATTCCATCTTCAAGTCTCCATCCTCAAGTCCCAAGTTAGGAAAGCTTCAATTCAGGTATGTGGGTATTCAACATGGGTTCCTTTCACCCTTGTGTCCAAAACCCCAACCTTATAAATTGATTTTATGAATTACCTAATTAGGGTTCTTACCCAATTCTCATGGGTTTCTTTACAAATTATTTTCCCATGATTCTTCTATGGATTCTAACTCTAAATTGCATGATTTTGCATGAATTTTTATAAGTGGTTTCCTATTCATGATTTTAAGTTTAATTCTTATCTAATTTATGAAACTTGGGTTCTTACCCAAATTGGAGAAAACTTATGGGTTCAGTTTTAAAGCATAAGTTCATGGTTTCTCATTACGTATCTATGATTTAATTGAAGTTCCTTAGTTGATTTCAAAATCTCATATATTGATGATGAATTTTAGCATGATTCCTTTGAATTGCATGTCTTCAAGCAAAATCGGTATGTTTAGATAACATGACCTCTATTTTCATGAAATTGCATGCCTAATTCTTCAAGCTATGATATTAGAAGGAAAGTATATTTTGAATTATGGTTTTGCAAAGCTTTAAGACTCATGACTTGTGAATTGCATGACATCAGATATGTCCTTACGCTTTTCCAACAGTTTTGGACATCAGATATGTCCCTATGTTTTATGAAAGGTTTGGCATCCAGATATGTCTACCTAAGTCATGAACAGTTTTGACATCAGATATGTCACAAGTATTATTAGCTATACGTATATGTTTTAGGAGTAGTATTTAGCACCGAGTTGGATATGGTGAGAGTATCCTTAATCTCAGAACTACGTGCCCCCGTAGGTTCTAAGTCCCCTCAGTTAGACATCAGATTTAGTGATCCGCCACAGTCATGTATTTATACCTTGACAAGGTATATTGGGTCCTCTCGATGGGGCGGATACATCGAATTTCATGTAGCTCACATGGTCTATGTCGGTTAAGAGAAATTCCCACAGAAACAGTTTCAAATTTAAAAATGTATTGACTCTTTGCTTTCAGATTTCAGACTTACTACTTATGACTTATGATTATGACTATGTTTTCAGCTTATGATATTGCCTTGAGTCATCACATTACAGATTTTATCATTATTATATAATTTCAGCTTTAAGGATATTTTAAGCACGTCTTACCACGAATTATGCATGATCTCAATTTTTAGCATGCCTTCAAGTGTATTTTATCATATCATATGTATATATCACATACTCAGTACATTCCATAGTACTGACCACATACTTCTTTGTGCTGCATCCTATCATGATGTAGATTTTGTAGCCCGTCCCCAGATTCCTGACTAGTAGATCAGCAACACATCCAGCCAGCTTGGTGAGTCCTCCTTATTCGATGACTTAGAGTTTATTTTTATTTCAGTATTTAGATTGTGTATTCAGTATCTCAGTATTCAGAGTTAGCTGGGGGCTTGTCCCAGCAACTCGCCAGTAGTAGAGGCTTTCAGACATAGAGTCAGATGTTCAGTTGTATTCAGATTGTTATTCTTAGGCTCTTATTTATATGGCGGATTGAGTTGCTCATTACTTTAGTTAAGTTTTCGTTCTTATGTTTTGTTCAGTTTTTAAGTCATGCTAATGCCAGAGGGTTATCTTGAGATCACTTGTGATCTTGAGTCCCGTGTTACGTTCAGAAAGTAGGCTAGGAGCGTGAAAGAATGGAATACAAACCATAC
The DNA here is from genome assembly GCA_003996215.1 of Jaltomata sinuosa. NCBI lineage: Eukaryota > Viridiplantae > Streptophyta > Magnoliopsida > Solanales > Solanaceae > Jaltomata > Jaltomata sinuosa. The sequence goes on from QJPP01007225.1 coordinate 47,824, forward strand.
ATATTAAATGAGTTTTGTAACATACTATATTAATATATAAGAATTTTATACTATTAAGTCATCATTATTAATTGTAGCGGATAATATATACTATTATTTTTAAGATTGTAAATTTGTTGTAAAGATTTATATGTAAATAGTTTTAAGTGACTTTTTTTACACTAATAATGTAGATTATTAAATTTTTAAATTAGTTAAGGTGTATAAATTATAACCTTCTCATACAATATTAATAAAACTCATCACTTAAATTAACTAATTATAGTTTTAAAATTATCTTTATATGAAGTTTTCAAATTTGAAATCATTTATTGTATTGAGTAGATGAATACTTTTTCAACATTTTTCAATATTTTTTTAATTATTTTACTATTAATATAGTATTCCGTTCGATCCATTTAAAAAAAGAACGTCTCTTTCTTTTTTCAACAATTCTGTAATTAACTTTTTCATGTAATATGTTTAACCATACAAAATTAAAAAGTATTTTGGTACATTTTACATATCTTTAGTTTATAGTCATAAAATTCAAAAGTCTTTTTTATTTTTTTAGACTCAATATCAAATTAAAATCGAATAAATAAATAATACTAACTAATTAAACACTTTCATCTATAGATATAAGCATGTCAATTGTTTCCATTTCAGTTCAATCCCATCATAATTTATTATTTCATTATAATTTTTAAATTAAATGTAATCACAGTCATTGTTTAAAACTCATCTCATCAATAATTTTATATTATATAATGCACTAAATTTTAAATAAGGAATTTAAATTTCGTATAATATAATTTTCCTAATGCTTTATCAATTAATTTCAATGAATTTTATATGTTTGTTAATAGAAGTTTATGATAATAATCTTTGTCTAAAATATAATTTTAGAAGCTTTAAATTTTGAAAATACATATAGACATATTCAGAAGCAAAATTTGACATTTAAAAGTATTGTATTTTTTTTGTTAATTGAAATACACCATTCTATTAATACTTCATTTGTTTTAATTTATTTGGTCTATTTTGATTTAGTACAGAGTTCAAGAAAGTAAAGAAGATTTTTAAATACTGTGATCCTAAATTAAAGATAGTATGTCAAATCTATCAAAATATCCTTTAATCTTGTCGTTTTGAATATGTCACGTAGAAAGTTGAATTAAAAATTGCTAAAAAAGAAAAAAATTATTTTTTTGAAACTGGCTAAAAAGAAAAGTAGACCAAATAAATTGAATCAAAAAAATATTAAATAATGACTGAAACAGAACTTCCAAAACAAAAATGTTAAAAATATTATTATATGAAAGAAAATATATATTCTTGAGCATTTTAAATTTTACAGCGGACAATGAATTTTAAAAAGTCTATATAGAAAAATGTATTCATCTACATGATATAAAGAAAATGGGTCCAACAAAAAATATACTGTAATTGGCAATCATAGGTATTACACGTGTTAAGAGACGATTGATTAGGAAATAAGATAAGGTCAAGTACATAATATAATTTTTATTGCATCTTGTACAACTCTTCAAAGCCATGGTCCTCTTCCCATGGCATTTCTATATAATAGAAATATCTTCATTTATTTATTGTAATATGTATTTTTTCTTATTTTGAAAATTTATGAATCTCATATTTTATATATAAAAAATACTTATAATTATCTTTATAGGACCTAATAGTAAAAAGTTTTCTACTTTATTTATAATATATAGGAGTATTACTGAAAATAAGTTATCACTTTAATTAAGCATGTAAATTATAGTATCCTAATCAAAATGAAAAGAAAATTTATCACTTAATTTAATTTTTTTGATTTAACAAATCATACTTTATAATTACTTTTACACTTATGAACGTCAGTAATATTGTGCAAATAAAAATTAGTTTCTATATTTTTTAGATATTTCTATTCTAATAAAATAGAATTAAAAATTTCGCACAATAAAAAAGAATAGAAATTTAAACGAGAATAATATCCCTTTAAAATAGATTAATTATTAATATACAAAGCATTTAAAAAATTATGCTTAAGAAAATATAGGATCCACCTTAAATGTCATATCATTAGGATATATTTGTCATTTAGAAAAGGTTGTTTGGTTGTTTTGTCATATGAATATATGACCAACTTTTGAGGTTATATCATAAAAGAGAATATTCTAGAAATTCTTATGAAACGATATTTTTACCTTTGATCGTCCCACTCTTCACTCTTTTATATAAAAAAATGAAACAAATTTATGAGAGACTACCTAAAAATACTTCAGTCCCTAATATGTATTTAAGTTTTTCTTCAAGTATTGAACAAGTACGTTATACATCACTTAATTAAATTGTAAATTTTTTCATGATATTAATTCTATTCCCTAGACAAGAGTTGAAGATGGTAGATATAAACTACGCCATGGTTAAGCTAACATATTTATGATCTTTTTTCTTTAGATTTGATCATTACATTATAAATAAAAAAGAATCAAATATATCCTTGTACTTTTAAATATCATTTAAATGTACCCTTCATTTCAGTTTTTGAATAATTGGACCAGTATCGTTATACCTTATTATGTATATGCCCTTAATTTAGACGGTCTGTCACGTGATAGCCTTAGAACAAGATAATTCATTCCTTTTTTTCCACCTATTTTAATTAAACACGCCCCTATATCCTACCCATTTCCCCCAAACTAATTCACCCCCCAAAAACTTTCACCTTCTTCCTCTTTAGTCGACCCTCACCCAAATTCTAACTTTCAAAATCAGTCGTTTGTGTGCATCTGAAATAGAGAGTTGGCTTCAAAGGTATGTTTCTTCTTCACTAAAGACTCCTTTTAGTTGCTTTTTTATTTGACTTTGTTTAAAATTGACTTTAAAGAACTCTTCTTTTATGTCTGACCCTTTTCTGTTGATTAAAATCTTCTTATTACATGTATATCTATATATTATGTTGGTGGTTGTATTTTTTTTTTATGCTGAATGTGTTTGAATGTGATGCTAATAGCTGGTCATGAAATGAAAGGGTTAATTATAGTTAGGATTTATTTTTCGTTTTACTATTTTGGTGAGTCTAGAATTTATTTGTGGTACTGATTTTAAGATGGTATTGTTGATTGAAGGGTGATATTACGGTTCTAGGGTTGAGATTTATTCTCTTTTCCAGAGATTCTTTAGGGATTTTGAGCTCCTTTATATTTAGAGATGGCAATAGGGTGGGATGTAAGTCTGTAACGATTGCGGGGGCAAACGCGTTTATATCAACCCATCCTGTTCCGTCTTGTCCCGGCAAACGCGTTTATATCAACCCATCCTGTTCCGTCTTGTCCCGCATAGCATAATTTGATGTTTTTAACCTGCTCCATTTTCCCCCCACATAGATTCGTATAAACCCACAATCTGTATTCTGTACAAACTCGCATGGATATAGATGAATTTTGCTGGTAAAAAAATAACATGTTGAATTTGAATTTGTATTTTATGGGCTATATCCTATTTTTTTGTGAATCAGATTTAAATCATATATAAAGCTTCAACTAGCTTTTGTTAAAAAAATAGTCTGAAGTCATTTCAGTGGAAAAGATCGATATTCTGCTTCATGGTATATTTTTAGAACTTTAATTTATTGTTTTTGTTTTCAATTTAATTAATATAAAATTATTAAATATTTTACGTTGTTAAAATTATCTTGCTAAATACTAAAAGTTGAAATTTTTCTGCAAGTAGAAAGGTGAAAAGGTATACTTGAAAGTGATTAAAAATGTGATTGAACAGTAGTAAATTAAAAGTGCAATACTCGCACCCGCACCACATTCACATAAAATTAGTTTTCCTTATTAGACCCATCCCGCCCCGTCCCGTTTCGTAGTCGTGCATATGTAAACTCACAATGTTTTGCATATGTCTAAATTCACACCGTCCCACATTCACACTACTCCATTGTCATCCCTGTTTTTATTAAATAAATATTAAGAATATTAGATCGCAAATATGTTAAATAATTATATGTATTAAAACATGTTTCATTTTTCTTCTTTATGCTTTGTTTAGATTTTCTCATTCTTCAGTATTTGTCTTTAGTTTGATTATGTGTAAAAATATGATCCTTTTCTATTTTTTTTTTTTTTTAGCATTTTAAATGTGATATTTTTTATTAACTCTATACTATAGCAATTTTTTTGTTTATGATTTATATTTATGAAGGATTCTTTATTGTTCTACTATTGTTTGTGGTCTCCAAATTTGAGTAGCTTTTTCCTTCTTTCCTATTTGATTTTCTCTTTTTTCTGTTTATTTATTTTATGTTTAATGTTTTGTTTATTCTTCTTGTTAAATATTTGCAGGTTATTAGGATCGTAAAAGTTAAATTAGTCTTCCACCATGGTGATAAGTGAATTATAGAGCCACATGTATTGTATCATGAATTTATTGTTGGAGAGGGTATGGTCTTGATCTTTTTTCTTTTATAGACATAGTGAATAATACATTTCTCAGTTAGAATTTGTAGGTGTCCAACAACTAATTGTAACTGGACCTTCTGAAAAGTACTTTGAAATAAAAGGAATGATAATATTAGAAAGTTATTATTATTTGTGTCTGAAGAATACGATGTCATTCATTTCATTTCTACTTATGAATGTGAATTAGCTATAGACTAGATATAAAAGGTTAATACTAAAAAATGGTAAGATATGCCTAATTTAAATATGCATATATTATTATTTTATTTAGATCAATTGATTTTTTAGATATGCATATATTATTTTATTTAGATCACTGAAATTCATATAAGAATATTTCAAGTTGTTAATTATTGTGATTTATAATACTTTTAATGTAATTCTTTTGTTGTGATTTATAATACTTTTAATGTAATTTTCAAATATATAATAAGTTGTTAATTATTATTTCCTCCGTTTCAAATTGATTGACCTATTTTGACTTGGCACGAAGTTTAAGAAAAATAAAGACTTTTGAATCTTGTGGTCCTAAATTAAAGATATATCAAATGTACCAAAGACAAATAAATTAAAACGTAGAAGAGTTTAAAATTTTCTGGAGTGGGGCCCGCTGAAGCAGGCATGTTGTCCATATCCTGCTTGCTTCAGCCGCCCATTTAGATATGCATATATTATTATTTTATTTAGATCAATGATTTTAGATATGCATACACTATTTTATTTAGGTCAATGAAATTCATATAAGAATATTTTAAGTTGTTAATTATTATGATTTATAATACTTTTAATGTAAATTTTCTATTGTGATTTATAATATTTTTTATGTAATTTTTAAATATAAATTGTTAATTATTGTGATTTATAATATTTTTAATGTAAGATAAATAAATTAAAACGGAGAAGAGTATAATTTTTTTTGACGAAATGCCTGCTTGAGCTACTAAACCGGCACTTCTTATATAGGAGGATGTTTCTAATATTTTCATGCATGATGAATCATTTTTTTCAATATTGATAGTTAATGAAGTTGGAACAATCTGTAGTAATAGTAAAAATGAGAATGTTTTATTGTCCAAAATATGACAGTGAAAAATTAAAGAGACTTGCCACCAAACGAAAATGACTATAACTAAAAATTTACATGATTATAAATATTAGTTAAGGGTATGACCTTCAAGGACATACCAAAAGTAAGAAAACACATCTAACTTTATACATTTACAGACAAGGTAAGAGTTAATTGTAGAAAAAAAGTGATAGGCATAGGTTGAGATATTCATGTGTGGATGACGGGTGCCCATTTATATATGTCACATTTATGGGGATGGGGGCATTCATGGGGTGAGTGATTTATCGTGAAATTATAACGCATTTAATATCTTTTACATAAGTTCTCAATATCTTGTCATATGTTTTTATGTGTTTTTAATGTCAGAATATTATTTTGTAAGTATTGAATGTCAAATTGGCCAAAACATGGAAAATCTCGAAAAATACCTAGATTGGACAGCTTATGGTATGTCTGATGTATGAGCCGTAGTTACTGGCGTGGAAGGACTAGAAGGTTGGACTTGAAGATTTAAAGTGTTGATCAATATATGAACCAAGTCGCAACTATAGAACATATTCATGGATCGTTGAGCTTGGCGTGAAAATTAGAGGCCACTATTCATAAGCACAAAATTAGAAGCATGATGGAAAACACGGATCGTATATGTCACGATCCAATAATCGAGGAGAGTGATGGCACATATCTATCCCACCGATAGGTAAGTCAACCTAAAGTATTGATCATAACACAAAAATAATACGGAATTTAACAAGTTGATACTAGACAAATTAATAAAGGAAGACTTTCATAAGAAATCTCAAGTATGAATGGAAGCAATAACAATTGTTCTTCCAAAATTCGAAAGTCACTAGTACAAGACTCTACGAATATTGAATATTGAATACAATTGAAAGAGTCTCAAGTATTTCAAATAAGGAAAGTAACATGAAAGAAGGATAGAAGAGATCCAAAGGCGCTGCGGATCAGCCAATAACTACCTCAGAATCTCGAAAGGAAGGCCTCAGACTAAGCTACCAAATCAGTGTCCGGAGGTACTAGGCTCAATAACTATACACAGAGTGCAGAAAAATAAACAAGAATAAGTACTAATCTGTATGTACTCAGCTACATTATTGCCTGACCCGAACACGAAGCAATGGTGAGGATCGGCCTTATACTGCTTAAACTCAAACACTGATAGAAATAATAAGACCGGACTAACAGGATCTCGCAATAGTTCAATAATCATGATAATCATGATCAAGTAATATCAGATAGTAATCAAATCAATCTCAAAACATCTAAGCATGTATTCATCATGTAAGTCCCAACTATCAACCATATGAGAAGTAATGAATGAATGAATACCATGCATATATTGTGTATATATCCATTGCTCTATATATCTATCTAGGACACATGGGCGATTCGCGAGGTTCATATATCCCCTTCAGATCTTGCTTGTTAGCCCTCAAAGGTGACTCAATTTGCATTCTGTCGTAGGCCATTGAAGAGTATATCAAATAAAGCATTGTATCTCAAAACCTTTGGATCTTGCCCGTAGTTCATCAGAGAAGACCATATGATTCAACAGATAATATGCAAGTGAACTCATATGAAAAAATAGAAAAATATCATAAATATCTGAGATACAAGTCCAGAATAATCGTAAAAGTGCCTTAAATCACAAAATATTCATAAAGTATGTACAATTCCTCTATCAAGCTCACATCAAGTCATATCAAAGAGTACAACTAGTCAAATTACTCTACTCCCAACATATATAAAAGTCCTAATTCAAAGAAATAATCAACATCCAATTTTTATACATATCACATCACATAAGTCATATTTCAAGAATTGGCTCAAACAAGTAATCAAATTACATAAACCCATCACATAACACTGATACCTGCCTAGATGCTCATCATCACTCCTATGCGGGACTATCTTTATCCCTCATTACTCCCCATTTCAATCAAGTAGCACATAAGTACTTCGAAAGGACACGTGAATCGATTTAACTTGTTAGTTTGTTGTTAAGAAAGTAAATATGTTGTTAAATAAGTTTATTAAGATCAATAATGTGATGTAATAAGTAAACAAAAACACTAAAGTTCAGATATTATTATTCCAGTTCAGTTCCATAGATAGCCCTATGTGGTAAGTTCTGAAATCAAAGATGTGTAATATATACGTTCTTGAGAGCTAAAGATTAATCAGTAATATGGAGCAAGAGAAAACTTGGAGCACAAGAATATCAGTATATTATTTATTATTATAAAAAACCCAACCATTTACAAGTGAATGAAACAATTATTTATAGAGAATAAAGGAAATACATCAGCCAATGATAATGCTCCACTCGAGATCTATAGTATCACTACTAAAAGGAAGGCAAAAAGTGCCCAAAGAAAAACCAACTAATTGGGTCGATCCAATTAACCGATGAAAAATTGACTCAATCCATCGGTTTTTTCATTTTTATTTTATACATATTTTTCACAATTATGACATTGTCCATCATTTTTTTGATCAATTTCTTGGAGGATTTTTGAACCAATAATTTAAACTCGGATAAAATTAGGTATAATGATAGATAGTGTCATTCTATATTAAAAAAATAAAAAATTATTTTTACAAAAATGACATTATCTGTCATTTTACTTAATTCTTTTTAAAATAAAATAAATAAATACAATAATGTTAAAAATAATTTTCATTTATTTTAATTAAAAAATGACTGGCAGGGTCAATTTTTTTGTTATTTCATGGTAAAAATCTGATCAAATCATTTCTTAGAAAAATGATGGATAAATCGACCTTGTCCATCATTTTTTGTAAAATAATAGACCAGATCAAGTCTTTTTTCTTTCTTCTCTCTTTTTCTCTTCTACCATTCCTCTCCCCTTCTCTCTTTCTCTCTGCTGCCAGTCAGGCCATCCTCCACCACACCTTCCATCACCATCACACCATCCTCCGCCATGCCCCGCCCTCCTCCCATTGCCCCCTCGTTACCTCCATCGCCACTACCGTCACTGCCTCTAAAGATTAGGAATTTTTTCCATTATATTTTTATTTTTTAATTTAAATATTTATGTATCAGATAATTTATGTTAATTTTTATCTATTAATTTTAGGTTAAGGTTAGTATTTGAACTTACATTATGAATTTTTTAGGTTGAATTTAATTTAGGTTAATTTTTTTAATTACATTGTTAGTGAATAATTTTAGGTTGTTAGTAAATTTTTATGATTTCATTTAGGTTGTTAGTGAATCCCATTTTGGGTTGTTAGTAAATTTGATTTAGGTTGATTTGATTTAGTGAATGATTTTAGGTTGTCAGTGAATTTGTTAGTGCATGATTTTAGGTTGAATTTAATTAAGTGAATTTTATTTAGGTTGTTAGTGATTTTTCAAAGTTAAATTTGATTTAGTGAATGATTTTAGGTTGTTAGTGAATTTGATAGTGAATGATTTTATGTTGTAGTGAATTTGTATGATTTCATTTAGGTTGTTAGTGAATTTCATTTAGATTATTAGTGAATTAGATTTAGGTTGTTATTGAATTTTTGTGATGACCCTTCCGGTCATCTTCGTGTTTTTACATTTATTACACTGTCAGAGCCTTCCTGTAGTGGCCCCAAGTCATTTATGGCTTGCTGGGACCGGTAGTTCAATGCCCTGGTCGTTTTAGCCGTTCGCCTGTTTTAGAGCTTTAAACATAGCATATCATTTACTTTAGTCAACATTCTTAGCTAACGTGCTCGGAATTTAATTATGACAGTTTCATTAGCTCCGGAGCGGTGAGTTTGGTCTAGTTAGATCTTTAGTTAAGGCCTGAGAACTTTCGGTGTGGGTTTTGTGTGGTTTTCTCAGTTTTCAGGTCATTTGGAGTTGAAAGTGTAACTTTGGGTGACTTTTAATAATCGGAGTATCAGATTCAAAATCCGACGATTCCATCAGCTCCGAAATATTGAGTTTGGGTTAGAAAGATGGTTGGTTTGGGTTCCGGGTGAGTCGGACTCATTTTGAGCCTTTGAGTTCCTTTTCGTTACTGTTGACTTGGGTCAACATTTCTCTGAAACGACCTCGTACTGAAGTTTCGTCGATTCCGTTGAGTTCAAAACATCATTTCCACTCTATTAGCACTATTGATTTTTGAATATCGATTTCTAATTGTGCCCGGAAAGCCCCGTCGAGTTTTCTAAAAAGTGCAGAAAATCAGCTGCGGACAGCAGCTATTTATTGCTGTCATTTCCTTTTTTCCAGCCCTTCTCCTCACTTTTATTACTCTAAAACTCAAAATTCTCTCCACCATTTTACTCCAATTCAGTTTTAAACCTTGGAGAATCATTTGTTCGTCGATTATCCATAGTTCTTCGCCTCTTGGTAAGTCATCTTCCCCAACTTGCCTTCTTCGGTTTTTCTCTTAATTCCTCCATTGATGCTCATCCTAAGCTTGGTTTTGTGATAGATTCTGCCCCCTAAGCTTGTGCATGTTCGTGGGTGTAAAGTTTTATCCGTCTTGGGCTGATTTTCCATCGTTTTGGTAAGTAATTCTTGCCCAATTTCCATTTTTATTTTTGAAATTTCCATTCTTTAATCCCGAACTTGGGAGGGATGTTTTGCTGCCCTTCCCTTGTCCAATTGTGCTCAAATTTGGAGCATGCCTTCTTGGCATAGTTGGGGTCATTATGGTTCTTTTCATTTTTGGTTTTGGGTTGCGTGCCCTGCAGGCCCGCTTTTGACCCGGATATCGACCCGGCTACAATTATAGCAATATGGGTATCTTTAGACTCGTCTTAACATTTTATTCATGAATTTGATAGTTTGATTCTCGTTCAGAGCTTCTCGGAGCAGCTCGGCCATGGATATCGTCATTCCCGCAGCTTGTCTTCAGACGACAGGTAGGTTAGGCTTAACTCCCTAGACTTCGCATATATCGGGTAAACTTGTACTAGTTGGCATCCTTGGGTTGGATTATTAGGTTGGTACCACAGACCTTGACCGCTTTTCCATGATTCGTCCTATTTCTTTCCTTCGTTGTGTGTAGTATTCCTATTAGTTGATATATTTATTACCCTTGTGACACCGTGAGGTCTTGTTGACTCTGGAACATAGAAGGTGGGATTATTGGGAATGTCCACGAGTCTCGGACATAGAAATATCCTTCTAGGCTGGTTATGCTTGTTGAGTAACTTCAGAGCCTGTGCAAAGCCGTTAGGTTGATTGTGAGCTTCCAGGCAGCTATTTGGGTTTATCATATCATTTCCATGCATATAATGAGGTTTTGCCACGTTTTATTATGGTTTTTGGCTTCAGGCCTACGAAAACTGATTTTTTCTAAGCCTTGCATGGCCCCGATGGCCCATTTTCGACCAAATTAGATTTGAAAATAATTTGACTTGATACGTGGATCTTCTTGGGGTAAAAGAAGGTTAAAAATATGGTTTTATCATGATTTACCACTAGTGCTAGACTCGACCGGGTCGGAGTGCTAGCTGATTTTTCTTACTGATTTGAAATGATATCAAGCTCGTCCGGGTCAAGCATCTGAGATGTTTTTACTACAGTTTTAGACCCGATTGTGCTCGGGCACCCTTGGAAGGGTTTTTGAGACATCTTTTTCACCTTTTTAGTCCTAGACAGGGTCTAGGCATGTATATTTGAGACTTAGCCACTAGCTTGAACCCAGACTCAATTTCGGAGGACACTTTCTAATTCTGAGTTTTAGTATGGGGTCTGGGACCTCCATGGACCTTGCCGCTCCGGGCCTGATGCTTTCGGCTGCGTGTGCCGGGGGAAGGGTATATGGTGGAGTAGAGGTATATGGGTTGTTTCCTTCTATGGAACCTGCCTGCTAGGCCTGATCAACACAGGAGGAGGTACACACAGAGGTTCTATTTCACCCCGAGGTTTTCATGCATCATATCATCCATTATTTGAGATTCCACCCTTGTTTGCTGTTGATTGTATGCTCTGGTAGTATGAGATGCCGGAGGGTTTGTTTTGACTTGATTGCGTTCCTCGGTTGTATGGGCGACCGAGGGACTGTAGGTAGACCCTTGTTACTTTATTTCGATATTGTTCCCTATTACGGTTGAGTATGAGCATGATTACTGTGAGGTGGTGAGTTCCTGGATTGAGTTTTGTATGACTTGATTGGGTATTAATTCTTGTATATCGAGCATGTCTACCTTTATTCTTCTCTCCCTTTTTCCATATACTTGAGGGTACCAGTATATAGCCCATTTCTAGAACTTATTCTTATATATACTGTTTTTGCAAGGATCCCATGTGCGTTTTCCTTACTTTCACTTGTGCCTATTGTGTGTATATATTCTATATGCTAGCCTTATATGTTGTTTCTGTTGTCTTCCCTCTGTGCTAGCTCCTGTGTGCTTATCATTGAATTCTGTGACTGTTTGTTCCTACTCTGCCTGCTATTGCTCTTTTACTTTATATATGCCCAGTCGGCCTATGATACCTACTGGTTACCTTATGCTTCATATTTGGTGCTAACCCTACCCTCTACATCTTCTAGTGCAGATCTTAGCATGGGCCATCGCTGTTAGCGCGTCAGAGACTCGTGGGGGTGAAGTTTTTGGATCATCCAGGCTGAGGGTGAGCTCTTAGCGTTCAAAGCTTGACTTCAGTTATCCTTGGTGTAATTTGTACTCTTATAGTTTGGAGACATTGTGTATATATGACTTTTGGACCTTTGTACTCTTGATGTAGTTCGACTCTTATACGCTTTGATACCAGGTTTTGGGTTGGTTTAGATTCCGCTTGTTTATATCTCTCTTGTATCTATTTTCTTCTCATTATTCCTTTGCTTCCACTTATAAATTGAATCTATCACTTAAACTGTTAGAAGGTAGCCCATTACTAACCATTCTGGGCTACGGGGATTGGTTCGCCTACTAATGGGTTGTAGGTGCTATCATGACCAAGAAATCGGGTCATGACAGCTTGGTATCAGAGCCCTAGGTTGACCGATTTCAATGGTATCAGAGCCAATGTCTAGTAGAGTCCTGCAGATCGGGGCGGAGACGTCCGTGCTCAATCTTTAGGAGGCTATAGTGACATCTTAGGAAACTGGACTTTTCTTGTCTCTATCTCATGCGTAGTATCCGTGAAAGTTTCTAGAAATATCACTTATTCTGGTTCACTCTTTCGCAGATGGTTCATACGAGATCTTCAGCTTCTGGCGGAGGAGAGCCTCCTGCCCCAGCACCTCTGACTCCAGCTATGGGCCGGGGTGGTCGCCAGGGTAGAGGTAGGGGTCGAGGGCACCCTAGAGTAGCAGCACCTGCTAGAGCTGCTAGAGTGGATATAGAGCCTGAGTATGACTACGAGCCAGAGTTAGCTCCAGAGCAGCAGCATGTGGGCTCGGGGACAGCCCAGGCACCACCAGCTCCAGCACCAATTCCAACATCAGTTTCTATGCCAGCTTCAGCCCCAACTCAGTCTTAAGATATTCGGGGTTTGTTACTTCAGCTATTTGGTATGATTGGGGAGCGTCCTTCTGAGACAGCCCAGACATCCGCTCAGGAGGCAGCCCTGGGTGTTCAGAATTCAGGAGCGCAGCCTGATACTGTGGCTCCCCGTGCTGAGGTTTTTCTAGTTCCATCGGTTGCCCAGCCTCTTGCTCCTCGCCCTATTATGACAGAGATTGAGCAGAAGGCCTTGGGTAGGTTTCTGAGATTGGCACCGCCAAGATTTACTGGTATATCGAGTCAGGACCCACATGAATTTATCACTACCTGCGAGGAAATGTTGCACCATTTTGGCTTATTGGAGACTCACGGCTTGGCTATACTTCATATCAGCTGGAGGGTCCAGCGAAGTTATGGTGGAGGGCACAGGTTGCTTGCAGGCCTTCTACATCATCTCCTTTGACCTGGTCTGAGTTTTATGACGCCTTTATGGCCAAGTTCTTGCCACAGAGCGACCGAGTGCATCGGAGGGAGGAGTTCACTAGACTTTCTCAGGATACCATAACCGTCTCAGAGTATGAGACCCAGTTCCATCGGCTTGCTTTATTTGGAGCCATGATTATGCCTACTGAGGCCAACAGAGTCCGTAGATTTATTTGGGGGCTACAGAGAGAGTTCAGAGAGCCTGCAGAGATACTGGTTGCTAACAGTCGGTCATTCCAGGCCACTGCAGACTATGCCTGCACAGTTGAGGATTTGCGTCATCATGACACTGAGGCCAGAGATAAGAGGCCTTGACATCACGGTGGTTACAGTGGTTCTAGGCATAGTGGTAGAGGTTCAGGCCAGTGGGGCTGAGGTTATCAGTCACAACAACATCAGGTTCAGTCTAGCTGACCAGTACAGGCTCCACTTTAGGCCTTTAGTTCTCATTTTGAGCAGGGTCAGGGAAGTTAGCGAGGTCACAGTGGCCAGCCATTGAGAGGTACATATTCTGGGGCATCAGGTTGTGGTGGCCATTCAGGTTCTGTTGGTTCATCCCGACCGAGTAGGTCGTCAGGGGCTTTCTATACTTGTGGTGTGGTTGGTCACTTTTCTAGAGATTGCCCCTAGCAGGGTAAAGTTCAGCTAGCCGAGCCACTGCGAGCAGTTGAGCCTCCGGCTAGAGGGGGTGGTGGTCAGGCTAGGGGTGGTTCCCCACATGGCAAAGCAGGTGGTAAGGATGGCAGTCGGGAAGGTGGAGGTTATTGTCAGTTCTATGCGGTCCCTGGGAGACCGGAGGCAGAGGCATCAGATGCTGTGATCACAGGTACTATTTCTGTATGCCGTCAGCCAACTTATGCTTTGTTTGATCCTGGATCCACTTGTTCATATATATCTGCCTACTTTCTGCCTTGTTTGGGGTTGGCTAGTGAGCCATTGGCTGTTCCTACTTCTGTTTTGACCTCGGTAGGAGATTCTTTAGTAGTGGATCAGATTGTGAGATCCTGTGTGATATTTGTTGGTGATTTGGATACTTGGGCTGACCTGATGATATTTGATATGTTGGATTTTGATGTGATATAGGGCATGAACTGGTTATCCCCTCACCGTGCGGTTTTGAATTGATATGCCAAGACCATTACCATAGCCGTGCCCGGTGTATCCCCAGTTTTATGGCAGGGTTCTTTTAGCCATGCACCGTCTGGGATCATTTCTTATCTTCAAGCTAGAAAGATGATATCCCGTGAGTGTTTAGCTTATCTAGAATATGTCCGAGATGCTAGTGTTGACCCTTTCTCTTCTGAGTCTGTTCCTATGGTTAGAGACTTCCTAGATGTGTTTCCTACCGACCTGTCAGGCCTTCCACCTGAGAGGGATATTGATTTCCACATTGAGTTAGAGCCAGGCACCAGACCAATTTCTATTCCTCCCTATCGTATGGCTCCTGCTGAGTTGAGAGAGCTTAAGGAGCAGCTCCAGGATTCGTTAGCTAAGGGGTTTATTAGACCGAGTGTGTCTCCTTGTGGTGCTCCTGTTCTCTTCATTAAGAAGAAGGATGGGTCGATGCGGATATGTATTGATTATCGGCAGCTGAATAAGGTAACTGTGAAGAATAGGTATCTGATGCCCAAGATTGATGACCTATTTGATCAGCTTAAGGGTTCCGCCGTGTTTTCTAAGATTGATTTGAGGTCCGGCTACCATCAGTTGAGTATTAGGGCGGAGGACATCCCTAAGATAGCATTCAGGACACGTTACAGCCACTATGGGTTCCTGTTTATGTCTTTTGGGTTGACTAATGCCCCCGCAACCTTCATGGACTTGATACATAAGGTGCTTAGCCCGTACCTAGATCTGTTCATGATAGTCTTCATTGATGAAATTCTGGTATACTCCCGGAGTAGAGATGAGCATGAGAAGCACTTGCAGATTGTACTTCAGACTTTGAGAGATCATCGAATTTATGCCAAGTTCTCAAAGTGTGAGTTTTTTCTAGAGTCGTTGCATTCCTAGGACACGTGGTGTCTAAGGATGGGATTGGGGTTAATTCGGGTAAGATTTATGCGGTTTGTGATTGGCCTAGACCTACTACTCCTACCAAGGTTCGCAACTTTATTGGGTTAGCCGGGTATTACAGATGGTTCATTGAGGGATTTTCTTCCATAGCAGCACCCTTGACTATGTTGACAAGGAAAGATGTTCCATTTCAGTGGTCTGATCAGCGCGAGGATAGCTTCCAGAGGCTTAAGGCCTTATTGACTTCAACTCCAGTTTTGACCTTGCCGGTTGAGGGTCGGAGTTTCTCCGTGTATTGTTATGCTTCAGGAGTCAGTCTTGGTTGTGTGTTGATGCAGCAGGTTCAAGTGATAGTATATGCGTCAAGGCATCTGAAGGTTCACGAGCGCAGCTACCCCACTCACGACTTAGAGTTGGCGGCGGTAGTCTTCGCACTCAAGATTTGGAGGCACTATCTTTATGGAGTTCAGTGTGAGATATTTACCGACCATCATAGTCTTCAGTACATTACGAGTCAGCGCAAGCTGAACTCTAGGAAGAGGAGATGGATTGAGTTGCTGAAGGACTACGATTTCACTATTTTTCTACCATCCGGGGAAGGCAAACGTGGTAGCGGACGCCTTGAGTCGGAAGACGGTGAGTATGGGTAGCCTAGCTTCACTTTTATCCTCAAAACTAAGCTAAACGGGCATAGATAATGACACTTAGGTGTATAAATACGCCTAAGATCACTACCCCACACTTAAAGCCTTGTTCGTCCATGAACAACTCTTTACACTAATCATACTCAAGGAAGACTCCAACATACTAATTAGAACTAAGACACTCAAGCTAGAACTATAACGACCACATGAATAGCAAGTTCCACATTCAGCATGCCATATTACAACTAGAATCACATGAATACTACTACAAGACTCCCTAGCCTCAAGAATTGACTCTACTCAGTTGGCAAACTCATGCACATTACTCAACAAAGAGATCATATAAGTCACCTATATATCATCAAACAAGCACCCTCACTACAAGAGTGTTATCGATATTCACTCACACCAATGCAAATTATCACAAGAATGGGTGTAAGAATCGAATTTCGCTCACTCTCACAAAGAATTCACATGTCACATAAGATGATCAATAGGCTTGCCCGTAGTGTAGTATACCACTAATATCAGAATGTCAAAGTTCAAGATCAAGTAGGACTTTAAGGATTGTAATGTAAGCTAAGGGACGGGTAGGAACTATTTGGTCAAGAATAGTGATTATCGTCCCTAACCGCTTTAATACATCACATTTTACGTCAAACATCATCTCCAACCAACCTATTTTACACCATTATTATCTCCCAACTCTCTTTTGTTTTGCCCCATCTTTTTAAGCTAGATTACACATATTTAGTAGAGAGTATTTTCTATCAACACATGATTCACTTCTTTTGATCAATTGGTCTTTTTATTACATTACTCCCTACCAACAACACACAAGCCTTTTCAACATACCAAAAGCTATTATATTGGGGCTTCACTTCACTTTTTACTTCTTCAATTTTACACTCCTTAACATCTTAATTTCTCAACTAAAGTGCTTAGGAGTTTTGGATCAAATTGCGGGCAATTGAAAGAAAAGAAATAAGTTATATATAAGGCTACCAAAGAATAGGCTAAAGGCTCAACGGAGCTAGCTACAGTCATGCACAAAGGGTAGATAAAAAGAGTATAAAACATGGCTATCAAAGAAATACCTATATCATCTCCTAAACTCAACATTCTTTATTTCGCTTTGCAAACACATGATGTGTCGGGATTTCACAGCACTCTTGATGGTTAACACTAAGGATTTTGGGAGTTCTTAAGTATGTTTTATTGTATTTGATGTTGTTTGTTACATGTACAATGAAAAGTATTGAAAATATTAAGATTTACAAAAAGTTGCAGATTTCTAGGCAAAACTCTTGCCCCACGAGCGTGGGATCTGCCACGGCCCATCGGTCCAGCCACGGGATGTCACTGAGCCCGTCGTACTAGACCAGTGGAGCTGGAGCTTAGAAACTAGACCTGATGAGCTTCCATGACGCCCGTGAGAGACACGATAGGAAGTCATAGAGCCCATCAGAATTGGACAGTTGAGAGTGGAGAAGCAAGCTTGATGACCGATGAGATGTCCACGACGGGTGTCGCAACTATGATATCCCATCACAGTAGCCCGTGGAAACAAGGCAGAATCTTGGAGCCAAGACATGAACGAAGCTTGACAGGCAACCATGACGCCCGTCGCATCCATGACGGCCCATGGGGCATCTCATCGGTAGGATTTGGTCTTTTTTGTCTATAAATACATTCCCTTAGGTTTTGGTCTTTTTTGTCTATAAATACATTCCCTTAGGTTTTATTTTAGGAGTTCCAACTTTGTTTGATATTGTTACATTTTGTTTGTGTTTTGGAGACATCATAACACAAGTTCTTGAGAATTAAAGTTTGTTCTTTATTTATTGAAGTGTTCTTGAGATTTATTCAAGATTCCATATTTCTTTACTCCTTCTTGCAAGTAGATACTCATGATTGTTTCAACAACTCTTGATCGTTTACTTATGAACATGAGTAGCTAAATCAATAACTAGGGTAGTGGGAACCATGAAGGATTAACGAAGTAGGCAATGTACTTGGTAATTCTAGGGTGGTGTTTACGCATCTATTGTTCTTCCCTTCGCTTTGATTGCTTTTTAATGGTGTACAATGTTATAACTCACCTTATTCTTACTTGCCGGACCAAAGAGGTAACGAATGGGAAAAGGGTTGTTCAACAACGGAGATTTGAGGCTACAAAACCTCTTATGATAGCTTGACCTTTGTAAGGGAATAGCTAATCTGGGATCCAAGGTAGGGATTATTAAAGCATACACCTGCGGTCAGACCAAGGCGTGTGGTGAAATTAATCTATCTGAGGGACCAACTATTTAGGTGAACCTAACTTACCAATTCTGCATGCTAAGCACCAAGCTAGTTTACTAAGTATAACGCTTAACTAAGTTATGATCTCATGGGGAACACAACCCTAGTCACTTCTCTTATTTATAACAACTTCAGAAACTGTTACTTGTTACTTGTTACGAATCTAAGTTAGAATAAATACTTGTTCTTTAAAACCCCCTTTTGTAGGGAAATAAACGGCTAAGAGCGCAAGTAAACATAATTGACCCTAGTCTTTCCATATTCCCTGTGGGATCGACCCTAACCTTGGTTAGATTCTATATTTGAACAACGACCGCTTACTGTTCTAAAAGGAGGTGTAATTTGGCGTATCAAATTTTGGTGTCATTGCTGGGGAATACGATTTAGGATTAAAAGAGATTGTGTTTATTTCACTATTAGTCCTTATTTCCTAATTTTACTTTTTATGTTGTTTTTGTTTTGTTACACAGGTTGCACACTTGTGCATGCCCAGTATAAAGAGTCAAGACAATCCCTTGATACCATACGATCCTAAACTTTCTAGAAGTCTAAGAAACATGGCTAAAGACGGACTTTATGATACACTGGAATAGGTCACAGCTTGGATGTTGGCTAAAGAAGAGCTGAGGAAAAAGGCAAGGGAAGACGCCTTTGCTGCTGAAGTTGCTCAAATTGCAGAAGACCTTACAGCTCAAAATACGGCAGCTGAGAAAGCAAGGAAAGCATGATAACAAGCTGCTCGTCAAGCCGCTCTAGATGCACAAGCTGCGGGAGACGAGGCAGCCCAATGCAATACACCTCATGTTCCAGTTGCACCAAGAGTGAATAGGGGCTGACAGATGCAACATTCATGACACGTCTGTCGGTATAATGTTTATGATGATGAGGCAGGGACAACAGGCCCCATAATGTTGACACTGATGCCCAATGGAGTAAAGTTCGATATTTCTAGCACAATAATTCAGTTGCTGAACCTGCTGCTGAACCTGAAGGGATTATTTGTTGGAAAACCGACGGATGATGCTAACTTGCACTTGTCAAACTTTATGGGGATCTGCAGGGCCTACAACCTTCCATGAGTGGATCAAGATGATATCATACTTGATAACGCCCAAACTACACCTCAAATTAACGAAGCATAAGCGGTCGTAGTCAAATATAGAACCCAACTAGGTTGGGGTCGAATCCCACAGGGAATATGGTGAGAATTAAGTCGTTAGTGAATTATGTGACTAATGGTCAATAGTTTCCGGTAAATAAAGGGGGGGTTTTGTGTGAACAAAAGCAATTAATAATGTGTGAGAATTAATCAATAGGAGAGAATAAACTAGGGATGTGTTCACCATGGCGTTGTAACAATGTCGATTCTAGGCTTAACAGGGTTCTTTCTATATGCGTGTCACGATGTGATTGCGTCAATGGTATCGTCTAAACGTTTCTCAACCAAGTAGACAAATTTACTTTTCAATTCTCTCGAACTTGAAAAGGTGTGCTTTTAGATTTTAATCCTAACATCAAGTAGATTAATCTAGTTACAACATTAATCTTTAAGACGAGAGTTGGTAGTCTCGAATCCTTGTCGTTAATCAAGTTTTCCCGGTTTTAATCTCTTTACTCAAGCAAATTAAACCTAGGCATGTTCTAATGTTTGCAACCACTAGAAAATGTGACATAATGTATGATTAACAACGTGACAACATGTATATCGAACCCAACGCTACCCGGAATCTATCTTGCTACGTTTACCATGGCTCCCACAACCCTAGTTATGGGAGTTTTAGTTGTTCATGCTCGAAGAAGAAGAGAAAATAGTTGTATTCATAATAAAGGGAAGAAGAATCTTACAATATAATGAAAACAGTCAATCTTCAAATATCCAAGAACAAGGAAAACCAAGAACTCAAGAACGAATCAAGGACACGAATTCAATAACAAAGAACCGTGTTGTTGTGCTCACAAACGACTAAAAACTCTCTAAAACTATTGGATGAACGACATCTAAAATAAACCTAAACTAGGGTATTTATAGGAGTCAAAGAAACCAAATCCAAAACGGGTTAGGAATCCTCAACGCGGGCAGCCGTTGGCGCGCCACTGTTTTGGTGTGACGGCCCGGCTGACGGACCGTCACTGCCTTGACGGACCGTCGCCGGAACCGTCACCCTTAGGCAGTGGCTGCCTCCTCCTTGACGGTCACTATGACGGACCGTCACATGTGTGACGGGCCGTCACTCAGGCCGTCACTCTTAGGCAGAATCTCTTTTTCGCGTATTTCCTTCCGTTTCCATGTTTGTCTCCATTTCCTACAAATATAACATAAAAACATCAAAAACGATGACGGTTGCTTGAAAACGTACGATTGTTCTTAGTTAAAAGG
This sequence comes from Jaltomata sinuosa, assembly GCA_003996215.1. NCBI lineage: Eukaryota > Viridiplantae > Streptophyta > Magnoliopsida > Solanales > Solanaceae > Jaltomata > Jaltomata sinuosa. Next base: position 68,596 of record QJPP01007225.1, read on the forward strand.
AGTCGAAAGTGCCGTAAATTGGCGGCACATCAACACCCTCAACTTAAAACGTTCGCTTGTCCTCAAGCAACATAACATAAAAACAATAAGACGACTCAACTAAGAACACAAACTCATGTCTCTAGCAACTCATGGTCATTCAAAACTTATTCAATTAAATCAAGCTCCCTCGTAGCACACGAATGTATGAAACACTAACTTGCAAGGATCCAAACATGTCATTCCGATATGATAGAACATTCTACATTCACACGCGCAGCTATCCTAACAATCAATAGACAATACAGACATCTTGGTGCCCTCACCACAAAGAAATCTCACACACAAGATTTGGGACTAGGTAAGCGCTCACACTCACAAATGATTTCAAACAATGCACATGCGATACCATAGGTTTGCCCTTACTATTCTATTTCAGCTCTTCAGAAAGCCGCTCAGGATCACTACAGGACTTGTTTAGGCTTGTAATGAAGCTTCGGGTGCAGGTAGGATATATTTAGGGGTTAGTGACTAAGCCCTCCTTGGAACTACCGACGTCTTATTACCACATAACTTAACGTTGTCCATCCTTATTCACCTTGATATTTCCTTCTTTCTAGCTACAGGTGTGGCCTGTTTATTTTAACAATTCTTTTTATTTCTTTTTCGATCTTTTTCATCTCTTTTTTTTTCTTTCTTAGGCACACATCCGAATTTTCACTCTATTCACACCCAATCTTCTCCATCCTCTTTTTCTTATCATTCACCTCTATAGTAGCCACCCTCAACTTAGGCTGATTGCCTGAAGTGAGGTGCACGATGTCCATGGAAGGACCACGGCCAAAACAGGGTTTACCTCTATAGTAGCCACCCTCAACTTAGGCTGATTGCCGGAGTTGAGGTGCACGATGTCCAAGGAAGGACCAGGGCCAAAATAGGGATTCAAAGTTAAACGGGAATGGTGACAGGTTATTGAAAGAATAAGGTCAATTATGGCTCAAACAGGGATCAAGGGATTATTTATATTTGGACGGTCTTTTAGGTTAAGTGGACTGCACACAAAAAGGGCCTGTGATCCTTTCCTAAGCAACCAAACTTCGAACTTAACAAAATAGACCGGGCAAGTTCTAGATGCATGCACAGAGTAAGAATTTATAACAATAATCTCACACGCTCTTGGCACCAAGAAACTATATCGCTACCAACTATCAAACAACCGCTCGGCTTAAGCATACTCATTCTACTCATAATCACACAATGACATACAAGGATCCAGACAGTCAATCGTTTCAACATAAGTACAACACCAGAAAATTTTTAAAGGGGCCTCGTTTTTAAACAAGAAAAACGCCATGATGCTTGCTATAGACACTAAAAACAATAAAAATTTAAAATAACAACCTAAACATGCCAGTTCTACTAGATAGCACACCGGAGGAAAAAGAAACATGGCAACAAAAACCCTCGGTGTTGACTCATAGGTTTCCCCACACCCTCAACTTAGACTCATGCATTGTCCCCAATGCATACATACGAAAACTAAAAACTGTGAGAATTAGGAATACCTGTAAAGTCGATATGACTCAGATTCTGGAATGATGTTGGAGACCGCCAGGGTCTCCAAAACAAGAGAACTCGATGGAGTGTGGCATTCCAGCTTCCTTTTTGGGCTCCATCGCTAGTCGTGACAACTTCTTCGCTCTTTCTTTGCAGATTCTCTTGCGGTGTTTTCGTTTTCTTGATCTTTCACCGCTTTCCTTTACCTGCTCATTCTTTTGCGATCGCGACTTTACTCTCATAACAGCTCGGGTTTCAACACAACCCTTCTCCTCAAGATACACATCCGCAGGGAATTCCTCAATTGCATTAATGACCGCGACCACCCTCATCTCGCTTGGTTGCTTCATCAATTTGGACACATCGAACTTGACAACTTCATTGTTCAGCCTGAAGGTCAGTTCATTTTTCTCCATGTCAACCAAGGCTCTTGCTGTGGCTAGCAATGGTCGTCCCAAGATTATGGGAACTTTGAAATCCACTTCGCAATCCAAGATCACAAAGTCGGCCGGGAATATAAGCTTACCAATCTTGACCAGCACATCAGATAATATTCCCACAGGTTGCTTTACCGAACGGTCAGCCATCATTACTCTTATGGACGTGGGTTTAGGAGCTCCCAAACCCAGCTGTTTATAGACAGCTAGCGGTATCAAGTTGATGCTAGCACCCAGATCACACAAGGCTTTCCGGAAGTTGAGCTTCCCAACAGTACAGGGAACAGTGAACGCACCTGGATCTTCCTTCTTTTCGACCAACGATCTAGAGAAAATAGCGCTGCAGTGGTGGAGGTTGTCTTCCGGTTCAAAACTTACCGACCTCTTCTTTGTAATCAAGTCCTTCATGAACTTGGCATAACCGGGCATTTGTTCCAGCGCTTCGACCAATGGTATGTTTATTGAAATCTGCTTCAGCATGGTCATGAAGTTCAGAAACTTACCATTGTCAGCTTTCTTCTACAAACGCTGTGGGAAAGGAGGTGGTGGCCGAGGCATCATAGTTGGAGGCTTTTCAGCTTCCTTGCTTTTCTCCGCGGGCTTTGGAGTTTCCTCCTCTACCGCCTCTTCATCATCCGCAACATCACCTTGGGTCTGAATTACTGGATGTGATTCCGATAATATTTTTCCGCTTCTTGTGGTGATCGCCATACAACTTGCGTCATTCCTCGGATGAGTCGTGTCACTCGGCAAGGTACCTATCTTCCTTTGGTTCAGAGATGCCGAGATTTGACCCACTTGCTGCTCTAGGTGCTTGATCGCGGTTGAGTGTGACTCCACTACCTGACTCAATGTTGATAACTCAGTCCGCATTGCCTTTACCCCAGAGTCAGTCGATTCCACCTTTAGCAGCATCTTTACCATCATGTTCTCAAGTTTGGACATCTCAGCCTCGTTGCCAGCTTTGTCCCGATTACCAGGTGGTATATACAACCCACCTCTATCGGTGTTGTTCCTCCAGTTTCCTTGGTCGCGATCTTTGTAGCCACCTTTCTCATAGTGGTTGTCTCGCTGATAGTTCCGACCTTGGTTTCCTTGGCCATTGGCCTGGAAACCCCCCAAGTAATTCGCCTCCTCAGTCTCCATACCTTGGGAACCCACAGCTTGTACCTTCTCCATACCTCCTGAGAACAAGTGCTTGGTCAGTAGGTCCAACTGCGTTTTCAGATGCGCCATGTCTTGGTCGCGCTCCTCCTCTTTCCTACGCTGCTCTGCTGACATACCAACGGTATAGGTGCTAGCTGCAACCTCTGAATCTCGTGTATGCCAGGCCCTGTTGGTTCTGGTGAGCCTGTCCAAAGTAGTTGTGGCCTCAACAAAGGTGAGACCCATGAATGCACCACCTGCTGCGTTGTCTAACGTCGGCTTGGTAGCCGAATTCAATGCCCGGTAGAACGTCTGCATCAAAAAATTTCGGTCAACTGATGGTTCGGGCATTGCGTTATCTTCTTTTTGAATCGCAACCAAGTCTCGTGCAATGCTTCGTGGGGCTGCTGCCTGAAGTTGCTAATCTCGTCCCTCAACTGTATCATCCGAGAGGGAGGAAAGAACCTTTCTAGGAAAGCTCCTCTCAACTCTCCCCAAGTTGCGATAGAGTCGGGGGTCAACTCTGTCAACCACAACGCTGCCTCATCAGACAGAGACAACGGAAACAACCTGAGCCGGATCGCTGTCTGACTCACGCCCGGCAGTTCAAACGACTTGCAGATGCCCACGAAATTCATCAGATGCTAGTGGAACAACAATGGCGCCCGTAGCGCCAGCTCCATCTAAGTCGAGATCCTCATCATTCCGTGCGACATCATCCTGCAGACCACCAGCATTCAGATTTTGTTGGGCCTGCAGTTCTGCAGCGATCCTCGCTGCCTCTAGTTGTGCGGCCATATTCCACCTCAATGTTCTAGCAAGCTCGGGGTCGTAAGGTACTTTTGATTCCCCTGAGTGCCGGGTACTTGGCATGCACAAATCTGTACCCTGTCAAAAACAAAAACAACAAACAAAAATAAAAGCAGGAAATTATGACTAAGAGTCAAATAAACACACCAGACTTAATTAACAATCGTATTCCCCGGCAACGGCGCCACTTTTTGATAACGCCCAAACTACACCTCAAATTAATGAAGCGTAAGCGGTCGTAGTCAAATACAAAACCCAACTAGGTTGGGGTCGAATCCCACAGGGAATATGGTGAGAATTAAGTCGTTAGTGAATTATATGACTAATGGTCAATAGTTTCTGGTAAATAAAGGGGGGTGTTTTGTGTGAACAAAAGCAATTAATAATGTGTGAGAATTAATCAATAGGAGAGAATGAACTAGGGACGTGTTCACCATGGCGTTGTAACAATGTCGATTCTAGGCTTAACAGGGTTCTTTCTATATGCGTGTCACGATGTGATTGCGTCAATGGTATCGTCTAAACGTTTCTCAACCAAGTAGATAAATTTACTTTTCAATTCTCTCGAACTTGAAAAGGTGTGCTTTTAGATTTCAATCCTAACATCAAGTAGATTAATCTAGTTACAGCATTAATCTTTAAGACGAGAGTTGGTAGTCTCGAATCCTTGTCGTTAATCAAGTTTTCCCGGTTTTAATCTCTTTACTCAAGCAAATTAAACCTAGGCATGTTCTAATGTTTGCAACCACTAGAAAACGTGACATAATGTATGATTAACAACGTGACAACATGTATATCGAACCCAACGCTACCCGAAATCTATCTTGCTACGTTTACCATGGCTCCCACAACCCTAGTTGTGGGAGTTTTAGTTGTTCATGCTCGAAGAAGAAGAGAAAATAGTTGTATTCATAATAAAGGGAAGAAGAATCTTACAATATAATGAAAACAGTCAATCTTCAAATATCCAAGAACAAGGAAAACCAAGAACTCAAGAACGAATCAAGGACACGAATTCAATAACAAAGAACCGTGTTGTTGTGCTCACAAACGACTAAAAACTCTCTAAAACTATTGGGTGAACGACATCTAAAATAAACCTAAACTAGGGTATTTATAGGAGTCAAAGAAACCAAATCCAAAATGGGTTAGGAATCCTCAACGCGGGCAGCCGTTGGCGCGCCACTGTTTTGGTGTGACGGCCCGGCTGACGGACCGTCACTGCCTTAACGGACCGTCGCCGGAACCGTCACCCTTAGGCCGTGGCTGCCTCCTCCTTGACGGTCACTGTGACGGACCGTCACATGTGTGACGGGCCGTCACTCAGGCCGTCACTCTTAGGCAGAATCTCTTTTTCGCGTATTTCCTTCCGTTTCCATGTTTGTCTCCATTTCCTACAAATATAACATAAAAACATCAAAAACGACGATGGTTGCTTGAAAACGTACGATTGTTCTTAGTTAAAAGGAGTCGAAAGTGCCGTAAATTGGCGGCACATCAATACTGTGACTCTTTCAATTTTCATTGACTGGAGAAGCGACACTTGGTCTTGAGAAACTACTTGATGCCTTTATATTCACATGGGTTGAGCTGAGAGATCAATTTTTGGAAAGGTTCTTTCCTCCATCAAGGATGTTGCAGCTAAAGAAAGAGATCTATAACTTCAAACAGCTTCCCACAGGAGCATTGTATGAAACATGGTTGCAGTTTAACAAGAAGCTGAAGCAGGTTCCGAATCATGGAATCCCTTCACACCACTTTATGGAGATCTTCTACAAAGCATTGAATGCAAACACCAAAGCGGTAGCAGATACAGTGACCGAGGGAGCATTCATAGAGAATTTCTATGCTGAAGCCTTTGTGATGCTTGATAAGGTCACCAAGATGAACAGGGCCTGGAATACGAGAGACTTTGAAAGCTCGGCAGGAACTTATGCAGTTGGGAAATCCATTTACCATGAAGAATTCTAGGAAATTAAACAGAACTTCGCATCCCTACAAATAACTGGGGACCTAATCGCGAAACAAATGCTTAATAGCGGCTTAGAGAAGGTGAAGGTGGTAGTTTCACAAGGTAGAGCATCGAGGCATGATGAGTACGACTCTGATGAAGAAGCAAATTATCTTAATGATCAAGTGGTGGGTTTCTGGGCTAATAACCAAGGAAATCAAGGTTAGAACAGGGATAGAGATGGCAACTATAATCGGTCTGGTTACAGAGAAAAAATCAGAGGTAGAGATGGTGATTGGAACAAGAGGGAGGGCTACAAGAATGATAGAAGTGGTATGTATGTCCCTCTTGGAAATCGCGAAGATAGACCTAAACAACCATCCATGAGGGAGTTGATCAATAAAGTATTTCAAAAGGTTGATTCTATGGATGCAAGCATGAATGAGATGCGCGCTGAACTCTCAGGTATGAGTCAAATGGTAGAGACTCATTCTGTTGCCATAAAACAGATTGAGGCACATATGAGCCAAATGTCTACGACCCTGAATTTGTGCCAAAATGGTACTCTCCCAAGTGACATAATTCATAATTCAAAGAATGATCGACAAGTTATGGCTACGACTACCCAAGTTGAAAATAGACTGTTGATCCCCTATGCTTATAGGTATTGATGAGCCAGCTAAGACAAAAAAAATGATAATGAGATTATAGTAGAGTTTGAAGAGAAGGGTAACGGTAAAGGTCCAAGTGAGAATAAGTCTTCAGATGCAAATCCAAAGAACAAGGAAGTTTTGTTGGTATTATGACCGAATCCATTGTTATTTCAGGGACCAAGACGTCATGAAATTTCAAAAACAAATCAAAATAATTTTGGTATTAAGTGGGGTGACGTGATGGAAAATTTTAGATTTTTGAAAATCATCTGGGCCGATGTCACTCCGCTATTGTGGTATTTTATCCGCTATAGCGGAATCGCTATGGTGGAAGGCCATCTGCTATAGCGAAATGACGGGAGACAGTAGCCTCAGAACGAGTTTTTATTAAAAGATTTCTCCTCTTTAGTTGAGAAACATATGAGGGTTTCTCCAAAAATGCTCCTATGCTGATCAAGGACTTGGGAACCATGAGGAGGAAGGATTATAGTTGAAGGGACGCGGAAAATTGGATTCCAAGACTATCGTTCAGCTGGGAATGCCTTTACGGAGTCGGAAATGCATCCTTGCAACTGCTTGGAATCCAGGTAGGGTAGGTTTTCACTTGAGTAGATAGACTTGTTTACATTTGTACTATTTTATAGTTTGAAAAGCAAAATCCATGATTAGGGCTCCAGGCACGGAGTCTGGCGGATTCGATATTGGTTACGTGTGAACTAGGAATTGGTTGGTTGAAATTGTGAGTTGCTAATATGTAATTATTGGTTTTATACATTGTTTCGATATGGGAAAATGTTAGGATTTTAGGGACTTGGATGTCGGAAAGGTTCGGGGTACCGAAAAATACTTGGGGTAACTAAATGGGTAATGAAAATGGGGAAAATTCCTAGATAAGGTTTCGGTTGTATGAATAGAGTAATAAGGAGTGGAGAAATCACCAAGGTTAAGAGATGGTTTTCCCATGTTATAACCAACTTGGAAAGGTTTGGAATACATGTGGTTATTAAGATGTGTTAATAAAAGGGAAAACGGGATTTAGTGTTCGGATGGGTTAGAAATTGAGTTATGTACCTGGGAAGAAGGGTAGGTGATGGTTATTGATTCCTGTAGGCATTGTATGTTTTTTTACTTTGGTCTAAGTATCTGTATGGGTTGCATTGCTTAAGGAATGATTTAGTAATGTCCAAAAGTCTTGTTTTCAGTTTTGTGAAATGAACTAGGTGTTATGACTTGTTGGTTTACAAGTGTTGATGGTTCATTGTTTGTGACTGTGGATTTATGTGACATTCGGTTGGCTCGGGTACCACTCCTGGTATGAGAAGTACTAATGGTTGGCTCGGGTACCATGCCTGGTATAGGATATACTAACGGTTGGCTCGTGTACCACGCCTAGTACGGGATAACACTAACAGTTGGCTTGGGTACTACGCCTGGTACATGGTTACTTTATTATATTGTTGCATCTTATTTAATGGTTCCCTGAGTGGACCGGGTTGTGTGTATGAATTGTGGTTGTGCATTTTTGGTCCTTGAGAGGTCGGGCTGTTACATTGCTTTATGAGTTTGGTCTTGGTGTAGACCGAGTTGTATGTCTGACACTTAGGTATTGTCTAGAGAGGATCTAGGGTGGGTCTGGGATATGTAATAAGGTATAATGGTTTTTTGTTGTGGATTGTATATTATGGTTGTGAAGTGGTTTACATATGGTTGATAAATTAGGGGAATGATTGAGAGTCTGACATTATGTGACTAGCGGGTGATATCCTGGGAAGAGTTGTCTAGGGATCCTGGAGGGGTCCAGATACTTGTGGGTAGTTCCCTGAGTGTAGTGGGTCTGGAATGATAGGAACTGGGTCATTTCTGGATGTATAGTCATGGGGGTTGACTAGGATAATGGTGAGGCAGTCAGGGATTGGATTTAGCGGTTGGGCTAAGGTTAGTGTGATTTGGGAAGTCTAAGGTTAGTGTGACTTAGGAAGCCTAAGGTTAGTTCGACTTGGGAAGTCTAAGCTTAGCGTGACTCATAAGACTTCAGAGGGAGGGAGTTGGCAGAGGAAGGAATAGAAAGGGGTGAGGTAAGGGGTGTGAGTAGAAGATCGACTGAGATCAGGTCTGGTAAGGGTAAACGGTGAAGGAGGGAGCTATATTGTTTGCTTTCATGTTTTCACTATTTTCCTATACGATGGTACGTATGGATTTGAGTCAACCAATGATGCCTACATGTACGTGTGGTTGTACTGACTCTACTCTTGCTATACCCTTTTGGGTATAGTCTTGTTGTAGGGTTGGTGATGTTTCACAGGTACATGACGATTGTGATCTGCAACAGCTTTTGTCCTTTGATTCCATGATAGAAGTTGTGTCTCATTTACATTTCTCTATCAAAATCCTGTAGTATCTCTTGTACCTTTTTAGACTAGGTCCTAGGGAGGGTATTTTAAAGTTGTAAAATATTTTCATTGCTTTCGTCAATAAGGAGTTATTCCTGAATAAGAGAATTGTAAGATTTTTCATATATTAAAAGATGGTTTATGGTTACACTTGAATTTTCTGCAGTTTCCTATTGGACGAGTGGTAAGGGTTTATCTATCTAGGTGCATAGATTAGGCGCCCACACGGCCTGATATGTTTGGTCGTGATAGCCAATCTTGAAGCCTATACCATTGCACCCTCCACCTTACCCACAGAGATTGAAGAAGGAGGTTAAGGAAGGTAAATTTCACAAGTTCATATCCATGCTGAAACAACTTTCAGTCAATATTTCTTTAGTTGAAGAATTAGAGCAGATGCCTGGGTATGTGAAGTTTATGAAGGATTTGGTGAGTAGGAAGAGAATGGTTTGTTTTGAGCCAGCTGATAATTTGTACTATTGTACTACAATAGCATCCCGTTCTATGGTGCAGAAAAAGGAAGATCCTGGAGCTTTCACAATTCCTTGCACGATTGGAGCCTTCTACTTTGCAAAAGCTTTGTGTGACCTTGTTGCTAGTATTAATCTTATTCCACTAGCAGTATACAATCAATTGGGCTTAGGATCCCCCTCACCGACTACAATGCGGCTTCTTATGGCAGATCACATGGTGAAAAGGCCTGTGGGAATTCTCTATGATGTACTAGTGAAAGTTGACACTTTTATTTTCCCTACAGACTTTGTGATCCTTGACTGCGAGGTTGACTTTGAGGTTCCCATCATGTTGTAATTACCATTCCTTGCCACTGGATGTGCTTTGGTTGATTTAGAAATTGGGTAGATGAAATTCAGACTGAATGACGAGGTAGTTACTTTCAATGTCTGCAAGTTTATGAAGCATTATGATGATATACGCGTTGTCTCAGTTATTGATGTGGTTGATGAGGATCAGCTAATTTTGCATGTTGAAGAGAGACTTGGTGTTGAAGCACTTGCAACTATGATAATGAATTTTTATGGAGACGACATTGAGGAGTATGATAATATGGTAGAAGCACTTGCAGGCATGGGTTCTTATAGCTATGCTCTAAAGAAGCTTGATTTGGACCTGAAGAATAGACAGACACCACCTGCTAGACTATCTATTGAGGAGCCTCATGTCTTGGAGCTCAAAGCACTTCCGTCTTACCTCTGATATGTGTTCTTAGGAGCTAATGACACCTTACCAGTTATTGTTGCTGCAGATTTAAGTTAAGGGAAGGTTGAAGCTCTGGTTGATGTTCTGAGAAATTTCAAGAGGGCCATTGGTTGGTCCATTGCTGACATCATTGGGATTTTTCTTGGAATCTGCACACATAAAATTCAGCTCTAGCTATATTGCATTCCGAGTATTGAGAACCAACGTAGGTTGAATCAGCCTATGCAAGAGGTGGCCAAGAAGGAGATTATCAAGTGGCTGGATGCAGGTGTGGTTTACCCTATTGAGGACAACAAGTGGGTGAGCCCTGTTTAGTATGTGCCTAAGAAGGGTGGGATTACTGTCTCAAATGCGAAGAATGAGTTGATTCTAATGAGGCCGGTCACAGGCTGGCGCATATGCATGGATTACAGGAAGCTAAATACTTGGACTGAGAAGGATCATTTTTCGATGTCGTTCATGGATCAGATGTTAGACCGTCTTGCTAGAAGAGGATGGTATTGTTTTCTTGATTGTTATTCAGGATATAATGAGATATCAATTACTTCTGAAGACCAATAGAAAACCACTTTCACCTGTCCATATGGGACATTTGCTTTTAAGAGGATGCCTTTCGGTCTATGCAATGCACCAATGACATTTCAGCGTTGCATGATGTCTATTTTCTCTGACATGGTGGAGGACACTATTGAGGTGTTAATGGATGACTTTTCGGTGGTTAGTAACTCATTCGATAATTGTTTGGCTCATCTCAATTGTGTGCTAAAGAGGTCTGAAGAATGCAACTTGGTACTTAATTGGGAGAAGTGTCATTCACGGTGAAAGAGGGTATAGTGCTTGGCCATCGGATCTCCAAGAAGGGTATAGAGGTTGACAAAGTGAATATAGAGGTGATTGAAAAATTGCCTCCATCGGTTTCTGTGAAGGGGATTCGTAGCTTTTTGGGGCATGCTGGTTTTTATCGAATGTTTATCAAGGATTTCTCAAAAATTGCAAATCCATTGTGCAAACTATTGGAGAAGGAGGTAAAATTTGTGTTTGATGATGCATGTCTAAAGGCATTCAAGTGCGTTAAGGAGAAGTTGATCTCTGCCCTCACTATTATTTCTCCTGATTGGTCTCAACCTTTTGAGGTTATGTGCAATTCTAGTAGAGTGGTACTAGGAGCAGTCCTAGGACAAAGCCGCAAAAGGATTCTCCATCCCATATACTACTCTAGCAAAGATCTTAATTCTTCTCAAAAGAACTACATGGTGACTGAACAAGAGCTGCTTGTTGTGGTTTTTGCGTTTGAAAAATTCAGATCCTACTTGCTTGGCACAAAAGTGGTGGTGCACACCGATCATGCAGCTCTGAGGTACCTCATGGAGAAGAAAGATGCTAGCCGAGACTGATTATAAGGGTTTTTATGCTACAAGAGTTTGATTTTTAAGTCAAGTACTGAGAGGGAACAAAAAATCAGGTAGCATACCACTTGTCTAGGTTAGAAGAATAGGCGATGTTGAAGCTGAATGATGAGCAATAGATAGACGATTGGTTTCCATATGAGCAAGTATTGGCGGCATCTCAAGACTTGATCCCATGGTTTGCAGACTTTGCCAACTATTTGGCAAGTGACTTGGTACCTCCTGATATATTGGTTCACCAAAGAAGAAAGTTCATGTCAGATGTTAAGACATTCTTCTGGGAGGAGCCATTCTTGTTTCGTGTGTGTGCTGATACTATGATCCATTGATGTGTTCCTGAAGCTGAGATGATAGAGATACTAAAGGCTTGCCATTAATCCCCTATTGGGGGACATCATAGTGGTATCCGGACTACGCACAAGATCTTACAATGCGAAAACTATTGGCTGACCATTCACAAAGACACCCATGATTTTGCTAAAGATTGCAGTAGGTGTCAAAAAGAAGGATGTATATCAAGGAGGCATGACCTTTCTCTTACTCCTATCCTTATGATTGAGCTGTTTGACATTTTGAGTATTGTCACACCCCGAGGCTACCCCCTAGAAGTAACACAAAATTCGGGACTACAAGCGTCCCAAGTTAACCCTTGGTCATAGCGTACTCAGATATATTTAAGAGAACAAAGCGGAAGCATACATAATAAAGATAGAAATCCACAAACTGAAATGGGATAAAGTCTATGAGACACCAATCAAGAATACAAACTAGCTATGTCTGAAACCTCTAAATCTGAAATAGGAGTTGATAGGAAAAAACTCTAACTAACTCAAAAATCCAATAGAAAAGAGACATGAAAACACTACTCATAACTATGGTCCTCGAATGATGAGGACTCACAACGATAGTCTGGATAGCTGACAATGACTAGCCACGTGCCAGAGGAGTAGAACCTGAATTTGCATCATAATAGGATGCAACGCAAAATATGCATTAGTACAATAGGATGTACTAAATATGTGAGACATGCATGAATGTGATAAAATAAACTTAGAACATAGTTAAAAATGAGTTCATGCATCATGAGAGAAATCATGAGTCTACATCATAGTTAAAGCTGAAATCATCAAATAGAAGAGCATGAATCTTAAAACTTTCATATGGGAGTTTCTAATAACCGACATAAACCATGGTGAGCTACATGAAGTCCAGTGTCATGCACCCACACTGAAAAAGGTTGTCCTAACTGGCCAAGGTTAGAAAAATGTGAATAGGATCCTATCATGAGCCACAGAGGGAAACCTACGGTGGAACGTAGTTTTGGACTTCGGTTATCTGAACCCTTGTCGCTCGATTCTAAATACTACTCCCAAAACCATACATATAGCTCATATCATACTTGTGGAATATCTGATGCCAAAACTGATCATAACTGATGACATATCTGATGTCATATTTGTTCGGAAAGCATAGGTACATAACTGATGTCATGCACTTTCGGTTCATAAATCTTAAAACTTAGCATGCCATAATTCAAAATATACTTTTCTTTCTAAATTCCTGACTTGAAGAATTAGGCATGCAATTTCATAAATACATAAGATCATGTTATCTAAACATGTCAAATTTCTGCTTGGAAATATGCAATTCAATGAAATCATGCTACAAATTAACTTTAATGCATGGGCTTTTGAAATCGATTAAGGGACTTCAAATAAATCATAGATTAGTAATGAGAAACCATTAATTAATGCTCAAAAGCTGATTTCATAAGTTTTCCCCAATTTGAATAAAAACCCTAATTTCACAAGTTCATAAATCAAAATAAGAATTCGGGGTTTTGGGCACAAGGGTGAAAGGAACCCATTATATAATACCCACATACCTTTATTGAAGCTAACCTAACTAAATTTGAAAAGAAAAGGAGGCTTAAACTTGGATCTTGAAACTTGGAGAAGAGGAACTCTTTTTTTTTTTGGAATAGAATGAATTAGAATGATAAGAGTTTAGGGTATTCGGGAATAAACCCTACTAAAAATGGCAAAAATGACCTCACCTAGGGTTTAAAGAATAGAGAAAAATACCAATTTACCCCTGAGTTAAAATAGAAAGCTGTAGGAATTCCTTCACCTCACAGGCTGCCCGATAGGCATGATCCCTATGACGGCCCATCGGCTAAGGCATCGCGTAAGCTCAGCCGAGGCAAAGGCTGCTGGAAGGTTCTGATGACGTGGTCCCACGGGCCGTCACAGCCATGACTCCCGTGGTGATGCTTGTCTGAGAAAAGAAGGAAGGGGGGAAAATCACTAGGGCATTTCGATGGTGGATTCCCATAGGCCATCGCATCCATGATGCCCATTAGGCTGGGAGGAACTATGGCCAAGAGCCACTGTATGCTTCCTACGGTGTGCCCCATGGCCCTTCAGAGCTCTGACGCTCGTGGCGGGTGCCCGTGGTGTTTATTAGTTGTGGAATTTTCTGGATTCAAGGTTTGTTAGCTAATTCAAATTCTGGGGTGTTACAATATCTCCCCCTTGGGATCATCTGTCCTCAAATGAAGACTAAGCAAGGAAAATATATATAGAAAATAACCCGACCCAACAACAAAACATGAACTTGACGGTCCCACATGAAAACTGAGCTTTTCAACTTGAAACATGATAGAACTAACTTTGGAAAACATGAATGCATGCTAGGATCATAAGAGAAACTGATGGGATAGGACCGGAGGAACATACTGAGGAGAAAACTATTACCTTAGGCTGGAATTGGATCGGAAGGAAAGAGATGAGGGTACTTGTTTTTCATGGATGCTTCTGCTTCCCAAGCATCTCCCTCCACAAGCTGATATCTCCAAAGGAACTTTACTGAAGCGACTTCTCTATTTCTCAACCTCCGAATCTGACGACCAAGAATGTCCATGGGAATTTCTCGTAAGTAAGGCTATCCTTCACACCCACATCCTCCAACGGAACAATCAAAGTTGAATCACCAACACACTTCTTTAACAAGGAAATATGGAAAACTAGATGAATCACTTCTAATTCTGTTGGCATATCTAGATCATAAGCAATACCACCAACTCTCCTCAAAGTCTGATAAGGACTCACATAGAGGGGACTAAGTTTTCCTTTCATACCAAATCTCATCACACCCTTCATGGGTGACACCTTTAGGAATACCCAATCATCAACCTCAAACTCCAATTCTTTCCTTCTCACATCTGCATATGATTTATGTCGACTCTGAGTGGTCTTCAACCTCTCCCTAATGATCTGAACCTTCTCTATAGTATCATGAACCGAATCTGGGCCAATCAAAGCTTTCTCACTTACCTCAAACCAACTAATAGGAGATCTACACCTCCGCCCATAAAGTGCCTCATAAGGAGCCATCTGGATGCTAGAATGAAAGTTGTTGTTATAGGCAAAATTGATAAGAGGTAAGTGATCATACCAATTACCTTTGAAATCAATCACACAAGCTCTCAACATATCCTTCAAAGTCTGATTAGTACGCTCTATCTTTCCATTCGTCTGAGGGTGAAAAGTTATCCTAAGCTTAACCTGTGTACCAAGACCTCTCTGAAATGACTTCCAAAATTGAGATGTAAATTGAGTACCCCTGTCATAAATGATAGACAATGGAACACCATGTAATCGGACTATCTCTCGAATGTGGAGTCCGGCATAATCATCTGCTGAATCCGTAGTCTTAATAACCAAGTAGTGGGATGACTTAGTCATCCTGTCAAAAATTACTCAAATAGAATCATGTTGCCTTCGAGTACAAGGCAAACAAATAATGAAATCCATATTGATCGCTTCCCATTTCCAAGTAGGAAGATCAATATCCTGAGTCATACCACCCGGTCTCTGATGCTCTACTTTCACTTGTTGACAGTTGGGACACTTAGCCACAAGCTTGCTATGTCCCTTTTAATGTCATTCCACCAATAGACTTCCCGTAGGTCACGGTACATCTTGGTGGCAGTGGGGTGAATAGAATACCTAGAGCTATGTGCCTCTGTAAAAATTCATTGTCTCAACCCATCTATGTCAGGAATGCACAATCGACCCTGATATCGAAGCACACCATCTCCTCCTTGGGAGAAAACTTCTATCATTTGCTGACTGACTGCAACTTTCAACTGGTGTAAAATAGGATCAATGTCTTACTTTTCTTTAACTTCAGCTACCAAAGATGATTCAGAACCATTCTGAACAATAACACCACCTTCTGTAGATCGATAAGGCAAACTCCCAATCGAGCAAGTCGATGGACATCCTTGGCCAATTCCTTCTTTCCATCTTCAACCGAAGACACACTACCCATGGACAATCTACTAAGTGTATTTGACACAACGTTGACCTTACCGGATAGTAAAGCACACTCATATCATAATCCTTGAGAAACTAAAGCCATCTCCTTTGACAAAGATTCAATTCCTTTTGAGTGAACACATACTGAAGACTCTTATGATCGGTGAATACATCCACGTGAACACCATACAAGTAATGTCTCCAAATCATCAAAGCGAAAACCACAGTTGCTAACTCTAGATCATGAGTAGGGTTATTTTTCTCATGAATCTTAAGTTGTCTCGAAGCATAAGTAATCACCCTACCACGCTGCATCAACACACAACCCAAACCAATCCTAGAAGCATCATGATACACAACGAATTCTTCTAGGCCCTCGGGTAGAGCCAATACTAGAGTTGTGATCAATCTAGTCTTTAATTCCTGAAAGTTCTTCTCACATAGATCAGACCACTGAAATTTAATGTTCTTCTGAGTCAACCGATTCAAAGGGGCATCAATGGAAGAAAACCCTTCCACAAATCTCCTGTAGCCAAACCCAAAAAGCTCCTAATATCAAATGAGAAAGTGGGTCTAGGCCAGTTCTTTACTGCCTCAACTTTTGAGAATCGACTTGAATACCATCTCTAGTCACAATATGACCCATAAAGGCAACATACTGTATCCAAAACTCGCATTTGCTAAACATAGCAAATAACTGTCGATCCTTGAGAGTTTGCAACACCACTCTCAAATGGTCCGCATGCTCCTCTTTACTCCGAGAATAGATAAGAATATCATCAATGAAAACAATCACAAACATATCGTAGTACCGCTTGAACACACGGTTCATCAAATCCATAAAAGTTGTGAGAGCATTTCTTAAACCAAAGGAAATAACTACAAACTCATAATGACCATACTAAGTTCTGAAGGTTGTCTTTGGAATATCACACTCTCTAACATGAAGCTGATAATAACCGGATCTAAAGTCGATCTTCGAGAAGAAACTAGCACCCTGAAGCTGATCGAACAAGTCATCAATCCTAGGAATGGGATACTTATTCTTGATTGTGACCTTGTTCAACTAATGGTAGTCGATACACATTCTGAGGGAACCATCTTTCTTTTGCATGAATAAGACTGGAGCACCCCATGGAGAGATGCTTGGTCGAATAAAACCCTTGTCATGGAGGCCATTCAATTGATCCTTCAATTCCTTGTGCTCCATGGGAGACATTCTATAGGGAGGAATACAGATAGGATTCGTATCTGGAAGAAGATCTATTCCAAAGTCAATCTCCTGCTCGGGAGGGACTCTGGGCAAATCTTTGGGAAACACTTCTAGAAACTCATTCACAATGGGAACAAACTGAAGAGATGGGGCTACGGACTCCGTGTCCACAACCTGAACTATATAATAAACATAACCCTTAGAAATCATCTTCCTAGCCTTAAGATAAGATATGAAATGACCTTTCGAGGATGGGGGACTACTTTGCCACTCTAAAACAGGTTCATTTGGAAATTTTAAACTGATGACTCGAGTGCGACAATCAACGGAGGCATAACAAGCATACAACCAATCCATACCAAGAATAACATCAAAGTCAGTCATCTCCAACTCTACTATATCCGCTAAAGATACTCTATGAAGGTTTGAGATAAGGCAATTTCGGTTGATTCTTTTGGCTAAAACTGACTCACCGACGGGAGTAGAAACACAAAAGGGTTCTAAAAGCTAATCAGGACAAATCTCAAACTTACAAGCAACATAAGGGGTCACAAAAGATAAGGAGGCACCGGGATCCAATAAAGCATACACATCTATAGAGAAGACTTTCAACATACCAGTGACAACATCCGGTGAACTCTTTTGATCTTGACGAGAGGATATGGAATAAAGGTGGTTCTGGCGCTGACCACCAGAACTGGAAGCAACGCCCTACTAGAATTGTTGACTCCCTTATGCTGCAAGGGAAGACTGAGTCCTACTACCTCCCTGTCCCTTCTTAGCTGAAGGGAAATCCTTGATCATGTGTCCAACCAGCCCACACCCATAGCAACCACTTATGCCCAACCGATAATCCCCCGGATGATTCTTTCCACACTTGTTGCAAACAGGGTGAGAAGGCCCTCTTGAAACACTACCTTGAGACTACGAACCTTAACCTCTACCTAAAATGATCATGAGGAGGACTGGGGGCCTAGGTAGGAGCACTGGCTGAAGAATGCACTGGTCCTGATGACTTCTTCTGAAAGAAAGAGCGATGTCCGCCTCCGAACCTATGATGGTCAAAACCTGAACCCTCGGATCTAACCCTCTTATTATCCCTATCCATCTACCTTAACTTGTTTCCCTCGATCTCATGAGCATATGTCATTAGTCGAGAAATTTTCATATCACTCAACAACATAGCGGACCTACACTCTTTCTTCACCAAATCCGATACTTTATATATGTACTTACTCATATGATCCTGTGGGTCTGCTACCATAGATGGATCATACCTAGACAATTGATTGAACCTTAAATTTTACTCCTGGACTGATATCGATCCTTGCCTCAAGTTCACAAACTCCTCAGCCTTAGCTTGCCTCAACTCTCGGGGAAAGAACTGGTTGAGGAAATCCTCTCAAAACACTCCTAGGTCATAGGGACCACGTCCCTAACTCTAGCCTCCTTCCACTAAGAAAACTAGATATTGGCCACATCCTTTAGCTGGTAGGAAGCTAGCTAGACACCCTCAACTCCGACAACCTGCATCACCTCGAAGATCTTTTTCACCTCATCCATAAAGTTAAGAGGATTCTCACCAACTTTCAAACCCTAGAATTCTTACGAGTTCATATGGATAAAGTCTCTAACTTGAGACGCTGCCCTACCTTGAGGGTGAATGGGGATATGAGCCTATTGATTGGCTTGGGCAGCCATAGTCTAAGCCAACATATGAATAGCATTCGTGAACTCAAGGTCTGGAATCAGGGGATTTGCATTTTGAGCATTGGCCCGGCAAGGCATAGCACGATGAGGAGGAATAATCTGAAATGTAACAAGAACGGATTAGAGGAGTACCAGAGTTAAACTCTATCACATGATATTGATCATGAAAGAAGTGGACTTTTCCTAAGACATCTCATAGCTCCCCTCTCATAAGTGCAGCGTGCTTCACACACATGAAAGAGACTCTACTCGATGCGGCTTTAGACACCCTAGGACTCTTGAACCTGAGTCTCTGATACTAAGTTTCTCACACCCCGAGGCTACCCTCTAGACGTAACACGGGACCCGGGACCACAAGCGTCCCAAGTTAACCCTTGGTCATGGCATACTCAGATATATTTAAGAGAACAAAGCGGAAGCATACATAATAAAGACAGAAATCCACAAACTGAAATGGGATAAAGTCTACGAGACACCAATCCAGAATACAAACTAGCTGTGTCTGAAGCCTCTAAATCTGAAATAGGAGTTGATGGGACAAAACCCCAACTAACTCAGATATCTAAAAGGAAAGAGACATGAAAACACTACTCATAAATATGGTCCTCGAATGATGAGGACTCACTACGATAGTCCGGATAGTTGACAACAACTAGCCATGCGCCCAAGGAGTAGAACCTGAATCTACATCATAATAGGATGCAGCGCAAAATATGCATTAGTACTATAGGATGTACTAAATATGTGAGACATGCATGAATGTGATAAAACATACTTAGAACATAGTTAAAACTAAGTTCATACATCATGAGAGAAATCATAAGTCAATATCATAGTTAAAGCTGAAAGCATCAAATAGAAGATCATAAATCTTAAAACTTTCATACGGGAGTTTCTAATAACCGACGTAAACCATGGTGAGCTACATGGAGTCTAGTGTCATGCACCCACACTGAAAAAGGTTGTCCTAACTGGCCAAGGTTAGAACCATGTGAATAGGATCCTGTCATAAGCCACAGAGGGCAGCCTACTGTGGCACGTAGTTCTGGACTTGGGTTATCTGAACCCTCATCGCTCGGTGATAAATATTACTCCTAAAACCATACATATAGCTCATATCATAGTTGTGGCATATCTGAGGCCAAAACTAATCATAACTGATGACATATCTTATGTCATATCTGTTCAAAAAGCTAGGGACATATCTGATGTCATGTACTTTCGGTTCATAAATCTTAAAACTTAGCATAGCCATATATCAAAATATACTTTTTTTTTCTAAATTCTTGACTTGAAGAATTAGGCATGCAATTTCATAAATACATGAGATCATGTTATCTAAACATGTCAAATTTCTACTTGGAAACATGCAATTTAATGAAATCATGCTAGAAATCAACTTTAATACATGGGCTTTTGAAATCGATTAAGGGACTTCAAATAAATCATAGATTAGTAATGAGAAACCATAAATTAATGCTCAAAAGATGATTTCATAAGTTTTCCCCAATTTGAATCAAAACCCTAATTTCACAAGTTCATAAATCAAAATAAGAATTCGGGGTTTCGGGCACAAGGGTGAAAGGAACCCATTGTTGAATACCCACATACCTAAATTGAAGCTAACCTAACTGAAATTGAAAAGAAAAGGAGGCTTGAACTTGGAGCTTGAGACTTGGAGAAGAGGAACTCTTTCTTCTTTTCGAATTGAATGACTTAGAATGTTAAGAGTTTAGGGTATTAGGGAATAAAACCTTACTAAAAATGGCAAAAACAACCTCACTTAGGGTTTAAAGAATAGAGGGAAAGACCAACTTACCCCTGACTTAAAATAGAAAGC
This sequence comes from Jaltomata sinuosa, assembly GCA_003996215.1. Taxonomy (NCBI): domain Eukaryota; kingdom Viridiplantae; phylum Streptophyta; class Magnoliopsida; order Solanales; family Solanaceae; genus Jaltomata; species Jaltomata sinuosa. Next base: position 89,228 of record QJPP01007225.1, read on the forward strand.
TGCAGGAATTCCTTCGCCTCACGGGCTGCCCGACGGGCGTTGTACCCACGATGGCCTATCGGCCAAGGTATTGCGTAAGCTCAGCCGAGGCAAGGGCTGCTAGAATTTTCTAACAATGTAGTCCCATGGGCCATCGCAGCCACGATCGGGATAGGAGGAAATATGGCCAAGAGCCATTGGATGCTTCCCACAATGTGCTCCACAGCTCATCGGAGCTCCGACGCCCGTGGTGGCTGCCCGTGGTGTCCAACAGTTGACGAATTTTCTGGATTCAAGGTTTGTTAGTTGATTCGAATTCCGGGGTGTTACATGTATTGACTTCATGGGCCCATTTGTGATGTCTAATTGAAACTGGTACATATTGGTGGCTGTTGACAATGTATCAAAGTGGGTGTAGGCAGTTGCGCTTCCCAGTAATGAGGGTAAGTGTTTCACAGCGTTCTTGAAAAAGAATATCTTTTTCAAATTTGGTACACAAAGGGCAATTATTAGCGATGGAGGCTCTCACTTCTGCAACAAGTTATTTCGTGCATTATTAGAGAAATATGGAGTGAAACACAGGGTTGCAACCCCCTACCATCCTCAGACTAGTGGGCTAGTGGAAGTCTCCAACTACAAAATAAAGTCGATCATGTCCAAGACTATCAATGCAAATAGAACAAATTGGTCGCAAAAACTAGATGATGCTTTGTAGGCATACCAGACTGCATACAAGACACCAATAGGTATATTACCATATCAGCTTGTGTTTGGGAACGCGTGTCATTTTTTGGTTGAGCTAGAGCATAAGGCCATGTGGGCGCTAAAGAAGTTAAACTTAGACTGGTCTGAAGTATCGCTTCAACAGCTTGGGAAACTAAATGAGTTAGATGAATTCCGCCTGAATGCATATGAGAGTTTGGCCTTGTACAAAGAGAAGATGAAACTGTATCATAACCGGATGATCGAAAAGAGAAATTTCCAGCCAGGTGACTTGGTCGTGCTTTTCAATTCCACACTTTCCTTGTTTCCTGGAAAGTTGAAGTCCAAGTGGATTGGGCTATTCAAAGTGGTACAAGTGTTTCCACATGGGGCTATCGAGCTTGAGAATCATGATTGCAAGAGGTTCAAGGCTAATGGACAACAGATAAAAGCATATTTGCGCACCGCAGAGGAGCTTAAAACAATTGAAGCCTAGAATCTTGACGAATTCATCCCAATCAAGGCGCTTGATGAAGTCTGAGTAATTAAGCAACATGCGTCGTGCCACGACATTTAATCAAGCGCTGCATGGGAGGCAACCCATGAGGATACTTGATGAAGTCTGAGTAGTCAAGTAACATGCATCGTGTTACGATATTAAATCAGGCGCTGCATAGGAGGAAACTAATGAACTAATGTGTGTTGAATGTGCATGAGTTTGTAAGAGTGAAAATTGGAGAATTGCTGAATTGCAGGAAAAAAAGGGTCTCACGGGCTCTGCAATGGGCCATCGTAGGTGCCACACCCATGGGAGCAGAGCATGCCAATGGAAAATTAAGCAACAAAATGATATGTTCCATTCCCACTCCCTACATGACGGTATGTCACGACTCTGATGGGTGTAGGAGATGGGCGTGAAGACAACTATAATTCATAAAAAAGCCACTGGCTAGTTCCCACGCTCAGCATGACAGGACACCTTATCCCTGACGGGCATGGGAAGCCAGCACCAGATGCCCTGGTAAGTTATGCATGACTGGCCATTGCATGCCCGATGGGTGTCTCCTAGCCCATCGTCTGGGTCGGTTAACCTGGTCTACATGTTTTAAAATTCATTTGTTTTTAAACCCGACCTGACCCAAACTTTGTTTTCCTTTTTTCCCCGCGTCTATTGAGCATTTGACCTTAATCAAACTAAGGTCAATATCACAACTCCCCTTTACTATTACTCTCTCCCTCCACCAACAATCAAATCCCCAAAATCCCTTAACCACGATATTCTCTACCATAAGTCACTCCTCTAACATCCCATAAACTCTTCCCAAGCACGAGGAACACTAGGCTAAGGTCTCTCAAAGGGCTACAAGTTTTATTCTTCAAGAGTCTATTAAATATCAAGAAGTAAGTAAATTTCTCCTTGATCGTTTCAATTCTACTTGACGTATGTAACGACTATGGGTTCATTTGTTTCATAATTTGATATTACTAGCGAACCCTAGTTGAAAACTTGCCTTAGTAATTATGTGTTTGTGTATACAAATTGGGAAAAATGGGACTTAGGGTTGTATTTCGTGAGTGAATGATTCATGGTTGTTGCATATAGAATTTGTTCCATAAAATTTGAATGTTGTTTTGTCGGGTGAGGTGAAATTCGTGCATGTAAATAAAAAAAGGAGAGAAATGTTTTATTGTGCCTAACTTGATCCCACGGGCTAGCAGACAGGACGTTTGAGGCACGACGGGCGTCAGTTAGGGCATTGGAAATAGATCAGATCCTAAAAAGGTCTCTGGCCAGAGTCGACACCCGATTCGACGGGACGTCGGACCTCTCACGCCCGTGGCAGGAGCCCATGGGAGGACAACTTGTCCTTAAAAACTACACTGCTGTGAACCGACACCCTATCCCACGAGATATCGGACCCTCCACTCCCATGGCACAGGGTTGTGGGAGGACAACTTTATATTCACAAGTCACTGGATCATTCTGATGCGCTGTTCCATGGGACATCGAACCTCCCATGCCCGTGGGAGGTTAAATTTTTTGTAAATTGTTCTAAGTGTATATTTTTTTCTGTACTTTTCTCTTTGCTTTATTATTTTTTGTGTCGTTTCCTAACGTTGGTTTCCTACAAGTACTAGATGGCACCACCTAATCCATTAAGACGAGGGGGAGCACGAAAAGCAAAGGATAAAGCAGTCAAGTCTCTCCTCAAGGATCAAACTTATTCTGAGAGCGAGAAGAGTGAATTAGAAAACACCACCCTTATCCAAATGACTAGGAGGAAGCTGGTGGTATCTCCTTCCCAGTCTTAAGAGGAAAGAGGTCATACACCCGATCAAGAACAAGCAGCAGCAAACAACTCCTCCAGGGATGAAGAGGAGGCAGAATCATCTTCCGATTTAGCTAGTTCTGATTCGGATAGTGACCATGCTCCTTCACAGGCTAAAGGAGGAAAAGACATAGCTATCCCAGTTTCTAGTGGCATGGGAATCGAGACTGAGTTGGCAGATGATGCAAAGTAAGGTTAAGAGCCCAGTTCTGAGAAGAAGGCAGAGGGTGAGGCTGAGTCAGATATAGAAGAGACCACTCCTGAATAGGAGAACACTCTTGAAAAGGATAAGAGACCGGCCACCCCCAAATCTCCTGGTACATCTATGGGGTTCAGATTCAAGAATGACAAGCTCCGAGAACAAGCCAGATAGAATGTCAAAGGGTCCAAGAAAATATATGACTATGGGCTCGAGGTAACGGCATGGGGGCATCTGAGACGCCCTATTGCAGAGGAATGGAGGATAGACTCGTTCAAGCTAAAGGACTTCCCTAAGCGTGAGGAGTACTTTAACAATTACAATTTGGGATGGACCAGTCGACCACTTCCTGATTATTAGCCGACCACAGTCAGAGAGCTATACGCAAATTATCAGGCTATTTAGGAGAGTAGATGCAGAAAGGGCCAGAAACCATCCAACTTGCTTGCTCTTGAGAGAGTTCTGGTGAGAGGTATTTTGGTGAACATCTCGGCCAAGATTATTAATAGATTTTTGTATGGTCTCGAGTATGTTGCACCCTCCAGCACTTCAGACTATTATTACTGGTGGAAGAATGAGTTAGACCAAACTAAGCGGTTTGCGAAGGTCCTCACAAAGACTTGTAATCTAACGTGGCTGACTTAGGACAATCAATAGATCACCAAGGCCTCTTTGACTTTCGAAGCCAAGTTCTAGTGGGAAATTGTGCATCTCTGGCTTATGCCGACAGGTGGTGACAACCAGCTAACACTTGAGAGAGCGATTTCGGTTGCTAGCTTGTTATTTAAATACAAGTTGAATATCGGGCAGATTATAGCAAAAGAGATCAGAGATAGAGTCACCAAACTCAGCTCATCCTACCCATTCCCCTATCTTCTGAGTGCATTATTTGATGAGGTAGATGTCCCAAAGTACTCTAGAATTGATCATGTAGAATGGGCCATCTGGACCCATCATCCAAAGCACTCTAAAGATGATAATAAAGTTTTGTGTCTGCTGATGTGCCGGGATTCTACGGCATATTTGACTCCTTTAACTAAGAATACTCGGGAGTTTTCAAGCAACTTTTGTGGTTTTTGATGTTTTATTGTTATATTTGCAGGAAATGGAGCTAGAGATGGAAACAGAAGAAAAATGGTTCAAAAACCTCAACTAGTTAAGCCTGACGGCTGGCATGACTGACCGTCACACCTGTGACTGGCCGTCAGCCAGGCCACAAGGACGAGACAACAATTCATCGAGCACTGCCTAGGAGTGACGGCCCGTCTGATGGCCTATCACTGACCTGACAGACTGTCACCCAAGCCACCAAGATAAAACGCACTCCTCAAAATGCGTTTTTACCCTATATACATGTAAGTCGTCGAGCAGGTGACGACTTACCTGAAAATTTGTCATAAAACGCATATAAAGCTCTAAGTCATCACCTGCTAGACGACTTACCTGAGAATTTTCCTAGAAGCTCACTGTTTAGCAGTGACGGCTCAAGTGACGGCCAGTCACATTCTTGACGGTCCGTCAGGCGACCCGTCAACGCGAAGCGGGACTCCGAAAATTCTATTTTTGGACTTTATTTCCTGGACTGCTATAAATACCCAGTGTTAGGGTTATTTTATATTATTCATTAACTAATATTTGTTAGACGTTTGGAACGAGTTTTGGGAGGATAAAACACAATACAAACTCATTTTCTTCCTTTTCTTCCATTGTTCTTGGGATTTTCACCATTGGTGCTGGGATTCTACGAAGTTCAAAGTAAAGTATTAATTTTCTATTGTAAGAATTCCTTCTTCTCATATGAATACTAGTATTTCTTTACTTCGCTTTGCTAGCATGAGTGGCTAAACTCCCCACAACTAGGGTTGTGGGATCCATGGCGAGAGTCACAATGTAGATTCCGGGTAGCGTTGGGTTAAATTTATATATTGTCACGTGGTTAATCATTCGTTATTTACGTTTTCTAATGGTTGCAAACATTAGAACATACCTAGGTTTGATTTTCTTGAACAAAGAGATTAAAACCGGGAAATTTGATTAACTACGAGGATTCGAGACTACCAACTCTCGTCTTATCATTAATGCTGTAACTAGATTAATCTACTCGATGTTTAGGATTGAAATAAGAAAGTTCACATTTTCAAGTTCGAGAGAATTGAAAAGGAAATTCGTCTATTTGGTTGAGAAACGTTTAGATGATACCATTAAGTCAATCACATCGTGATATGCATATAGAAAGAACCCAGTTAAGCTTTGAGTCGAAATTGTTACGACGCCATGGTGAACACTTCCCTAGTTCATTCTCATATTGATTAATACTCGTTGAAACTCGCAATTAGTTACTTGCATTGTTCAAATATTGATCACAGAAACCCCCCCAATTTACAGAAAAACTATTGACTACTAATCAACTAATTCACTAACGACTTAATTTGCACCTTATTCCCTGTGGGATCGACCCCAACCTTTGTTGGGTTCTATATTTGATGACGACCGCTTACGCTTCGTAATTGGATTTGTAATTTGGGCGTATCAAATTTTGGCACCATTGCCGGGGACTACGGTTGTTTATTAAGTTCGGTGTGTTTATTTGACTCTTAGTCATATTTCCTAATTTTACTTTTATTTGTTGTTTTTGTTTGTTACAGGTTACTGAGTTGTGCATGCCAAGTACCCGACGCTCAGGTGAACCAATATTACCCTACTACCCCGAGCTCGAAAGTCATTCGAATTGCCTGGAGTAAGTCAGACCGCGATCAGACTCAGGTTGTTTCTATTGTCTCTGTCTGATGAGGTAGCGTTATGGTTGACAGAGCTAACCCCCGACTCTATCACAACCTGGGGAGAGTTGAAAGGAGTTTTCCTAGAAAGGTTCTTTCCTCCTTCTAGGATGATACAGTTGAGGGATGAAATTAGCAATTTCAGATAACAACCTCATGAGGCTTTACATGAGACGTGGTTGCGGTTCAAGAAGAAGCTGACACAATGCCCGAACCATCAGTTGAACGAAAATTTCCTAATGCAAACATTCTATAGGGCACTGAATTCGGCTACCAAGCCGACACTGGATAATGCAGCAGGTGGAGCGTTTATGGGTCTTACCTTTATCGATGCCACATCTATTTTGGACTGGCTCACTAAAACCAACAGGTCCTGGCATACGCGGGATACAGAGGTGGCTTCTAGAACTTATGAAGTTGGTATGTCAGTGGAACAGCGCAGGAAAGAGGAAGAGCGGGACCAAGATATAGCCTATCTGAAAATGCAAATGGACCTACTGACAAAACATTTGTTGTCAGGAGGTATGGAGAAAGTGAAAGTTGTGGGTTCTCAAGGTAGAGCAGCAGAGTTTGAATCTGATGAGGAGGCTAATTATTTGGAGGGTTTCCAGGCCAATGGCCAAGGAAACCAAGGTCGGAACTATCAGAAGGACAACTACTATGAAAAAGCTGGCTACAGAGATCGTGATCAGGGGAACTGGAAGAATAAGACTGATAGAGGTGGGTTATATGTACCACCTGGTAATCGGGAAAGAGCTAGCAACGAGACAGAGACGTACAAATTGGAGAATATGATGGCGAAGATGTTGTTGAAGGTGGAATCTACTGACTCCGGGGTAAAGGAGATGAGGACTGAATTATCAGCAATAAGCCAGGTAGTGGATTCATATTCCACCTCGATCAAGCAATTAGACCAGAAAGTGAGTCAAATCTCGGCGTCTCTAAATCAAAGGAAGACAGGTACCTTGCCGAGTGACACCATTGAAAACCCGAGGAATGACGGGAGTTGTATGGCGATCACTACGTGAAGCGGTAAAATATTATCGGAATCACAACTGATAATTCAGACTCAGAAAGGTGATGTTGCGGATGAAAATGTGGTAGAGGATGCTACTCAAGTGCTCACGGATAAAAGCAAGGAAGTTGAAAAACTTCCAACTATGATGCCTCGGCCACCGCCTCCTTTCCCACAATGGTTGAATAAGAAAGTGGAAGATAGAAAGTTCCTAAATTTCATGACCATGCTCAAGCAGATATCAGTAAACATCCCACTGGTGGACGCTCTTGAACAAATGCCCGGATATTCCAAGTTCATGAAGGACTTGATTACCAAGAAAAGGTCGGTGAGCTTTGAACCAGAAGATAACCTCCACCACTGCAGTGCTATTTCTTCAAGATCGTTAGTGGAAAAGAAGGAAGATCCAGGTGCTTTTACTGTTCTCTGTACTATTGGGAAATTCAACTTTGAAAAAGCCTTATATGATCTTGGTGCTAGCATCAACTTGATGCCACTAGCAGTCTATAAACAATTGGGTTTGGGCGCTCCCAAACCAACTACCATGAGGGTGTTAATGGCTGACCGTTCAGTAAAGCGACCGGTGGGAATATTGTCTGATGTGCTGGTAAAGGTTGGTAAGTTTATATTCCCAGCTGACTTTGTAATTTTAGATTGCGAAGTGGACTTTGAAGTTCCCATAATCTTGGGACGACCATTGTTAGCCACTGCAAGAGTGTTGGTCGACATGGAAAGAAACGCACTGACATTCAGATTAAACAATGAATTGGTCAAGTTTGATGTGTGTAAATTGATGAAGCCACCAAGATATATGAGGGTGGTCTCGATTATCAATGTTATTGATGAAGCCCCTACGGATGTGCATATTGAGGAGAAGGGTTTTGTTGAAACCGTAGCTGTTATGATAATGGTGTTGGGATCGCAAGAAGATAAACCTATAGAGGAAGGCGGTGAGAACAAATCAAGGAAAAGAAAACACCGCAAGAGAACCAGCAAAGAAAAAGAGTTAGGAAGAGTAAAGAAGTTGTCTCGACTAGCTGAGGAGCCGATAAAAGAGAAAGTTGGAGCTCAACAAGATGATGTCGCTTGCACCTATTCCAGCGAGTGCTCTTGCTTTGGAGACCCTGGTGGTCTCCAACATCATGCTAGACTCTGAGTCCTATGGGCTTCACAAGTATTCCTTTCTCTCACAGTTTTAGCTTTCACATGTATGCATTAGGGACAATGCATGAGTCTAAGTTGAGGGTGCTGTTGGGATACCTGTGAGTCTTTCACCACCGAGGGTTTTTGTTGCCGTGTTTCTTTTCCCTCCGGTGTGCTATCTAGTAGAACCGGCATGTTTAGGTTGTCGTTTAAATTTTGGTTGTGTTGTGATATCTATAGCAAAGCATGGCTTTTTGAAAGTTGAACTAAAAGGAGCCCCCTCTGAAAAAGTTGATTTTGTACTTATGTTTGAAACGATTGACTGTTCTGGATCCTTGAATGGCATTGTGTGAGTATGATTGTAATAATTATGCTTAAGCCGAGCTGATGTTTTGATAGTTGGTAGTGGTATGGTTTCTTGGTGCCAAGTGTGCGTGAGCTTATTGTTATAAACTCTTACTCTGTGCATGCATCTAGAACTTGCCCGGTCTATTTTGTTAAGCTTGAAGTTGGTTGCTTAGGAAAGGATCACAAGCCCTTTTTTTGTGCAGTCCACTTAGCCTATAAGACCGTCCAAATGCAAATAACCCCTTTGATCCCTGTTTGAGCCATAATTGACCCTATTCTTTCAATAACCTGTCACCGTTTCTTTTTAACTTTGAATCCATATTTTGGCCCTGGTCCTTCCTTGGACATCGTGCACCTCAACTCAGGCAATCAGCCTAAGTTGAGGGTGGCTACTATAGAGGTAAATGAAAAGAAAAATAGGATGGATAAGATTGGTTGTGGATAGAATGAAAATTTTGGGTGTGTGCCTAAGAAAAGAAAGAAAAAAAAAGAAAAGAAAAAGAGATGAAAAAAAATTGTCAAAATAAAGAGGCCGCACCTGTAGCTAGAAAGAAGGAAATAAAAAGGTGAATAAGGATGGACGAAGTAAAGTTAAGTGGAAATAGTAGGTCGGTGATTCCAAGGAGGGCTTAGTCACTAACCCCTAAATGTATCCTACCTTCACCCAAAGCCTTATTACAAGCCAAAACAAGTCATGTTGTGATCCTGAGCGGCTTTCTGAAAAACTGAAATAGGATAGCAAGGGCAAGCTTATGGCATCACATGTGCATTGTTTGAAATCGTTTGTGAGTGTGAGCGCCTTACCTAGTCCCAAATCTTGTGTGTGAGACTTCTTTGTGGTGAGGGCACCGAGATTTCTGTATTATCTATTGACTGTTGGGATAGCTGTTGTGTGTGTATGTAGAATATTCTATCATATCGGAATGACATGTTTGGATCCTTGCAAGTTAGCGTTTCATACATTTGTGTGCTACCGGGGGGCTTGATTTAAATTTAATAAACTGTTGAGTGGCCATGATTTGCCAGAGATGTGTGTTTGTATTCTTAGTTGAGTCGTCATTTTGTTTTTGTTGTCATGTTGCTTGAGGACAAGCGAACGTTTTAAGTTGAGGGTGTTGATGTGCCGGGATTCAACGGCACATTTGACGCCTTTAACTAAGAATACTCGGGAGTTTTCAAGCAACTTTTGTGGTTTTTGATGTTTTATTGTTATATTTGCAGGAAATGGAGCTAGAGATGGAAACAGAAGAAAAATGGTTCAAAAACCTTAACTGGTTAAGCCTGACTGACCGTCACACCTGTGACTGGCCGTCAGCCAGGACGAGACAACAATTCATCGAGCACTGCCTAGGAGTGACGGCCCGTCTGACGGCCCGTCACTGACCTGATGGACCATCACCCAAGCCACCAAGATAAAACGCACTCCTCAAAATGCGTTTTTACCCTATATACATGTAAGTCGTCGAGCAGGTGACGACTTACCTGAAAATTTGTCATAAAACGCATATAAAGCTGTAAGTCGTCACCTGCTGGACGACTTACCTGAGAATTTTCCTGGAAGCTCACTGTATAACAGTGACGACTCAAGTGACGGCCAGTCACATTCATGACGGTCCGTCAGGCGACCCGTCAACGCGAAGCGGGACTCCGAAAATTCTATTTTTGGACTTTATTTCCTGGACTGCTATAAATACCCAGTGTTAGGGTTATTTTATATTATTCATTAACTAATATTTGTTAGACGTTTGGAACGAGTTTTGGGAGGAGAAAACACGATACAAACTCGTTTTCTTCCTTTTCTTCCATTGTTCTTGGGATTTTCATCATTGGTGCTGGGATTCTACGAAGTTCAAAGTAAAGTATTAATTTTCTATTGTAAGAACTCCTTCTTCTCATATGAATACTAGTATTTCTTTACTTCGCTTTGCTAGCATGAGTGGCTAAACTCCCCACAACTAGGGTTGTGGGATCCATGGCGAGAGTCACAATGTAGATTCCGGGTAGCGTTGGGTTAAATTTATATGTTGTCACGTGGTTAATCATTCGTTATTTACATTTTCTAATCGTTGCAAATATTAGAACATACCTAGGTTTGATTTGCTTGAACAAAGAGATTAAAACCGAGAAATTTGATTAACTACGTGGATTCGAGACTACCAACTCTCGTCTTATCATTAATGGTGTAACTAGATTAATCTACTCGATGTTTAGGATTGAAATAAGAAAGTTCACCTTTTCAAGTTTGAGAGAATTGAAAAGGAAATTCGTCTATTTGGTTGAGAAACGTTTAGATGATACCATTAAGTCAATCACATCGTGATATGCATATAGAAAGAACCCAGTTAAGCTTTGAGTCGAAATTGTTACGATGCCATGTTGAACACTTCGCTAGTTCATTCTCATATTGATTAATACTCGTTGAAACTCGCAATTAGTTACTTGCATTGTTCAAATATTGATCACAGAACCCCCCCCCCCAATTTACCGGAAACTATTGACTACTAGTCAACTAATTCACTAACAATTTAATTTGCACCTTATTCCCTGTGGGATCGACCCCAACCTTTGTTGGGTTCCATATTTGATGACGACCGCTTATGCTTCGTAATTGGAGTTGTAATTTGGGCGTATCATCTGCGTAGCACGTCCAAGAAAATAGAGCCAAGGACGATTCATGATGCATTTGTCCCTCCGGGGGAGATGCTACCATATATGATGGTTGCATCATCCCCGAAAGGTAGCCTGAATGAGGAAACTCCCTCAGTAAGAGAGGAAGTTATTGTCACTTCAACGTCTTGACATCCCCATAGTACTAATATATTGACTCCTTTTGGGACTGACATCTCTATCCCAGAAACCCTACCTGCTCATTCCACGTCTACTGCACCTACCGTGGAAGATTCGACCTTTATTTATGCCTTCCATCCAACAAACTTTGCCAACACGGTCCAGGCTACCATTAATCGAAAGGATCATATGAAGCAATTTGCTCAGCAGTTCCAGACTATTGTTGATGCCTCCATACAAAGAGTTATCGCCACATATGTTACTGTGCATAGCTGGATTAATGAATTGGAAGAGAGGATCGATTCCAAGTTAGATGAAATGGGGGCTGCTGAGTTGACTGAGATGAAGAGGAAGATTGCAAAGTTGAGAGTCGATGTGGATGATTTGAAGGGTGGTCCGACCTCATTGGCTAAAACACCAGTAGTCTTGCCTAAGGCTCCATTGGAGCTTATGATTGATTTATGGTACTTTGTTTACCCTGAGCTCTGCCCAAATAAACCGGCACCAGATGATGAAACATCGGTTAATCCTTCAGAGCCCAAGAAAAAGAGGAAGAGGAAGGATAAGCATGCCCATGAAGATGATGCCCCATTGAGCCCCAAATCATTGAAGCATAAGGAAAGGAGGGCCAAAAAGAAGAGGAAGAAGAAAGAAGGGGCAGTGTTAAAAGAATCCCTAGCCATCCATAAAATTTGTGTTGACTCCATTGGTACGAGTGGCTCGGTAAGTTGTGTTGAGGGCACCACGGAGGAAACTTCTTTAGACCCCATTCTGGGAGTGTCGATTGATGATACTGCCCGGGAAGCTGTTACTATTGGAGTAATGTGGAGGCAGCCTCTGTTGGAGATGAGAATGTGGGCACCGATCTAGTGGGACCGCCTACTGCTACACCCGATGACCGCGCTTAGGCGCCACAGGTATGCCTTGTATCTCTCATTTTGTTATTTTTTAGTGCATTGGGGACAATGCACAACTTTTTAGATAGGGTGGGGGCAGCTATGGTCATCTGGTTTTTTGTAGAGTGTTTTGGTAAAGTCTGAGTAGCCAAAACACTCACGTCATGCCACAATATTAAATCAGGCGCTGCATGGAAGGCAACCCATGAGGGTATCTATAAGGTATCCGCGTCCTTGGGGTTTTCTTGCCTGTGTTGTTTTCCTAAGGACTTTTAATTTCTGTTTAACCGATATGTTTAGAATAGTTTGTGTGTTTGTAAAAGTAAAGTAGGAACTGAATGCAGCCATGGTCTTAGTTTTGAAAAAAAATTTGTGAAAAATCGAGACCCCTCTGAATTTTTATGCAATAGGGTGTTAGAACTGACCTTGATGGATCTGTAAATGACAACATGCTTATAACTGAGACGAGTAGATCAAGCTAAAGCATGAACTGGTAGTTAGCTAGTCTGTAGCCTAAACTTTGTTCCATGTGTGAAGTGAGCTGCTTGGTATTTGTTCTTGATGTACTCTTCAATCTAGAACTTTCCTGGTTAGTCTTGTTGTGGTTTTAGAATGGTTTGGTTTGGAAAGTATCATAGTTCATTTTGAATAAGTCCACTAAAGCCAAATGACCTACCAAATGAAATTGAATCCCATTGATCCCGGAATTTGAGCCTAAGTTATCCTTTTTGTTGTTAGCCTATCACCTTGCCTATTTTCTATAAACCTTTATTTTGGCCCTGGTCCCTCCTTGGACATTGTGCACCTCAACTCAGGCTAAAAGTCTTAGTTGAGGGTGGCTACTGTAAGGGTGAGTAGGAAGTTTTGGGTATGAAAATATTGGGTTAGTGTTAAAAAGGTAGAAAAAGGGTGTGGTTTGTGTGGTACAAAAAGAAAAAGAAAAAGAAAAAAAGAAAAGAAGAAGAAAAAATATATATGCAAAGATGCAATAAAAGCCACACCAGAATCTTGATTAAAGTAAAAAAGGGTAACAAGAAAGGAGAACAAGGGAGGAAAATATTCTGGTCTGAAAAGTGCAAAATAAGAAGTAATTGTAGTGTCAAGGAGGGCGTAGTCACTGTTTATCCAAATATACCATTCCCGTCCCCAAGCCTACATTACAAGCCTAACAAAGACCTATAGTGATCCTAACCGACCTATTTGAAAGCCAAGGTAGAGAAAATAAGGCCAAGCCTATGGTATTATGCATATACAGCTTGAACTTCTTTATGAGAGCGAGCGTGTTCTCAGTCCCTGTGATTGCTAATTAGTTGGTTTGAATGTATTCCTGTGTATTCTAGCTTACTTATGAATATCTTATTGTCACTCATGGATCCGTTTTGTGTTGCTCTGATAACTTGATTAAATGCACTAGTTCTTGAGCTGTTAAGGAGTGGGTACTATTCTGAGGCTGAAAAAGGTTTAATGAATCATGTTGTTGTTATTGTTTCTAGTTTCCTTTTACTTGAGCGTCATTTTAGTTTCTATTTCCTTTGTTGCTTGAGGACAAGCACACATTCTAAGTTGAGGGTGTTGATGTGTCATGATTCACGGCACTTTCGACGCTTAAAACTAAGGATTTTGGGAGTTCTTAAGTATGTTTTGTTGGATTTGATCTCGTTTGTTACATGTACAAGAAAAAGTATTGAAAAGATAAATATTGCCAAAAAGTTGTAGATTTCTAGGCAAAACTCATGCCCCACGGGCGTGGGATCTGCCATGGCCTATGGGAGAAGCCATCGAAATGAACCAGAAAGACTGAAGGCAAGAATTCACTTCCCACGCCCTGCCCTGACGGGCATCGGTCAAGTCATGGGATGTCACTGAACCCGTCGAACAAGACTAGTGGAGCTGGAGCTTGGAAACTAGACCTGATGAGCTGCCACGACACCCGTGAGAGACACGACAGGACATTGCAGAGAACATCAAAATTGGATGGTGGAGAGTGGAGAAGCAAGCCTGATGACCGATGAGATGTCTACGACGGGTGTCTCAACTATGATGTCCCATCACAATAACCCATGGAAACAAGGCAGAAGCCTGGATACAAGACATGAATGAAGCCCTACGTGCACCCACGATGCCCGTTACATCCACGATGGCCCGTGGGGTATCTCATCGGTAGGATTTGGTCTTTTTTGTCTATAAATACATTCCCTTAGGTTTTATTTTAGGAGTTACGACTTTGTATGATATTGTTACATTTTGTTTGTGTTTTGGAGACATCATAACACAAGTTATTGAGAATTAAAGTTTGTTCTTGATTTATTGAAGTGTTCTTGAGATTTATTCAATATTCCAGATTTCTTTACTTCTTCTTTTAAGTAGATACTCATGATTGTTTCAACAACTATTGATCGTTTACTTATGAACATGAGTAGCTAAATCCACAACTAGGGTTGTGGGAACCATGAAAGATTAACAAAGTAGGCAAAGTACTTGGTAATTCTAGGGTGGTGTTTACGCATGTATTGTTCTTCCCTTTACTTTGATTGCTTTTTAACGGTGTACAATGTTAGAACTCACCTTATCCTTACTTGCCGGACCAAGGAGGTAACGGATGGGAAAAAGAATGTTCAACAATGGAGATTTGAGGCTACCAACCCTCATCTAATAGCTTGACCTTGTCTGGGAATAGCTAATCTGGGATCCAGGGTAGGGATTAGTAAAGCATACACCCGCGGCCGGACCAAGGCGTATGGTGAAATTGATCTATCTGAGGGACCAACTATTTAGGTGAACTTAACTTACCGATTCTTCATGCTAAGCACCAAGCTAGTTTACTAAGTACAATGCTTTACTAAGTTATGATCTCATGGGAAACACTACCCTAGTCACTTCTCTTATTGATAACAACTTCTGAAACTGTTACTTGTTACTTGTTACGAATCTAAGTTACAATAAATACTTGTTCTTTAAAAAACCCCTTTGTAGGGAAATAAATGGCTAAGAGTGCAAGTAAACATAATTGACCCTAGTCCTTCCATATTCCCTGTGGGATCGACCCTAACCTTTATTAGGTTCTATATTTGAACAGCCACCGCTTACGCTTCTAAAATGAGGTGTTAATTTGGGCGTATCAACATTGGGCAAGTTCTAGACACCAAAATGCAACATGGAATACAAAAACCCTACTCACACTTGACACATGTTCAAATCAAGAAGGACCATTATAGACTCTCAACCAAGCATTTACAAGCATTCAAATTGAAGCCAACATCATAGAAGAGTCAGATAAATGAGCCTAGGTGTCTCACAGTAGTCACACACTTCTTCCAATCATGACATAAAATGCAACACCAACTTGCAATAAGTAATCATGTGTAGCATCAAGCAAGAGCATGTCTATTTATTCCTAATGATAAAAAATTTAAATTTACTCCTAAAAATCAAAAAGGATACTGGGTTCAAAGGGCTTCCCCTCAGAAAAGAACTGAAAAGAAAAACCGAGGGGTGGATAAAGTGTGCTTCAACTAAACAAACCAAAAAACTAAAAACAAACAAAGATAAAATCTTTTTGTGATTTTTTCAATTTAATCAAAGTAAATAAAAATAGAAATCCTACAGCGCACTTCACCCTAACCAAATTGTAAGATTCCCACCCCGCACTTAAAACCGTACTTTATCCCTAAAGTAAAAATTAAAAGCAAAGATAGAAATACTCCCTGAGGCCTCTAGGCCTAGCTAGTAGCATCAAGTCCATAAACGGGGTCCATAGGACCCCACACTTAGTGTTTTCCATGCCCTTAGCTCAGATCTCAGGTACTTAGACTTCCCTTCAACTTGTTGACATCACTTAAAAACAAAACCAAAAGTGAAACTAAAGAAAAACTAGCAAGAGTAAAAATACAACCTTAACTTGGGTTGCCTCCCAAGCAGCGCCTGATTTACCATCGTGGCATGACTCAGATCATAACTTTTATTCCCATTCTCTCATCCTCTCCCTCCTACTTGAGGACCATCTTCTCCTTCTTTTATGACCTCTCTTGAGCTCACACTTGAGGTCTGGGGCCTTTCTTGCACCCAATTTCTTAGCATCTCGTTCAGGTCCTTCAGGTTTAGGCTCTTTTGTCAATTTGGGCAGCTCCATGAGAGAGTCCGAAGAGGTAATTAAAGGTGTGCTCTTCTCTACCCCATACTCATCCACTTCCATCACTGTGATCATACATAGATATTTGTAGTGTGAGGGTGTGTTGAGTGCTTTGTACATTCTAAAGACCACCTCTTTATCATTTAATCTCATCTTGGGCATGCCCTCTCTCACATCAATCAATGCTCTACCGGTAGCCAAAAATGGACGTCCCAATATGATTGGTACCCTATCATATTCATTATAATCAATAACAATAAAGTCAATAGGAATAATGAACTTACCAAACTTGATGAGAACATCCTTTATGATTCCTTGAAGGACCACTCTAGTCATGTCCGCCATTTGTAGAATAATTGAGTAGGGCCTTGTCTTTCCCAACCCAAGAGTATTAAAAAAAGAAAGGGGCATCAAATTGATGCTTGCCCCCAAGTCACTCAAGGCTTGGACAATATCACTTTCACCAATTTGTATGGGGAAGGTGAAACTCCCAGGATCCTTGAGCTTTTTGGGCATCTTTCTCATCACCACTGAACTGCTCTCTTCAGTAAGTGCCACAATCTCATTATATGCCAACCTTCTTTTGTTCACCACCACATCCTTCAAGTACTTAGCATACTTAGGCATTCCCTGCAAAACATCTAACAAAGGAAGGTTAATGTGAAGTTCCCTGAACATGTCAAAGAACTTCTTGAAATAAGCATCCTCTTTGGATTTGATGAGCTTATGAGGGAATGGTGGTGGTGGTCTGTCTCGAGGATGCTCGATTGGCCTTTTATTAGGGTACTCAGACTTCCCTTTTTTGTCAGCTTCTTTGGACTCAGTCTGCTTGGCAGTGATCAACTCATCTTGCACCTCATGATTTTTCTTTTGAGGTGCGTCAGTCAAACCTTCCCCTTTTTGGGAGAAGAATGAAGTAATGAGAATGGACTTAGGCTAATGAGGGTGAAAACCCTACTTGAATTAGTCAAAACGACATCATTTAGTAGTTAAAAGGGTAGGTAATAACTAAAATACCCCTGGGACTTAAATAATAAACTTCAGGAAAAAGGTCCACCTCACGGGCTACCCAACGGGCGTCGCTCCCACGATGGCCCGTCGGCCAAGGCATCGGGCAAGGGTACCTTGGTTTAGGTCTACTGGACCATTCCAACGATGAGTTCCCACGGCTCGTCGTGGGAAAGACAGACAGGGGGAAATATCTCTGGATCAATCCGACGGCTTTCCTCTATGGGTCGTCGTAACCACAACGCCCGTGGCCTAACCCGTCGGGAGAACTGGGGTGATGGGGGAAGAATGGCTAGGGGATACCAATGGAGGGTTCCCATGGGCCGTCTTACCTGCGACGCATTTTGTGACCACACATCGGGCTGAGGTAACTTGGCACAATCTCACTAATTGGTTCCCACGGGGTACCCCACGGGCCACTAAGCTACGACGCCCATGGCGCTGCCCGTGGTGACCTACAGTTACAGAAAAATACAGAAAACTCACTGGATTTAGAATTCAATAGCTGGTTCATTTTCTGAGGTGTTACAATATCTCCCTCTTGGGATCATTTGTCCTCGAATGAAGACTAAACAAGGGAAAACAGAAGAGAAAACAGCCCAACCCGCCAATAAAACATGAAATCAAGGAATAAACATGAAAACTGAACTTTTCAACTTTAAACATGGTTAAATCAACTTCAAAAACATGAATGCATGCTAGGATCATGAGAGTAACTTATGGAATAGGGTCGGAGGACATACTAAGGATGGTACTATTACCTCAAGCTGGAACAGAATCAGAAAAAAAAATAAGGGTACTTGGCGTTCATGGTTGATTTTGCTTCCCAAGTAGCTCCTTTAACAAGCTGATTTCTCCAAAGAACTTTCACCGAAGCAGCTTCTTTGTTCCTCAACCTCCGAATCGGACGATCAAGGAATTTTACGAGGACCTCCTCATAGGTGAGACTATCCTTCACACCTACATCCTCTAATGGAACAATCAAGGTCGGATCACCAACACACTTCTTAAACAAGGAAACATGGAAAACTAGATGAACCACTTCTAACTCTGATGGCAAATCCAACTCGTAAGCAACCTCACCAACTCTCCTCAAAATCTGATAAGGACCTACAAAACAAGGACTAAGCTTTACCTTCTTCCCAAATCTCATCATACCCTTTATGGGTGACACCTTTATAAAGACCCAATCATCAACTTCAAATTCTAATTCCCTTCTCCTCACATCTGCGTATGATTTTTGCGGGCTCTGAGTGGCCTTCAACCTTTCCTGAATAAGCTGAACCTTCTCCATAGTCTCATGCACCCAATCTGGAACTATCAAGGCTGCCTCACCTATCTCGAACCAACCAATAGGAGATCTACATCTCTGACCATAAAGTGCTTCATAAGGAGCCATCTGGATGCTAGAGTGAAGTTGTTGTTGTAGGCAAACTCAATAAGAGGTAAGTGATCATCCCAATTACCCTTAAAATCAATCACACAAGCCCTCAGCATATCCTCCAAAGTCTGAATAGTATGCTCTGCCTGGCCATATGTCTGAGGGTGAAAAGTTGTGCTAAGCTTCACCTGAGTACCAAGGCCTCTCTAAATGACCTCCAAAACTGATATATAAACTGAGGACCTCTATCTGAAATGATGGACAATGGGACACCATGCAATTGAGCTATCTCCCGAATGTAGAGTCTAGAATAATTCTCCGCTGAATTCATAGCCTTAACAACCAAGAAGTGGGATAATTTGGTCATCCGGTCGACAATCACCCAAATGGAATCATGTTGCTTTTGAGTATGAGGCAAACCTGTAATGAAGTCCATATTGATCTCTTCCCACTTCTAAGTGGGAAGGTAAATATCTTGAATCATGCCACCCGGTCGCTGGTGCTCTACCTTCACTTGCTGACAATTGGGATACTTAGCCAGAAAACTGGCTATGTCCCTCTTTATACCATTCCGCCAAAATACTTCCCGTAGATCACGGTACATCTTTGTGGCACCGGGATGGATGGAATATCTGGAACTATAAGCCTCAGTCAAAATCTGCTGACGCAACCTATCTACATCTGGCACACATAGTCCACCCTGATAATGAAGTACACCATCTCCCCCTTAGGAGAACACCTCAACCCGTTGTTGATGGACTGCACCCTTAAGCTGAAGTAAGATGTGATCCCTGTCTTGCTTTGCCCTCACCTCTGCTACTAAGGATGATTCAACACCATTTTGGACAATAACACCACCTTTCGTCGAGTCCATAAGGTGAACTCCCAACCGAGCTAGCCTATGAACCTCTTTAATAAGTTCCTTCTTTCCTTCTTCAACTGAAGACACACTACCCATCGACAATCTACTAAGTGCATCTGCCACAATATTGGCCTTACCCGAATGGTAAAGCACACTCATGTCATAATCCTTAAGAATCTCAAGCCATCTTCTTTGTCGCAAATTCAATTCCTTCTGAGTGAACACATACTGAAGACTCTTATGATCGGTGAATACATCCACGTTCACCCCATACAAATAATATCTCCAATTCTTTATAGCAAAGACCACGGCTGCCAACTCAAGATCATGAGTAGGGTAGTTCTTCTCATGAGTCTTAAGTTGTCTAGAGGCATATGCAATCACCCTACCATGCTGCATCAAAACACAACCCAAACCAATCCTAGAAGCATCATAATACACCACAAGGTCATCTAGGCCCTCGGGTAGAGCTAATACTGGAGCTGTGGTCAATCTAGTCTTCAATTCCTGAAAATTCTTCTCACACAAATCAAACCATTGAAATTTTACCTTCTTCTGAGTCAATCGGGTCAAAGGGGCAGCAATGGAAGAAAATCCTTGCACAAACCTCCTGTAATAGCCAGCCAAACCCAAAAAGCTTCTAATATCAGACAGGGAAGTGGGTCTAGGCCAGTTCCTTACCGCCTCAATCTTTTGGGAGACAACCTGAATACCATCCTTAGTCACAATTTGACTCAGAAAAGCAACAGACTGCATCCAAAACTCACACTTGCTAAACTTAGCATATAACTGTCGGTCCTTGAGAGTTTGAAACACAACTCTCAAATGGTCTGCATGCTCCTCCTTACTCTGACAGTAGATGAGGATATCATCAATGAAAACAATTACAAACATATCCAAATACTGCTTGAACACATGGCTCATCAGATCCATAAAAGTTGCAGGAGCATTCGTTAGACCAAAAGACATTACAACAAACTCATAATGACCATACCAAGTTCTGAAGGTTGTCTTAGGAATATCACACTCTTTGACACGAAGCTGGTGATGACCGGATCTAAGGTCAATTTTGGACAAGAAACTAGCACCCTGAAGCTGATCGAACAAGTCATCAATCATAGGAATGGGATACTTATTCTTTATTGTGACCTTGTTCAACTAACGGTAGTCAATACACATTCTAAGAGAACCATATTTCTTCCAAAAAAATAAAATTGGAGCACCCCATGGAGAAATGTTAGGCCTGATGAAACCCTTATCAAGAAAATCCTTCAACTGATCTTTCAACTCCTTAAGTTCAGCGCGGGAGCCATCCTATAGGGAGGAATAGAGATGGGATTCGTATGTGGAAGAAGACCTATCCCAAAGTCGATCTCCCACTCGGGAGGGACTTCGGGTAAAACCTCAGGAAATACTTCTGAGAATTCATTCACAATGGGAACAGGCTGAAGGGATGGGGTTTCAGACTCCGTTTCCCTAACCCACACTATGTGATAAACATACCCCTTTGAAATCATCTTCCTAGCCTTAACATAAGATATGAACTGACCTTTTGAGGATGGGGGACTACCTTGCCATTCTAAAATGGGTTCATTTGGGAACTTGAAACTAACAACCCAAGTACGACAATCAACAAAAGCATAACAAGCATGTAGCCAATCCATACCAAGAATAACATCAAAATCTGTCATCTCCAACTCTACTAAATTCGCTAAAGTGACTCTATGAAGGACTGAGATAGAGTAATTTTGGTAGATTATTTTTGCTAAGACTGAGTCACCAACAGGAGTAGAAACACAAAAGGGTTCTAAAAGCAATTCAAGACATACTTTGAATTTTCAGGCTATATAAGGGGTCACAAAAGATAAGGAGGCACCAGGGTCAAACAAAGCATACACATCGAAAGAGAAGACTTTCAACATACCAGTGACAACATTTAGGGAACCCTCCTGGTCTTGACGAGAGGACATAGCATAAAGACGGTTCTGGCGCTGACCACCAGAACTAAAAGTTATGCCCTGCTGGGCTGGTCGACCTCCTGGGGTTGCTGGAGTAGACTGAGCCCTACCACCACCCTGCCCATTCTTAGCTAAAGGTCAATCTCTAACCATGTGTCTAGCCTGTCCACACCCAAAGCATGCTTCCGTGCCCGCGCGACACTCTCCTGAGTGATTTTTCCCACACTTGTTGCAAATGGGATGGGATGGTCCTCTAGTGACACTCCCATGAGACTTTGAATAAGAACTAGACCCTCTACCACTCTGATCATGATGAGGCCTCTGGGCCTGGGTAGGAGCACTAGAAAAAGAATGAACGTGTCCTGATGACTTCTTCTGGAATGAGGAGTGATATCCGCCACCAGACTCTGATGACCAAAACCTAATCCCTCGGATATAGCCCTCTTGTTCTCCCTATCCATCTACCTAAGCATGTCTCCCTCAATCTGGTGAGCATGGGTCATGAGTCTGGAAATGTTCATATCACTCAACAGCCTAGCAGACCTACACTCCTTTTTCACCAAATCTGAAACCCCATAGATAAACTTGCTCATCTGTTTATGTGGGTCCGTTACCATAGAAGAGGCATACCTAGAAAACTGAGTGAACTTTAAACTATACTCCTAAACAGTCATGGATCCCTGTCTCAAGTTCACAAACTCCTCAGTCTATGCTTGCCTCAAAACTCGGGGAAAGAACCGGTCAAGGAAGGCTCTCTCAAAACACTCCCAAGTGGTAGGGACCTCGTCCCTAGCTCTAGCCTCCTTCATTGCGTGAACTAGATATGAGCCACATCCTTGAGTTTATAGGATTCCAACTCAACACAATCAACTCCAACTACTTGCATCACCTCAAAGATTTTCTTCAGATCATCAATAAAATTTAGCGGATCCTCATTCACCTTCGAACCCCAAAACTCCGGTGCGTTCATATGGACAAAGTCACAAACTCGGGCCGCTACCCCACCTTGAGGGTGGACTAGGGTAGGAGCCTGCTGATTGGCCTGAGCGGCCAAGGTCTGGGCTAGCAAATGGATGGTGTTCCTGAACTCCTCGTTCGTGACCTCGGGGGTCGGAACTGGAGGAGCGGCGTAATAAGCGGCTCTGTGAGGCATGGCACGTCGAGGCATAATCTGAAATGTACAAAGTAAGGATTAGAGAAATATTAGGGTTAAGCTCTATCGCACGATACAATCATGAAAGAAGTGAAGTTTTCTAAGATATCTCATAGCTTCCCTCTCATATGTGTGGCGCCCTTCACACACATGAAAGAGACTCTACTCGATGCGACTTTCAGACATACTAGGACTCTTGAACCTGAGGCTGTGATACCAAGTTTGTCATGCCCTGAGGTTACCTCCTAGACGTAACACGGGACTTGGGACCACGAGTGCCCCAAGCTAACCCCTTGTCATGGTATTCTCAAGTATAGAAAAATATAAGCGAAAGCATAATAGATAAATCTAAAATTTCATACATGGATATTCAAGTCAAATAGGAATACAAAATCTAGAAGGAGACTCAAAAGTTGTCTACTCTGAGGAAAGAAAAGGAGCTCGACCATGAAAAGGCAAGTCGGGCCGACCGGAACCCAGATCGGATGGAAGAGTACTATTCTACCACAACGAGGGAAGCTAGTCTATCAGAAGTTCTTGAGCAAGTGAGATTGGTATGTCTGAAAAGCCTCTACTCATGACATAAAGAGTTGCTAGGACAAGACCCTAGCTAACTCGAAGTACGGAAAATAAAATAGCTAACACTATCTGAGAACATAACTAGTCCTCAATCTAAGAGCACTCACCAACAGCTTATGGAAAGTGGCCTGGAAGCTCTAGCCACGAGTCTGAGAAGGGACACCTGAATCTGCATCATCAAAGGATACAACGCAAGATATGCGTCAGTACTATAGGATGTACTGAGTATGTGAGCAATGCATGAATCATGGTAAAACAGTTTAAAACATGCTTAAGAATAAACTTGTTACGTAAAAAAGGAATCATGAATAAGGTATAAGACATAAAACATGAAATAAAGCTTTAGTTTCATAGTATAAAATCATATAATTTCATAGCTTGGAAATAAACATGTGGGAGTTTCTCTTAACTGACATAAACCATGCTGAGCTACATGGAGTCCAGTGTCATGTACCCCCACTGAAAAAGGTTGTCCTAACCGGCCAAGGTTAGAACCTTGTCATACCAGGATCCTGTCATAATAAACCACAGAGGGCAACCTATGGTGGCAACATAGTTTTGGACTTGGGTTATCTGAACCCTCGTCTCTCGGTGCTAAATACTACTCCCAAAACATATAACATGAGCTCATATACATGTGACATATCTAATGCCAAACTTGTTCATAACATATTCATACCCCAGATCGTCATACTACTCATGAATCATAGTTTAGAAATCAACCCATGAGCATTGATGGAACATCGGGTGTCTTGTCTTGCATAATACTTCATGACATGAAAAATTTGCATGGCTCTAGTTCAATTTCATAATACGTATATTTTCATAGAACATAGGAACTAGGCATGCACATACTTGAAAATTCGTGGAAAACATACTATCAAACCCAATTTGCTTAAATCAATCACATGCATGTAGAAATTTCCATAGTTAGACTTCAATTCATGATACAAGAATTTCCATGTAAAAACCCATGTAAAATCATACAATTTAGTAGAAATTTCATAGTCAAATCATGAGGAGATAATATATATCAAAACCCATAAGAATTGGGTAAAAAGCCTAATTTAAAGATTCATAGAAGTCAAAATAGGGTTTGGGGTTTTGGGCACAACGGTGGAAGGAACCCATTGTTGATTATCCACATACCTTTATTGAAGATAACCCACTTGAATTGAAAAGACTTAGGAGACTTGAACTTTGAGCTTGAGACTTTGAGCTTGGAGAAGAACCTTTCCCTTTTTGGGAGAAGAATGAAGTAATGAGAAGGGACTTAGGCTAATGAGGGTGAAAACCCTACTTGAATTAGTCAAAATTACATAATTTAGGAGTTAAAAGTGTGGGTAATGATTAAAATGCCCCTGGGACTTAAATAAGAAACTGTAAGAAAAAAGGTCGCCTCATGGGCTACCTGACGGGCGCGACCCACGATGGCCCATCGGCCAAGGCGTCGGACAGGGGTACCTTGGTTGAGGTTTTCTGGACCATTTTGACTATGAGCTCCTACGACCCATCGCGCCTGTGACACCCGTGGGGTTGCCCATCGAGGGAAAGGCACACAGGGGGAAAGATCCCTGGATCAATCTGACGGCTTGCCCCCATGGGTCATCGTACCCTCGATGCCCGTGGCCTAACCCATCGGGGGAACTGGGGTGATGGGGGAAGAGAGGATGGGGGATCCCGACGATGGGTTCCCATTGGCCATCGTGCCTGCGACGCCCGTCATGACCGCATATCGGGTTGAGGCAACTTGGCACAGTCTCACTGTTTGGTTCCCACGGGGCACCCCATGGGCCGTCTGAGCTACGTCGCCTTTGGCGCTGCCCGTGGTGACCTACAATTGCAGAAAAATATAGAAAACTTACTGGATTCAGAATTCAATAACTAGTTCATTTTCCGAGGTGTTACACTTTTGACCTTCTAAAATTACATACCATGTCCTTTTCTCAAGCACCATAGCTTTACCGTACAATCAACTAATTAAATACTTGGGTAAATCACACTATTTCTAGCTTAGATTCTTAGATGGGAATTTCCTTCGATCAAGCTATTTCTAGGCTTAATCTATGGTGGAAATCCCAAATTCCCACTATTGAATTCTTACCAAATTTATGAACTCCTTTTTCAAGCAAGAACAAAATTCTAAAACTCAATTAATGTTTGCAACCATTAATTTTATAATTAAACCTAGAAGAATTCAATAGACTCATACTAAATAATCAATTATAACCACAATTAATCAATACCCATGTCCAAATTGAAACACCATCATGCACATACTCGTAGAATAGAATTTAGCTACTCCTATTAAGGGAACAAGAGAATATACCAAATGAGTTTTCCAAAATTCAATTCATATTAAGCTAATTTCTAATTCCAAGCTCAAAATCTTTGCATATGGTGTTTGTCAATAAGGAAGAAGAAAAGTGAAAGTGTACTATCAATTGCTCTTCCTTGAGGAAAGTAAAAACTAAATTATTCTTCAGTTACACACACCAAAAAGGGTTTTAGAACCTTCCAAAATACGTCACATAATTTTGGCCAAAAATACCCTTTAGGGATGGTGCGATCAACGTGTGATGGCACATGTGATCGCACACTGCATTGTGCGGCTTGCATATCTCTTTTTCTCTAGGCGTAAAGTTCAACTTCATGTGCGACTCAAGTTCAAAGTGAGGTGCGGCTGCATCTTGCGATGTGCGGTTCGCACCTCTTAATAGTTCCTTCCTCTTTTCTGATCACCTTAACACTTTAACCTCTTTTTGGCTTTTTATGTTCAATTACTTTATTTTTTTCTCTGGATTAAGAGTACCTGCATTCATGTCAATAAAGGCAATAAGTACCTTTAATTCTCATCAAAACATGGTAATATTTCATGAATAAAGGCTCAATAAGTTGGTAGATTACCAACTTATCAGACCCCCAAACTTGTACTATTGCTTGTCCTCAAGCAAGATAATCACAAGGTAAGAAATGAAATAGGTTCTCAAAACACATGGGTGGTACACAAGATTAAATCTCTAACTCTAACATAATAAGAACAAAAGACTCAAAAAAAAAAGACTCAACTACAATGCTCATCTCAGAAGGTATCACCATACTCTCAAGGCAACTGCTCATTTCAAAACATCACCAAAAAGGATTTCATTTCTCATTCAAAAGCGAGGGGTTTGTTTTTCAAAACAAGATTATCAAGCTTCTTAATTCATTGGCATGGACCTTCAAGGTTTGCGTTGAGATTCTCCACACAACGTGTCTTATTCATTCCTCTCAATTGTAATAGAGACTTCATTATTCATTTCAAGTGTGGGATGCCATTCACCATAAGAGAGAATCCCACTCACAATCATGCAATTCAAATTAGAGGTATTATATGAGAATATTAAGAATCTTACTCTCTCAAAGAAGTTTGAGTGCACATGCATTGAACCATAGGCTTGCCCTTCATGTAATCCGCCACTAATGTAGAGTTACGAAGCTTGGAATCACTAAACACTTGCGGGCTACAATATTTTCTAGGGTTAAGGTGAGGATTACATTTGTCTTAAGTGACTAAACCTCCCTAACGCTCCTTGTGATCATTCAAAACACCTCTCACATTTTCAAACATTAACTTCACCTTATTTCTCCCTCTCACAACCCAAGTTTCCCCTCAACTTGATCATTCAACATCCTTTTATTACCTTTAGTTGGTAGCACCAATTTCTTCCTTTCTTTTCATTTTGCTCATTTCATTGGACATTTGGAAGCAATTTTTCATTTTTTGGCATATGGTGCTACCTTACATTGAGATGCATCCCTTTTCTTCTCCACACTTTTTACTTAAAACCCCACACTTAGGCCTTTGCCTATGTTATCACTTCAATCCCCCCTCAAACTTAGGCTTTTAGCCTACATTTAACTTTTGAGCCATTAGAGAGGATGGGTGAAAAAATTAAGGGTCCAAAAAGGGTAAAGGTATCTAACAAGATGCCAAAGAAAGGTCACAAGCTCAAAGGGGCTTACTAGGATCAATGTAAAGGGAAGTTTATTTGGGTGAAATGACTATTCAAAAAGGGTCAAAGATCATCTTCCAAGCTCGGTGACATCTAGGGTTTTTCCTTGAATCATATTCAGGGAAAGTTCTAGACAACACATGTACACAAGAATAAAGTATAACTTTACCACACAAGGCATCACAATAAAAGAATTTCACAATTAGTCAAAAAATCAATTAGGACAAACGACTTTTGACAAGCCATATTGATTTCTTTTACACACTCGTTTGTGAATCGATCAAGCCAAACGGGAAATGTGCAAGTCATGATAAGAGAATGCTTAAGAAAAAATCATTTTCCCCTTATTTTCTTTAATTTGCAAAATTCTTGACAAGAAAGTTTTTAGTGGGCCCATTTTGAGACAAGCAAAACACAAACTCAATTTAAACTAAAACTTGACATTTTCCCTTAAGAAAGTCGCCTCACAAGCTATCTTAGGGAAACACCAACCCAGTTTCATACTAAAAATAAACAAAAGAAATAAACAAAATAAAATAGTTTGCTCCTTGGGAAAGAATCGTGATCGTGTTATGAAGAAAACCCTTGGAGTTTATTCGACTAATCTACTATTTACAAGGTGACCAAGAATAAAGTTCTCATGAATCATTTGAAAGAAACCCTTGGCGAAGGCACTAGCGCATTTGCAAAGCACGGGTAGTGAAACAATTGTGTGTGTAGGACTAACCCGGTAATATCGCAACTCAAACAACTCATAAAATAAGCCCAGCGAGGGAATAGTTTAAGCATTAAAGAAATAAATAAAAAGGCCCAACAAGGGAAATACCACAATCATCTAAACTATGCCCAACAAAGGCAAAATTGTCTAATAGGAAAGAAAAATATCAAGTCCTGACAAGGGCAATAAAAACAATATCTCAAGGCCCAACACGAGCAACCAAATAGCAATAATCAAAGCACCATCTCCCCCACAAGAATAAAGTATTGCCCTCAATGACTAAGGTCAAATAATTAAGGGAAAGGTGAAAAAACTCCATGTGCGGGCTAATCCTTCTAAGCCTCCTCCTGATCTACCGGCTTTGAAATGGTACATGCTCCTCCCTGGCGTGAGTGTGCGGTGAACTGTGACTCAAAGAGCATATGTTGGAGTCCTGGACCCTGAGCATCAGCAAGATCCTTATCATTGCCACCCAAGGTAGAAAAAAACTCATCTATAGGGCCAGTAGTGGGATAGGGTGCAGCCAAGGTAGCCTCGAAGGCACTCAAATCAGTTTCACCCATCGGTGCATTCCCCCTGGCTTTATCAACATCTTTTCAAGGATTTACCATAGCACGCTCAACAACATCCACCCTTTTGCACAAGTTAGCCATGATGCTCACTATATCCTTCATTGCCTTCTTTACAACCCTCTGAATCATGTTGGGCATCCTATCACCCAGGGTGGTCAACTGCCGATCATGAGAGTAGGTCATATCAACCAGCTTTTGAAATCCTGACGGGGTCAAGGTAGCTAATGATGGTGAAGGTCTAAGAGGAGCAATAGCTATAGGATTTCCCGACTCTATGGGGTTAGGTGCACCTGAGGCTGATCTAGAAGGAGAGGAAGATGTGGGCTCAACATTGGTGTCCTCAACCTGTACACCGGCAAAACTCTGTATCTTGCACTTTTTCATATAAGGGGCCTCAACATCAGTCTTCTTCTCAATGTCAACACACCAGTGGCAGGGTTGAATACATCAAAGAGAAAATATGGGATTCTAGCCTTAGCACATAGCTTACTAACAAGCACAGGGTAGGGGAATGAGCCACCACCCTAATGTGCTTTTCTTTTGATTACCATCACTGTGATCTCACCAAAATTTACATGTGCCCATGACATGATGGAGGCTACTAGAATGTAACCCTCTTGTGTAACCTTCTAATCATTTTTAGAAGGTAGGAAATGGGAGAGGATGAAGTCATACCATAGGCATGCCTTAAAGTGCAGACTCCGGCGCAGAATGGTGGCCCCCATTGTTACCCAGATAGGAGTCACAGGAGCAATGATAGTAGCAGCCCAGCCAAGTGGTTTTTTCCTTTAGGAGCACTAAAGCCTAGTATTCGAGTGCAGGATTAATTAGATTAGCCTAGTAGATGGAATTGATAGCAGCTGGTGTGATGTGAATTTCTTTTCACTAGACCATCACTGAGTTCAAGCAAGGGTAATCCTCACTATTTCCCGTATACCCCATCGAGTCTTGTTTGGCCTAGTAGGACGCATAGATTGACAAGCCACCTCGTTGTGATACCCTACGGACACTTCTACAAATGGGAACCATTGGCGAATAGTGAATTAACTGTGGATGTTAGGCAAATCAGCCTCGACCGCTGCAAGGTTAAAGCTCAACTCTAGGGTAAAGGTCCTTTTCCTGTGTTTATCGTAGATGGATTTCATGCCCTCTACCGTGAAATGAATCTTGTCCTACTCCAAAACTAGCACAGGAGGAGGTGATAGGGTAGCAACAGGGGCTTTCTTCTTCCCTTTGGACTTAGAAGTGGAGGTAGGAGGAGTTGGGGGACTTCTTATGCTGTGGCCTGAATTTCCTTTGCCGGAAGACATTCTCTGTACAAGAAGATTATGAGTATTCAAAGGAAATAGCAAAATCTTTTTATATTTTAGGAATATTGAAAGAAGAAAATGCTACAAAAAGTTAATAACTAAAAAGAAATGGATTGAAAATGAGAAGAAAAATACACCAGGTGACTACCGACATATGCGAGTCACATACGAAATGCACATGGAGAAGTGCATGTCGCATGTGGCTTCGCCCAATCTGGCAGAAACCTGAGTAGACGTATCTTCAAGGTGCAAAGGCTTTTGTGTTTTGCCTCATGTATTTTGCGCATCGCACATTCCTTTGCCCCATAAAATAGTAAACTGGCCCAATTAGCACAGGCATGTGATGCCTTGTGCATTTCGCAGGTGGAGATTTGCGCGTCACATGTGAAATGCACAAGAAAATAGTAGGAATTTTTCAATTCCTCATTTTAATATGTGTTATGTATGTGACTGGCAGAGCAATACCTGTGGAATTCATGTTCAAACAAGGCTACGAACACTAATTTTAACAAGGCTTAAGCATGTATTGACCAAAAACCAAGTTATCGAGGTACTCAAACTTCTCCGAAAAACTTCCAACTCATTCAAGACACAAGTATTTTCTCAATAATTTCCCTTAAGAAGGACATTACCTCATCTATCATCAGAAATATCAAGCCCTTATGAAAAGCAGTTAGGCACATTCAATCATACAAGTATTCACTCCTCTCAACCAAAGTGCTCACTGAACAATTATATGCAACTGAAACAACACAAGAGAGCAGTGATACATATGTAATTTTGTACCACACAATATTATTCAACCAAAACCTTGTGAAGATGACGATTTGACCTTAAGAATGACATCACCTAATCTATCATTGGGCTAAATCATGCATCAACTCAAGTGGGATACTCAGACTTTATCCAAAAACATAAAATTCAAGGCTAAAAATTAGCACAAGTTACATGCATCAACCTAAAATAAAGATCTACCAAGTTATTCTCAAGAAAAATTGACAATATGCCCCAAAATTGGGGTCTCAAAAATCAGATCTCACCCAAAATCAACAGAGAGGATTTAACTAGTATGCTTCACAAATAATGTTCCCAATCTACTTAAAAATATGGATTTAATATCAGTAAACTTACCACAATCAAGAAAAGGGAGTAAAAAGCAAAAAAAAACTTGAAGCTTTGTAGTGCCTACAATGGCGACCCAACCTCTTGACCGAAAAAAATGGTGGTGTGGTGGAGGTTTTAATGGCACTGAAGGAGTAGTAGTGAGAGGGAAGAAAATTTTTGGGGAAAGTGTGGAGAAGTTAAAGGGTTTTGGGAGAGATTAATGGAGGATTTGGAAGTGTTATTAGAGAAAAGAAGGTGTGGGTGATGGTTTATAGGAGAAAAAGAAGTGGAGAAGATGCGGGTCAACATTTCGGGTTGGGTCGATCAATGGGTAGGTCAACAAAAAATTTAAAACTTACCTGAGTGCGCTGTGGTGTGCAATTTGCACATGACAATGTGCATTTTGCACATCACTTCGCACGTGATGATTTTGAACAAAACTTTTTCCCGGCTTTCTGTTCTTGCATGCGACAGAAAAGTGATGCGCAGATCAAGAGGTGTGATCCGCACCTCCGATCGTACATCACTTCAATAATTTCCTTTTCCTCCCAGTTTTCTGGTTGTGTGTGTGGTGCCACATGCAGCCGCACAAGGAGGTCTGCTAACCACATGGCTTGTTGTACATGCCTTACGATATATTTATTCTACTTAGTCATTTTTCCATCTCCATGCATTCCTAAAACACACCAAAAACAACAAAAGGTAAAAGAAATAAAATAAAAACACTTGGGTTACCTCCCAAGGAGTACTTGATTTTACATCGCGGCTCGATGATAGTACCTTATAGATCAATCATAGCCTGGGGTCATTCCATGATGATGAACATGATCCCAACCAAAGCATCGGAAGTACTTCTTCAAAATCTGCATCACCTCCTCTTGTTGCCAAGTTGACAACTTCATAGAAATAGGCACTTGGAGGGTGTCATTTGAATTCTTCTTTTCATGAACATTCAAGACCACAAGTTGATCATTGGGTCATACATCCTTTATCTTACCCTCTCCAAGGACATCAGCCATCTCACCCTCGATAGCAATCACAGACACAACTCTATACTCATCTGGTGTTTTGATAGGTTGACACACATTGAATGTGACTTCTTCGCTCCTTACCTGAAATTTGGGCTCCCCTAGATCCATATCAACAAGAGCCCTTTTAGTGGACAATAGAGGATGCCCAAAGATGATGGGCACCTCAAGATCAACATCACACTCCAAGACCACAAAATCAGCTAGTAGGATAAACTTATCTTCCTTCACCAACACATTAAATAGTATTCACACCGGATGTTTTATTGAACGATCAGCCATTAATAGCCTCATAGGTATGGGTTTAGGAGTGCCTAGACCCAATTTTTTGAAATTCATAAGGGGTATCAAGTTGATACTTGCCCCGAGGTCACATAAGGCTTTCTTGAATAGGAACACACCAATGGTGCATGGGATGGTGAAAGCACCTGAATCATCCTACTTAGGATCAATGTTACTCGTCATCACCGTGCTACAATTGTGGGAAACCTCAACTGTCCCCACATTAATCACCCATTTCTTCTTTGAAACTCCTTCATAAACTTCACATAACCCGGTATTTGCATGAGAGCATCAACCAAGGGAATGTTAATAGATAGTTTGTTGAACATGTCTACAAACTTCTTGAATTGATTATATTTCTTTTTCTTGATCAATATCTGGGGACATGGAGGAGGATTTTTAGGCAATGACCTTGGCATACTTGGAGCTTCCTCCTCAATCTCAATAATAATTTGAGAAGGAAACTTACTTCCATTCTTCTCCTCTTATGGGCTATCATCGTCAACAATCATATTAGGTGCACTAAGCTTCACCCCAACATTTGGACTCAAATCATCCCTCTTGTCATTCACAACCTCCAGTGCAATATTTTTATTCAAATCAATCACAACTTTATTGATCAGTTTTCTCACTTTATCCAACCTCCTTCCACTTCTAGTAACAATTGCTATTACATGGCCATCGTTCTTCAAGTTTGCAAGAGTGTCACTAGGAAGAGTACCCTTTTGACGAGGGTTCATTTGAGAAGAGAGGTGGTTCATTTGAGCTTCCAAGTACTTAATTAACGCTTAATGGTAGTTCACAGTTTGATGAAGATTAGATATATCACTCTTTCGATATTTTACCCCTTTATCCATAGACTCCACTCTTCTTAGCACTTTTGACAACATATCCTCAATTTTAGAGCTTGTCGTATCACTTACACTTGGATGATAAGGAGAAGCATTTGACTTCGGTAGAGGCACTGATAAGCCAGTAATCTACCAACTTATTGAGCCTTTATCCGTGAATTATTGCTATGTTTTGAATAGATTTAGAGGTTCTTATAGCCTTTATTGATGTCTATGCAGGTACTAGTGATCAAAGATAGAAAACAAGAAAATGGACCCAAAAAGAGCTTAAAAGGAGTGAAGTGTGAAGTGATCAAAAATAGATGAAGAACCTGCCCTGAGATGCAATGCTTCTACGACACACATAAGCCATGGTGCATTTCGCACCTCCCACAACATGAAGCTTAGGATTGCCTAAAGGATTTATCACGGGGTGCGATCGTTGTGCGATGTGCACAACCCATGGTGTGAATAACACCCATTTGCATGACGTCTCCTAAGTAGGCTGAGTCACTTGTTCAAATGAAGAAGGTGTGTGACGCACACATCACGAAGTGCGAACCACATGTCACGCCGTACACCACCCGAAGGGCAATTTTATCCAGAAAACTAGTGACATTTTTGGAAAGTATAAAAGGACAACTTAGGCACAATTGTAAATAACATTCTTCAGTCCTGATTATTCTGAAGAGCTTTTACCTTTGAGAACAACTTTTCCTCTTCAAGGAGAAGAGGGTTTCAATCTATTCTCTCTTCTAAACCTTGGTTAACCATTTGTGTACTCAAATTGAGCTTAGAACTTGAGATTAAGCTTGAATGAAGAGTATTGTAACATACCCATTTGGTATATCTCTCTCCTTTATTAGGAGTGGCTAATTTTATTTGTCTAGGAATGTGTTGATAATGGGTGCTTGACAAATGAGTGTGGTTATTGTTAATTCTCACTTATAATTGCTTATTTGACATGGGTCTAGTAGTTTCACCAAGTTTTAATCCTTAAATTGATGGTTGCAAACATTAATTTTCATTACTTGACTATGTTGTTGCTTGAAAGAGACTTTCATGGTTTTGGATGTGAGATTACTAGTGGGAACTTGGGACTCCATTCAGATTTGAGGTTAGAAATAGCTCATATCAACGGAATCACTCACGTAAGGGTCTAAGCTAGAGATAGTGTGACCTTTCCAAGCTAGATATTGGTTGCTTGTTGATTTAATAGATAATGCTCTAACTGGGATTATTGGATATATGGTTGTTGATCGAGAGATAAACAACCATACTCATGACCAATGCTACTCGTGTCAATAAGCGAGAATAAGTGTGAATTGATAATCACCCTATCCTACATTAAAGCTCCATTGGATTCACATCCCTAGTCGCCTACTCAATTTGGTACACTCTCTTTACTCATTTGCTTTAATTCGAATTGTGATTGTAGTGACAGAATCCCAATTCCCCAAACCTTTTACTTTCATGTTTTAAGCATTTACTCTCCTAGTAAACTCATTTTGATACAATCTTTATATAGCTAGCATCAAGTCTCTAAATCGATAAGAAATATTTCAACGCGATTCGATTTCATAGTATGACCTGACACCTGTTGGGTACTTATAAATATGTTTTGCTTGACGATTGTCGTGCCTCCATACTTGGGGAGTACGATTTGAGTGTTTATCAAAAATGGCGCAGTTGTTGGGGACTTAAATTGATAGCTATTTTTGATTGTTAATTTGAAGTCACTTTGGGAGTTCTTGTTTCTTTTACGTTTGTTTGTTATTTGTTTTGTGATTGAGCAAGCTAGCCTATGAACGAGGCTGATGACAACGAGAGCATTCACAGCATTATGAAGGCCGACGAGGCTGAGCCTATGATGCAAAGGGGTGTGGGTGCAATCCGCCTACCCCCCATGGTGGGAAATGCTATCTTTCATGTGACTAGCACTATGCTCCACTTAATCCAAATGAAGGGCCTATTTGGTGGAGTGGCACATGAAGATGCCAACCAGCATATCTGGAATTTTATGGAGATTTGCCAACCGTTCATGTTTCAAAATATCTTCTAAGGGTCCATCTGATTATGCCATTTCCCTTTTTCCTTAAAGGGGGAAACCATGGCGTGGTTGGAAGAGTTGCCGGATGATTCTATCATATCTTGGGCTGAGTTGGTTGAGGCATTTAAATCGAGATTCTTTCCTCTATCTCAAATGATAAAGCTAAAAGACGAGATTACCAACTTTAGGCAACTCCCAGATGAGCCACTACATGAGGTTTGGTTAAGGTTCAAACAAAAGCTTCTCTTGTGTCCGAACCATGAGTTGTTGAACCACGTATTGCTAAAAAGCTTTTATCAATCGTTGAACTCTCTAAATTAGTCAGTGGCTGACAACCTTAGTGGTGGAACCTTCATGGACTTAGAATTTCCCATTGCCTCGACTTTGTTAGAGTGAATGACCAAAACCAATCAAGCTTGGCATACGAGAGAAATAAATGTGCCAACTTTGGGAACTCCCTCATCCATCTTTACCAATGAAATGAGAAAAAGAGATAAGGAGCGGGATGAGTCAATGGCCAAGATGATGACACAAATTGACTTGATGGCCAAGCATGTAATGGGAGTAGGTCATGCAAAAGTGGTGAATGTTCTGAGTACACCCGAAATCAAAGTGAGTGATGATGAGATGATGACAGTTGTCGATGGTAAACTGCACTTTGTGTTTGTGGGTTCTCATCTCGGGTATTATCACCCGAGGGAAGAGAACCAAGGTTGGATACGAGATAACGAAAGGGACAGAAATTGGTGAGATAGAGACAAAGATGGTGATTGCTTCAATCACCAGAGCTCAAAATCCCTATATACCTCTGAACAAAGCGAAATCTCTCTACCAATCAGGCACAAGCAACCCAGGTCATTCTAAGCTAGAGGACATGTTGTCTTTGGTTCTCAATATGGTGGATAGGACAAATACTAGAGTGAGTGAGCTAAAGAGTGAAGTTTCAAAACTTCATCAATCCGTGAGCTCTCACTCATCCTCGATCAAGCATCTTGAGGCCCAAATAAACCACCTCTCAAGCCAAATGA
This sequence comes from Jaltomata sinuosa, assembly GCA_003996215.1. Classification (NCBI taxonomy): domain Eukaryota; kingdom Viridiplantae; phylum Streptophyta; class Magnoliopsida; order Solanales; family Solanaceae; genus Jaltomata; species Jaltomata sinuosa. The sequence goes on from QJPP01007225.1 coordinate 125,391, forward strand.
ACCCAAAGATGAAGGGGATTCTGCCCAGTGATACCATCACAAATCCAAAGAATGAGTGATTTGAGGTAGCATCGTCAAGCCGCGACGTTAAATCAAGCGCTGCTTGGGAGGCAACCCAAGTTTCCTTACTTTGTTTTTTGGTTATATTTTGTTGTTTTTGGTGTGTTTGTAGGGAATGAATGGAGTAGAAACATGGACAAGTGAAAATATGGGCTGTGTGGAGGATTGTGCAGACCACACAAGTATATTTGCGTGTCGCACAGCTCACCGCATGCCAAAACAAAGTGCCTGGAAGAAAGTTGAAAAATTAGAGGTGACGTGCGTTAGGCCGTGCGGTCCGCATGAGCCCATGTGCGCGTCTCACCCCTATCGCATGCCAAACCATAAGCCTGGGCAAACCCAAGGGAGAGAAAGGTGATATGCAAAATGACATGCGGTCTGTACAAGGGCTTGTGTGAATCGCACGTCGTGGCGCACAAAAGGTAAATTTGAATTTTAATTGATCTAAACCATTGACCGACCCGACCCAGAGATGACCCGGTAAACGTTTCTTCTTCTTTCTCTTTTAAAAACCACCACCCACCTTCTCAGAAACTCTCTCCCAAAACCTCCCACAAATCTCTCTACTTCTCCCAAAATCTTCTTCTTCTCCCCCACTGCCACCACTACCACCGACCCTTCGTGTCGCTGTTGTCATCTCTCCAGGCAAGTTGATTGGGTCACCATTGTTGCTGCCCAAAAGCTTCAATTTTTACTTTTCTCTACCTAATCTTCACTTATGGTAAGTTCTCCGACGTTAAATACTTGTTTTTATGAAGGTTGGGAACTCATATTGTGAAGCATGCTTAATGGAATCACCATGTTGATTTTGGGGGAGATCCAAAAATTTTGGGTTACCTATTTTGAGTTGTATTGATGATTTTGCTTATTGTCAACTTGGTAGATCTTGAATTTGGTTAATGCATGTTGATTGGTAGTGAATTTTAGCCTTGAAATCTGAGTTTGGGGTGAAGTCTGAGTAACACACTTGTGATTGACAAATGGTTTGGCCCGATGATAGATTGGATGATGTCGTTCTTAAGGGCAAATCATCGCCAGTCATGAGGTTTTGTTGAGAATTGATTATGATGGCTGAATTTTTCTTGTATACCAATGATTTGTTGTTGCAAATTATTGGGTGTATGATATTGTGTGAGGAGGGGTTAATTGTTGCTAAGTTTGTTGGTGCCCATTGTTGCAAGTAAGGGCATGATGTTCCCGATGATATACGGGATAACATCCATCTTAAGGGAAGTCGTTAAGTCCTTTTCTTGCTTGATGTTGTCAATGGAAATTCAAAGAATTCTGAGTACCCGGATGTTTATGGTCATGATATCCCTTTCACCTTTCTTTAACTATTGTTGGTTTGTTGCGTGGTGCCAAGTACCTAAGTACATCGTGCTCTACAGATCACATGCGTACTATACAAGAACATGAGGAATCAAAAAATTCAGTTGTGCCTTTGTGCGTTCCGCATGTGATGCATAGATCTTGATGTGCGGGTCGCACAAAGCATTGCACCATGTTCAAAAAGATAGCCAGTTCACTGTTTCGAGGGGCGAAGCGTAGTGCGATGCGCACTTCTGTTGGTGCGGACCACACCAGCTTTCCACCTCAATGGAAAAATCCCTGTAGGATTTTGTTTGCTCGTGGAATAGCACATGTGACACGCACTCCTTCTGGTGTGTTTCACATGTGGTCCGCACAAGCCATCAGTCACCGACTTTCTTTTTCTAGTCCGTTGCATTCTAACCTTTTTAGTTTGTTAACTACTTTTTAAATTTTTGTTTTTTTTTGGATCACAATATCTGGATTCAGAACATGTCTTCTAGCAGGAGAAACACGGGAGGCAAACCAAGGCAACTGCCTGCCAAAGAAAAATCTAGGATTTGATTCGGGGTGGAAGGCATGAAAGCCTATTATATGCGGGACAAGAACAGAACTTTCAACATGGAGCAGAGTTTTAACCTGGGGGAAGTTGGGGATGAGCTGCCCAACTTGCACCGTCAATTTAATGACTGAAAGTGGAAACCATTCCAAGATGTGCTTGGTGGGTATTATGAGGAGATAGTTAGAGACTTCTTTGCGGCCTATCAAGCCACACAGGATTCCAAGGGCTACAAAGGGAACAAGGATAAGTTCCCTAACTTGGATTCAGTTCTCATTTGGGGTAAGAAAGTTTATGTCACTCCCGCTGCTATTAATGCCATCTACTGGGTCACACAATTGCACCTTCCCTAGCACTCTTAGCTAGGTTGGTTGCTGAGCCAAAGCCTTATCGTGAGATAGCCCATGTCATTCCTGAGGGTGTCCCTATTTGGTCCACTATAGGGGGAGACATTCGAAAAAAGTTCCTGATCTTCGAAGCTCGTCATTGGTATGATCTTGTTCGCAATCGCTTCTTGCCTTCCCAAAATGATCAGAAAATAACTCAAGATGGGTCCATTCTGATTGTGACTATTGTGACCAGGAAGCCTGTTAATTTTAGGGAGTTAGCAGCTATGGTGATAAGGAGAAAAACTCATCGAGGAAGTGATTATTTCCCCTTCTCAGTGCTGATTACTAAGCTTTGTGCTAAGGCTGACGTCCCCACCCTCAGTTGTGATAAGTTCACTCATGTTATTCGGGCTATCAACTTTGACAAGAAAACAGATAGGGACACCCCCAGGTTTAAGAGGCAAAGGACTGAGCAGTTGGGGGAAGTTAACACTGATAAGCTTGACGCTGGAGTAGATGTTTCATCTCTCTCCCGGGCTACTTCTGAGGGACGTATACATGCCCCCGCTCCCTCGATGACCAAAAGTGGCCTTCAAGACATGGTGGACAAAACTCATAGCCATGAGCTGCATCTTGCTAACCTAGCTACTAAATTACTTGGTATGATAAACAGAGTTGTCAAGACTACAGTGCAAGGGGTAGTGGATAGCTTAAACACATTGTGCAAGAGGATAGGTGTCATTGAAGGGGTGATCACAACACTTCAGAAAGATGTTGGCAAGGCCAAAGGTAAAGCTCTAGTGGTAGATATAGATTTGGCCACCTTACCTCCACCTCATTCCATTCCCGCCCCCCTGATTGACTTGTTTGAAGCCTATGTGGATGATGATGTGCATCCTAGAAATGAGTATCATGAGTTGGATGATGGTCATAATCCTTACTTTCATAGGGTTCTCCAAGAAACCACACTTACTGCGCACTCCCGAAAGGGTGGTGCTAGCCTGAGTGGAAGAACCTCAGATTAAGAGACAACTGTAAATGATGATGATGATGAGGCCTAGTCCTCCATGGACCTCCACCTTCTTTCCCTTGAGCTATTAGCATTGAGGGAAATGCTCCCTTTATGGGAAGGGGGTGGCTTTACTTGCTTTTTATTGGGTGCCCGTGATTAGGCTTCAGATATTATTTTTATTTCCCCTTGTTAACATTTTAGTTCTGCTAGATTTGATTTGGCCCTTGTCGGGCATAGTTTGGATGATTATGATGCTTATTGACCTTGTCGGGATTTTAGATTATGTTAGTTTAATTTTGAGCTTATTATTGCGCCCTCGCTGGGCTTGATTTTTGGTTGTTGAGATTTTGTTGTCGAGTTGGTCTTACATGCCCCATTGTCTTAATACTTGTGGTTTGCAAATGCGCTAAAGGCCTATACCGAAGCTTGTTCTTAATAAATCATGAGCGTGCAATTTGGATATCGCCTTGTTAATAGTAGTTTTGCAATAAATTCAAAGGTTTTTCTTAATACCACGGTTCTTTCCCAAGGAGCAAAAGTTTTGATGATTTCTTTTTCTTTTCTTTTGTTTTTGTGTCAAACCGGGTTGGTGGTTTCCTATGATAGATTGAGAGGCGACTTTCTTCAGGGAAATTGCCAAGTTTTAGTTTAAATTCAGTTCGTAGTTGCTTGTCTTGAAATGGGCCCACAAAAAAAAAATCTTGGCAAATTCTTTTTCAAAATAAAAGGAAGAAAGGAAATGAATTTTTGAGGAAAAAGCAATCTCTTGTCATGACTCACACTCTCACTTTGGATTGATTGACTCACAAACGAGTGTGTAATGAACTCGAAATAGCTTGTCGAAAATCATTTGTCCCGATTGATTTTAAGACTAATGAAAGAAGTCTTGTGGCATGATGCCTTGTGTGGTGAGGCTTTACCTTGATTCTTGTGCATGTGTGTTGTCTAGAACTTACCCCAAATGTGATTCAAGATGAAATTCTAGGTGTGATCGAGCTTGGTAGATCACCTTAGGCCCTTTTTGATAGCCACTTCACCCAAATGACTTCCCATGACATCAATCCTAGTGAACCCCTTTGAGCTTGTAACCGTTCTTTGGCACCTTGTTAACACCTTGACCATTTTGAATCTCTATCTTGGTACCCGTCCTCCCTAATTGCTTGAAACTAAAAATGTAGGCTAAAGCCTAAGTTTGGGAGGGAAATGAAAAGGCAACATAGGGAAACACCTAATTTTTGGGATCTATGTGATAAAATGAAGAGGAGTAAAAGAATGCACTTCAAATGCAAGGTAGCACCTTAGGTTTGAATTGAAAATTTCTCCAAAAGTCAATCCAATGAGCGAAAATGAAAAGAAAAAATAGGTGCTACCAAGTGAAGGCGATTCAAGTAGTTGAATGATCATGATTGAAATGGAGAAGCTTGGGTTGTGTGAGGGAAAAATAAGGTGAAGTTGATTGAAAATGTGAGTGGTGTTCGAAATGAGAACAAAGAGCATTAGGGAGGTGTAGTCACTTGAACCAAATGAAATCCTCACCTTAGACCTAGCCAACATCGTAACCCGCAAGTCCTTGGTGATTCCGAGCTTGGCTACCCAACATTAGTTGTGATTTACATAAAGGGCAAGCCTATGGTTCGATGTGTGTGCACTTGAACTTCCTTGAGAGAGTGAGAGTCTTCTTGGTTCTCCTATAATCCTGTTATCTTGTGAATTGAATGATTGTGAGTGGAATTCTCTCTTGTGGCGAGTGGCATCATGCACTCGAATTGAATCATGAAGTCTCTATTTCAACTGAGGAATGAATGAGACAAGTTGTGTGCCGAATCTCGAGGCAAACCTTGATGGTCCATGCCAATGACTTAAGAAGCTTAAATGTCTTGTTTTGAATGCCAAAATTACCTTGATTTTGAATGAGAAATGAAGTCATTTTAGAAAAGGTTTTGAAATGACCAAATGCCTTGAGTTTGTGGTGTTCAAATTGAGATAAGCATCATAGTTGAGTCTTTTATTTGAGTCTTTTGTTTATTCTTTTTCTTAAATTTTAGTATAGATCAGTCTTTTGTGACTTGATTGAGTCTAGAGCATAATTCATTCCTTGCTCTGTGAGTATCTTGCTTGAGGACAAGCAATAGTTCAAGTTTAGGGGGTTTGATAAGTCGGTAATCTACAAACTTATTGAGCCTTTTTCCGTGAATTATATCTATGTTTTGAATAGATTTAGAGGTCCTTATGGCCTTTATTGATGTCTATACAGGTACTTGTGATCAAATATAGAAAACAAGGAAATGAACCCAAAAAGAGCTTAAAAGGAGTGAAGTGCGAAGTGATCAAAAAAATATGAAGAATCTGCCCTGAGATGCGGCGCTTGTGCGACACGCATAAGACGTGGTGCATTTTTCACCTCCCACCTTATGAAGCTTAGGATTGCCTGAAGGATTTGTCACGGGATGCGGTCATTGTGCGACACGCACAACCCATGGTGCGAACCGCACCCACTTTGCATGACATCTCCCAAGTTGGCTGAGTCACTGGTTCAAATGAAGAAGGTGTGCAACTCGTACATCACGATGTGAAACGTGTACATCATGATGTACGAACCGCACATCGCACCACACACCACCCGAAGGGCAATTTTGTCTAGAAAGTTAGTGACATTTTGGGAAAGTATAAAAGAACAATTTAGGTACAATTGTAAACAACATTCTTCAGACCTGAATATTCTGAAGAGTTTTTACCTTTGAGAACAAGTTTTTCTCTCTAAGAAGAAGAGGGTTTCAATCTATTCTCTCTTCTAAACCTTGGTTAACCATTTGTGTACTCAAATTGAGCTTAGAACTTGAGATTAAGCTTGAATGAAGAGGATTGTGACTTACCCATTTGGTATATCCCTCTCCTTTATTATAAGTGGCTACTTTCATTTTTCTAGGGATGTGTTGATAATGGGTAAAATGGGTGTGGGTTTTGTTAATTCTCGCTTATAATTGCTTAATTGACATGGGTCTAGTAGTTTCACCAAGTTTTAATCCTAAAATTGGTGGTTGCAAACATTAATTTTCATTACTTGACTATGTTGTTGCTTGAAAGAGAATTTCATGGTTTTGGATGTGAGATTACTAGTGGGAACTTGGGACTCCATTTAAATTTGAGGCTAGAAATAGCTCATATCAACGGAATCACCCACTTAAGGGTCTAAGCTGGAGATAGTGTGACCTTTCCAAGCTAGATATTAGTTGCTTGTTGATTTAACAGATAATGCTCTAACTGGAATTATCGGATATATGGTTGTTAATCGAGAGATAAACAACCATACTCATGACCAATGCTACTCGTGTCAATAAGCGAGAAGAAGTGTGAATTGATAATTGATGTGCCGCCATTTTACGGCACTTTCGACTCCTTTTAACTAAGAACAATCGTACGTTTTCAAGCAACCGTCATCGTTTTTGATGTTTTTATGTTATATTTGTAGGAAATGGAGACAAACATGGAAACGGAAGGAAATACGCGAAAAAGAGCATTCTGGATAAGAGTGACGGTTCAGGTGACGGTACGTCAAGGGTGTGACGGTCCGTCACCCAAACCGTCACACCAAGGCAGCAAGTGAGGCAGTCCACTGCCTAAGGGTGACGGTCCAGGCGATGGTCCGTCAACCCTGTGATGGTTCGTCAGCCTGGCCGTCATACTTAGGCAGTCCGCGACGCGGAATCCGAGCGTTTTTGGGATTGGTTTCCTAGACTCCTATAAATACCCTATGTTAGTTTTATTTTAATGATTCATTCACTATACAATAGTTCTCCCAATAGTTTTAGGAGTTTTTTGAGCGCGTTTTGAGAGAGGAAACGCGCTACACACGGTTTCCTTCTCCTCAAGCTTGTTCTTGAATCGTTCTTAGGATCTTGGTTTTTCTTGTTCTTGGATAATTGAAGATTGTTTTCACTATATTGTAAGAATCCATTCTCTTTATTATGAATACAATTCTCTTCTCTTTTCTTGATAGCATGATTAACTAAACCTCCCACAACTAGGGTTGTGGGAGCCATGGCAACCGTAGCGATATAGATTCCGGGTAGCGTTGGGTTCAATATATGTATTGTCACGTTGTTAATCATTCATTATTTAACGTTTTCTAGTGGTTGCAAACATTAGAACATGCCTAGGTTTAAGTTTGCTTGAGTAAAGAGATTAAAACCGGGAAACTTGATTAACAACAAGGATTCGAGACTACTAACGCTCGTCTAATGATTAATGCTGTAACTAGATTAATCTACTTTATGTTTAGGATTGAATTCTAAAAAGCACATCTTTTCGAGGTCGAGAGAATAGAAAAGGAAATTTGTCTATTTGGTTGAGAAACGTTTAGACGATACCATTACTTCAATCACATCGTGACACGCATATAAAAAGAACCCGATTAAGCCTAGAATTGACATTGTTACTAACGCCATGGTAAACACTTCCCTAGTTCATTCTCCTACGATTATTTCACATACGTTTATTGTTTGTTTTGTTTACAAGTTGATTACACAAACCCCCCCTTTTTATCGGAAATTATTGACGATTAGTCACATACTTCACTAAAGACTTAATTCTCACCATATTCTCTGTGGGATTCGACCCCAACCTAGTTGGGTTCTATATTTGACTACGACCGCTTACGCTTCTTTAATTAGAGGTGTAGTTTGGGCGTTATCAAAAAGTGGCGCCGTTGCCGGGGAATACGGTTGTTAATTAAGTCTGGTGTGTTTATTTGACTCTTAGTCATACTTTCCTGCTTTTACTTTTATTTGTTGTTTTTGTTTATTATAGGGTATATAGTTGTGCATACGGTTGTTTATTAAGTCTGGGGTATCTTGATGAAGTCTGAGTAATCAAGACACCCGCGTCGTGCCGCGACGTTAAATCAGGCGCTGTATGGGAGGCAACCCATAAATTGTTGTTGTATTATAGTCTAATGAATTCATGGGAAAACCTGTGAGTCACCACCGAGGGTTTTTGTTGCCGTGTTTCTTTTCCCTCCGGTGTGCTATCTAGTAGAACCGGCATGTTTAGGTTGTTATTTTAAATTTTTTTAGTGTCTATAGTGATAAATGGCGTTTTTGTGGACTAAAAAGAGGCCCCTTTAAAATTTTTCTGGTTTTGTACTTATGTTGAAACGATTGACTGTCTGGATCCTTGAATGTCATTGTGTGATCATGATTAGAATAAGTATGCTTAAACCGAGCGGTTGTTTGATAGTTAGTAGCGATATAGTTTCTTGGTGCCAAGAGTGTGCGAGATTATTGTTATAAATTCTTACTCTGTGCATGCATCTAGAACTTGCTCGGTCTATTTTGTTAAGTTCGAAGTTTGGTTGCTTAGGAAAGGATCACAGGCCCTTTTTGTATGCAGTCCACTTAACCTAAAAGACCGTCCAAATATAAATAATCCCCTTTGATCCCTGTTTGAGCCATAATTGATCTTATTCTTTCAATAACCTGTCACCGTTCCTGTTTAACTTTGAATCCCTATTTTGGCCCTGGTCCTTCCTTGGACATCGTGCACCTCAACTCAGGCAATCAGCCTAAGTTGAGGGTGGCTACTATAGAGGTAAACCCTGTTTTGGCCCTGGTCCTCCCTTGGACATTGTGCACCTCAACGCAGGCAATCAGCCTAAGTTGAGGGTGGCTACTAGAGAGGTGAATGATAAGAAAAAGAGGATAGTGAAGATTGGTTGTGAATAGAATTAAAAGTCGGGTGTGTGCCTAAGAAAAAAAGAAAGAAAAAAAAGAGATGAAAAAGATCGAAAAAGAAATAAAAAGAATTGTCAAAATAAAGAGGCCGCACCTGTAGCTAGAGAAAGAAGGAAATATAAAGGTGAAAAAGGATGGACAAAGTAAAGTTATGTGGTAAGAAGACGTCGGTGGTTCCAAGGAGGGCTTAGTCACTAACCCCTAAATGTATCCTACCTGCACCTGAAACCTCATTACAAGCCTAAACAAGTCCTGTAGTGATCCTGAGCGGCTTTCTGAAGAACTGAAATAGAATAGTAAGGGCAAGCCTATGGTATCGCATGTGCATTGTTTGAAATCATTTGTGAGTGTGAGCGCTTACCTAGTCCCAAATCTTGTGTGTGAGATTTCTTTGTGGTGAGGGCACCAAGATGTCTGTATTGTCTATTGATTGTTAGGATAGCTGCGCGTGTGAATGTAGAATGTTCTATCATATCGGAATGACATGTTTGGATCCTTGCAAGTTAGTGTTTCATACATTTGTGTGCTACGAGGGAGCTGGATTTAATGAACTAATGAATGACCATGAGTTGCTAGAGACACGAATTTGTTTTCTTAGTTGAGTCGTCGTATTGTTTTTTTGTTTATGTCATGTTGCTTGAGGACAAGCGAACGTTTTAAGTTGAGGGTGTTGATGTGCCACCATTTTACGGCACTTTCGACTCCTTTTAACTAAGAAAAATCGTACGTTTTCAAGCAACCGTCATCGTTTTTGATGTTTTTATGTTATATTTGTAGGAAATGGAGACAAACATGGAAACGGAAGGAAATACGCGAAAAAGAGCATTCTGGATAAGAGTGACGGTTCAGGTGACGGTACGTCAAGGGTGTGACGGTCCGTCACCCAAACCGTCACACCAAGGCAGCAAGTGAGGCAGTCCACTGCCTAAGGGTGACGGTCCAGGTGACGGTCCATCAACCCTGTGACGGTCCGTCAGCCTGGCCGTCACACTTAGGCAGTCCGCGACGCGGAATCCGAGCGTTTTTGGGATTGGCTTCCTAGACTCCTATAAATACCCTATGTTAGTTTTATTTTAATGATTCATTCACTATACAATAGTTCTCCCAATAGTTTTAGGAGTTTTTTGAGCGCGTTTTGAGAGAGAAAATGCGCTACACACGGTTTCCTTCTCCTCAAGCTTGTTCTTGAATCATTCTTGGGATCTTGGTTTTTCTTGTTCTTGGATAATTGAAGATTGTTTTCACTATATTGTAAGAATCCATTCTCTTTATTATGAATACAATTCTCTTCTCTTTTCTTGATAGCATGATTAACTAAACCTCCCACAACCCTATGCAAATGTAGCGATATAGATTCCGGGTAGCGTTAGGTTCAATATATGTATTGTCACGTTGTTAATCATTCATTATTTAACGTTTTCTAGTGGTTGCAAACATTAGAACATGCCTAGGTTTAAGTTTGCTTGAGTAAAGAGATTAAAACCGGGAAACTTGATTAACAACAAGGATTCGAGACTACTAACTCTCGTCTAATGATTAATGCTGTAACTAGATTAATCTACTTTATGTTTAGGATTGAATTCTAAAAAGCACATCTTTTCGAGGTTGAGAGAATAGAAAAGGAAATTTGTCTATTTGGTTGAGAAACGTTTAGACGATACCATTACTTCAATCACATCGTGACACGCATATAAAAAGAACCCGATTAAGCCTAGAATCGACATTGTTACTAACGCCATGGTAAACACTTCCCTAGTTCATTCTCCTACTATTATTTCACATACGTTTATTATTTGTTTTGTTTACAAGTTGATTACACAAACCCCCCCTTTTTACCGGAAATTATTGACGATTAGTCACATACTTCACTAAAGACTTAATTCTCACCATATTTTCTGTGGGATTCGACCCCAACCTAGTTGGGTTCTATATTTGACTACGACCGCTTACGCTTCTTTAATTAGAGGTGTAGTTTGGGCGTTATCAATAATCACCCTATCCTACATTAAATCCCCATTGGATTCACATCCATAGTCGCCTACTCAATTTGGTACACTCGCTTTACTCATTTGCTTTAATTCGAATTGTGATTGTAGTGACAGAATCCCAATTCCCCAAACCTTTTACTTTTGTGTTTTAAGCATTTACTCTCCTTGTGAACTCATTTTGATACAATATTTATATACCTAGCATCAAGTCTCTGTCGGTATGACCCCGACACCTGTTGGGTACTTATAAATATGTTTTGCTTGACGATTGTCGTGCCTCTATACTTGGGGAGTACGATTTGAGCGTTTATCATAAATGGCGCAGTTGCTGGGGACTTGAATTGATATCTATTTTTGATTGTTGATTTGAAGTCACTTTGACAGTTCTTGTTTTTTTACGTTTGTTTGTTATTTATTTTGTGATTGAGCAAGCTAGCCTATGAATGAGGCCGATGACAACGAGATCATTGACGGCTTTATGAAGGCCGATGAGGCTGAGACTATGATGCAAAGGGGTGTGGGTGCAATCCGCCTACCCCCATGGTGGGAAATGCTATCTTTCACGTGACTAGCACCATGCTTCACTTAATCCAAATGAAGGGCCTATTTTGTGAGCGGCACATGAAGATGCCAACCACCATATCTAGAATTTTGTGGAGATTTACCAACCGTTCATATTTCAAAATTTCTTCCAAGAGTCCATCTGATTATGCCTATTCCCTTTTTCCTTGACGGGAGAAACCATGGCGTGGTTGGAAGAGTTCCCGGGTGATTCTATCATATTTTGGGCCGAGTTGGTTGAGGCATTTACATCGAGATTCTTTCCTCTATCTCAAATGATGAAGCTAAGAGACGAGATTACCAACTTTAGGCAACTCCTGGATAAGCCTCTACATGAGGTTTGGTTAAGGTTCAAAAAGAAGCTTCTCTTGTGTCTGAACCATGAGTTGTCGAACCACGTATTGTGAAAAAGCTTTTACCTATCGTTGAACTCTCTAAATAAGTCAGTGGCTGACAACCTTGGTGGTGGAACCTTTATGGACTTAGAATTTCCCATTGCCTCGACTTTGTTAGAGTGATGACCAAAACCAATCAAGCTTGGCATACGAGAGAAGTGGATGTGCCAACTTTGGGAACGCGCTCATCCATCTTTACCAATGAAATGATAAAAAGAGATGAGGAGAGGGATGAGTCAATGTCCAAGATGATGACACAAATTGACTTGTTGGCCAAGCATGTAATGGGAGTAGGTCATGCAAAAGTGGTGAATGTTGTGAGTACACCCGAAATCAAAGTGAGTGATGATGAGCTGATGACAGTTGTCGATGGTAAACTACACTTTGTGTTTGTGGGTTCTCATCTCAGGTATTATCACCTGAGGGAAGAGAACCAAGGTTGGATACGAGATAACGAAAGGGACAGAAATTGGCGGGATAGAGACAAAGATGGTGATTGCTTCAATCACCGGAGCTCAAAATCCCTATATACCTCCGAACAAAGTGGAATCTCTCTACTAACCAGGCACAAGCAACCCCATCATTCTAAGCTAGAGGACATGTTGTCTTTGGTTCTCAATAAGGTGGATACGACAAATACTAGAGTGAGTGAGCTAAAGAGTGAAGTTTGAAAACTTCATCAATCTGTGAGCTCTCACTCAGCCTTGATCAAGCATCTTGAGGCCTAAATAAACCACCTCTCAAGCCAAATGAACCCAAAGATGAAGGGGATGCTTCCCAGCGATACCATCACCAATCCAAAGAATGAGTGATTTTAGGTAGCATCATCAAGCCGTGATGTTAAATCAAGCGCTGCTTGGGAGGCAACCCAAGTTTCCTTAATTTGTTTTTTGGTTATCTTTTGTTGTTTTTGGTGTGTTTGTAGGGACTCCATGGAGTAGAAACATGGACAAGTGAAAACATGGGCTGTGTGGAGGATTGTGCGGACCACACAAGTATATTTGCGTGTCGCACAGCTCACCACATGCCAAAACAAAGTGCTTGGAAGAAAGTTGAAAAATGGAGGTGACGTACGTAGGGCCGTGAGGATTGTGACTTACCCATTTGGTATATCTCTCTCATTTATTATAAGTGGCTAATTTTATTTGTCTAGGAATGTGTTGATAATGGGTGCTTGACAAATGAGTGTGGTTGTTGTTAATTCTCACTTATAATTGCTTATTTGACATGGGTCTAGTAGTTTCACCAAGTTTTATTCCTTAAATTGGTAGTTGCAAACATTAATTTTTATTACTTGACTATGTTGTTGCTTGAAATACAATTTAATGGTTTTGGATGTGAGATTACTAGTGGGAACTTGGGACTCCATTCATATTTTAGGCTAGAAATAGCTCATATCGACGGAATCACCCACTTAAGGGTCTAAGCTAGAGATAGTGTGACCTCATCAAGCTAGATATTGGTTGCTTGTTGATTTAACTGATAATGCTCTTACTGGGATTATCAGATACATGGTTGTTGATTGAGAGATAAACAACCATACTCATGACTAATGCTACTCGTGTCAATAAGCGCGAAGAAGTGTGAATTGATAATCACCCTATCCCACATTAAAGCCCCGTTGGATTCACATCCCTAGTCGCCCACTCAATTTGGTACACCCGCTTTACTAATTTGCTTTAATTCAAATTGTGATTGTAGTGACAGAATCCCAATTCCCCCAACCTTTTACTTTCATGTTTTAACCATTTACTCTCCTTGTGAACTCATTTTGATACAGTCTTCATATAGCTAGCATTAAGTCTCTGTGGGTACGATCCCGACACCTGTTGGGTGCTTATATATGTGTTTTGCTTGACCATCATCATGCCTCCATACTTGGGGAGTACGATTTGAGAATTTATCAGGCACATAAGGATTATTGCTTCGGTGGTTGTAACAATCATTTTTCCTTTCACGATCCCACTCACGGTCTCTCCAACCTTGATTCTCATCATGTGGTCTCCAGTTGCCTTTATTGGCACCTTGATACCCCGGTGAGAACCCGCTAATAGATAACACAACTCCTTATCTCTCGATGCATGAATACCAACTTCGTCATGATCTTTTGAACCATAAGTACCCACGATATTGACACTTTTAGGCCCGGCTCCCATCATATGTTTGGCTAATAAATCGATTTATGTCATCATTTTGGCCATGATCTCATCTCTTTCCTCCTCCTTTTTCCTCATTTCATTAGTCATTATGGAAGAGGTAACCTTGATGAGACATTGACTTCTCTTGTATGCCACGCCCTATTGGTTTTTGTCATTTGATCTAAAAGGGCTGCAGCAAAATCATAGTTTTGGTCCATAAGTGTCCCACTCGTAATGTTATTTTCCACGAATTTGTTAATAGAGTCTAGGGATCTATAGAAGCTTTGGAGGAGAACATTGTCTGAAAACCCATGGTTTGGACATAACAATAGTTTCTTCTTGAACCTCAACCATGCTTCATGTAATGTCTCATTTGATAGTTGTCAGAAGTTAGTGATATCATCCCTCAGCTACATCATCTGAGATGGTGGGAAGAATCTCACCAAGAACACTTTAAAAAGTCCGTTCCATGTTGTAATAGAGCCCTCCGGGATCTCCTCAAGCCAAGTTATCGCTTCCCCCGTAAGGGAGAAAGGGAATAATCGGAGTCAGATTGACTCTTGGGATATATTGTTGATGTTTAAAGGCTGGTATATTTTGATAAAGTTTCAAATATGTCTATTGGCATCTTCATGAGCCAGCCCTCCAAAGAGTCCTTTCATTTGTATCAAATGAAGCATCGTACTCGTCACATGGAATATGGCATTTTCAATGGTAGGGGGTAGGAGGATTGCACCTACAGCACCATGAACCATGAGTTCATTATCCGCATCCATATATCCATCGACACTCTCTTGGTCACCCGCTTGACTCATGGGTAACCTGTTCAAAAAATGTAAATAACAACAAAATTAAAGAAGAACAAACACTCAACAAAAGTGAAGTTTATGACAATCAAATGGCAAAACAAAAACCATTCTCTGGCAATGGCGCCATTTTTTATGACGTTCAAAAATACTCTCCCATAGGAGGTGGTAAGGATCATCGTATAAAATAATAAATAAACCCAACGGATGTCAGGGTTGTATCCATAGAGAATGGAGTAATGATTCATTAATAAATTATTGAATAATAATCACTAAAGTGAGCAAGTGTTCAAGCAAAAAAAAGTAAAAATTTAGAAAGGGGGGAAGGATTGGGATTAATCAATATCGCAATTTCAATACGAGAACAATCGTAAACACAATTTGTTGATCAAGAGTAGGAAGACTAGGGGTATGCTTTAGGGTATTGATTAATCATGCTAACTTTGACTATAGGTATGGGTATCTTGGTTCTAGCTATATTTGGTAGCCTTTCGAGCTTTCAAATATATGCACCATATCCTTTGCTCAAGCACCATAGCTTTACCATACAACCAACCAATTAAATACTTGAGTAAACTTCACTATTTCTAGCTTAGATTCTTAGATGAGAATTTTCTTTGATCAACTTATTTCTAGCCTAAATCTATGGTGAAAATCCCAAATTCCCACTATTAAATTCTTACCCAATTTATGAACTCTTTTTTCAAACAAGAACAAAATTAGAAAACTCGATTAATTTATACAACCATCAATTTTATAATTAAACCTTAGAAGAATTCAATAGATTTATACTAAATAATCAATTATAAGAACAATTAATCAATACCCATATCCAAATCCAAACACCCATCATGTACATACCCCTAGAATAGGATTTACCTACTCATATTAAGGGAACAAGAGAATATACCAAATGAGTTTTCCAAAATTTCATTCATATTAAGCTAATTTCCAATTCCAAGCTCAAAATCTTTACAAATGTTGTTTGCCAATGAGGAAGAAGAAAAGAAAAAATGTACTCTCAATTGCTCTTTCTTGGGGAAAGTAAAAACTGAATTATTTTCCAGGTACACACCCCAAAAAGGATTATAGAACCTTCCCAAATACGTCACATGAGTTTGGACAAATATGCCCTTTGGGGCTGGTGCGATCGACGTGCGATGGCATGTGTGATCACACACTGCATTGTGCAGCTCACATGTCTCTTTTTCTCTAGGCAGAAAGTTGAACTGCCTGTGAGACTCAAGTGCAAAGTGGGGCTCAGCCGCATCTTGCGATGTGCGGCTCGCACCTCTTGACAGTTACTTCCTCTTTTCTGATCACATTCACACTTTAACTTCTTTTTGGCTTTTTGGGTTCAATTCCTTTGCTTTCTTCTCTGGATCAAGAGTACCTGCATTCACTTCAGTAAAGGCAATAAGTACCTCTAATTCTCATCAAAACATGACAATAATTTATGAATAAAGGCTCAATAAGTTTATAGATTACCAACTTATCACCCTGCCTTTTCTTCACCCTCGAGCCGCCAATTTTGCAGTTGGAGTAGCTGCCCTTGCTTTATTTTGTGTGGTGTTAACCATCTGTGGACAAAAGAATGAAAGAAGTTAGATACTAATTTGGATTTCCAGATACCAATTGAAATCAAGTGATAGCACGAAGGAAGAAAGAAGAGATAGTATCCTAAAGATTTGTAGCCTCTCAAAGAAAAATATTGATGTCTCTGTACCGTTCTGCAAGACTCTACTACAGCTATTTTTTTACGATGAGATCAATGAACCTAGGGCTCAGATACCATCTTTATCATGACCTAAACACTATGAGTGGCACCCATACTAACCCTCGGTGGGAGAAACAATTAGCTAAGCCAACACTTCAATAACTAAGCAGCTAAAAACAAATTTGCATTAATTTAAGCTAAGATTCATAACTAAAATAGTTAACAGAATAACTTGCAGAAATAATTATCCTAGAATCTGAAAGTCGTGTACCAAAATATCTAAGATAGTCTAGAAAATCCGAGTCTGAACAATGGAGTAGAACAAGTAGATGAATGCATGGCAGCTCGGAAGAACAGCTCACCCTTAGATTCAGGAAACGCCCATGTCACAACTGAGATCACGTAGAAGCCACCGGAATATGCCCTGTACTCAACAGCATAAGAGAAAGTGTAGTATCAGTACACAAAAACAACAGCATATTAGTAGGATCATCGGCCAGCTCCAAATATACAAAATATGAACACACAATTATAAATTAGTAAAATCAGACAAAACATATGTAACAAAAGTCAGTGAATATAAACAAGACTCTCAGTCATCAACTTGAATTAACAACTACATGAGACATGTCCAAAATCACAACAACAATAATATATGTGATTCCACACATCGTTCAAGTAACCCGAACCACCCAAAGATCCCTAAGACATTATCTACGGTGTTTAACATGCAATCCCGGTATACACAAGAACCACTCCAGCATTTAAACACAATAATCTAGTGACTCATGGACCCAATATGTAATAATTACATCACAAAAATAAACCTGTGTAATGACCCTTTTGGTCATTCTCGTGTTTTTGCCTTCTTTGTACTATTAGATCTTGCTTGTAGCGACCCCAAGTCATTTATGGTTTGCTGGGACTGGTAGTTTGGTGCCTGAATCATTTGTTTGGTCTTTATGAGTGTTTCCCTATTTTAGAGCTTTAAATTAAAAAATCATTGATTTCAGTCAAAAATCTTAGAAATCGTGCTCAAAATCAAAATTTGACAGTTCATTAGCTCTGGAGCATGGACTTTAGTCTAGTTGGACCTTTAGTCGAGATCCGAGGGCTTTTCGGCTTGGAATTCTCTCTCATTCTGTGTTTTCAGGCTAGTTGGGCTTGTAAGGTTGACTTTGGTCAACATTTAGAGAAGACGGCCTCGGATGGATATTCTGGCAGCACTGTTAGCTCTAGAATGTTGCTTTTGGGCTAGAAAGACCATTGGTTTGGGTCTCAAGGCTTTTAGACACTATTTTGGCCTTAGGTTCCATTTTGGTTTAGTTGGCCTAAAGGTTTATTTTAAGTGTGGGGCCTACTTTTCATTAAAACAACATTCGTTGGGTTTTTCGTCGACTCCGTTGAGTCTAGAATGTCATTTCTAGTTGAGTAGCATAGTTTGTTTGTGTTCGCAGGATCCCAAATGTATTCCAAGGGTCCATCCAGTGAAATTTTAGTGTTCGTGAACAGCTGGTTTTCAATTGCTAGTATGGCTGAAATTTTTTCATCGCGATCTCAAAGGAAGACTATCATGATCTCAAAAGTCTGGGTTTTTATTCATCGCGGTCTCGAAGGGTTTTCTCGCGATAGCGATGAAGAGCCCCTTTGTTCATCGTGATCTCAAAGGGTTTTCTCATGATAGCGATGAAGGCCTTGCTCCTTTGTTCATCGCGATCTTTAAGGATGACCATTGCGATCATGATGAGTTGGCCAGCTTGTTCATCATGATCTCGAGGATTTTTCTCGAGATAGTGATGAAGAAATCTCTGGTTAAATATATACCTTCTCCTTAATTTTCTTCACCCAAAATCCGATTTTCTCCATTGTTCTTAAGATCCAACCTCCCAAATTCTGTGTGGTCATATTCCAATGTGTTGAGGTGATTATTTTACGGTCTGTGATCGATTTGTCGCCATAAATTCGTAAGTTCTAACCTTTAAATTATGTAAATTCTTTTTTTAATTCTAGTTTATTCTTGAGTTGTAGGGGCTGTTTTACCCCTTTTTCCTCCACGATTTATGCTCATTTTTAGAGCATGGGTTCCTGGAAAGGTTGGGAACCTCGTGGCAAATTTCATTTTCTGTTTTGGGTTGTGGGCCCTAGAGACTCGATTTTGACCTGGATTTCAACTCGGCTAAACTTTTAGCAATATGGTTATCATTAGCTTCGTATTGACGCATAGAATATTATTTTGACAGTGTGTTCATGGTTTGGGCTTTCTCAGAGCAGTTCAAGCTTGGACGACGTCGTTCCATCAGCTAGTTATTGGAAGACAGGTAGGTTATGGTTTTCCCTACCTTAGACTTTGCATACATAGGATATAACTTTTTTAATTAGCATCCTTGGGTGGGTTATTCTAGGTTGGTACTCCAGACCTTGTCTGTCTCTTCTGTCTATATTATTTCTTTACGATGTTTGTAATACTCGTTTTAGTGTTATGATATTACCTTTGTGGCCCCATGGTGTCTTTGTATTTGCCTCTGGACTATAGACGGTGGGATGATTGGGAATGTCTGCGAGTCCCGAACATCGAGAGGTTACCTTAGGCTAGATATCTATGATGTAGAGCTGATTGTGTCTGTGTAGGACCGATAGGTTATTTATGAGCCATTGGGCTAATCTTTTATTTGTGAGCATATCATTCATGCAAAGGATTTTCTGCATGTTTTACTACTATTTTGGCTTCGGGCCTACTATCACCGATTTTGTAAACTTTGCATGGCCTCGAGGTCCCATTTTTCGGTATAAATGATTATAAAAGGAATTTAGAACTGATTTTATGGATCTTCTTGGAGTAAAAGAGTTATTATGATGATTTTATCACCAGTTTTCTTAGTGATATAAGACTCGGTTGTGCTGTAGCACTAGACATATGTCTTACTATGGATTTAGACCCAAATACGCTCTGAGCACCCTTTATAAGAGTTAATGAGACTTAATTATTGATTTAGACCTAGATACACTCCGGGAATTCTTTGACGGGGTTTTGAGATTACTACTATTGAGTTAGACTCGAATCGAATCCAGGCACATACTATAAGGTTCCGATTATTATTTTGGACGCGAATACACTCCTGGAAGATATACTTTGACATTTTGAGCTCCTTACTGTATGTGGTCGAGGACCTCCATGGGCTCTGCCGATCAAGGACCAGGGGTTATGTGTTGAGTAAGCCAGAGGAGGGGTATATGGTGTAGTCGAGGTATAGCAGGTACGTCCCTGTAACACCCCAAAAATGTTAAGCTAAGACCCAAACTATTTCCATGAGTGTCATGATCAATTCCCTAGTGCTGAAAGTGTTTTCAATGTGAATCATGTTCATAAGAAACTACTATAAGCAAGTTAAGTTGAAAGCACCCCAACCAAAGAAGTTTTCATGTGAGACTAAATGAGTATCATCTTCAAATGATCACACCTCCTAAAATATGAAGCGTTAGATGGCCTACTACAAACAAAATTAAAGGTATTTGAGTCTTCTTTCCAATGCCACTGACCCGCATTAATTCGAGACCAGAGTAAAAAGTTATAGGCAGTTTACTGCAGCACTGCCAGTGACTACGGATGGGAATGACGAACCGTGGTTCTTAACCACGGTCGGTACTGTGACACGTGAAAGCAGACCTGCAACTTAAAATTTTTACCTTCAAAATGACGAGTTTGTTCACGGCCCATAGACCAAAACCACGGTCCATAGTATGACCCGTGGTTTGTCAATTTTCAGCCTTTCTTCCAAATTTCCACGGGTGACTTCACGGGTCATCGTTTCAAATGATGGTCCGTCCTGTAAACTCGTGGAATAACCTTTAGAGAACCCCAAAACTCAGGGACAGAACCACGGGTCAGTTGACGGTCCATCATTCAGAACCATGGTCCGTCAACCAATCAGTGGTTTAATATCTCAAGAAATTTCAGCAGCTTTTAATTTAGTTTCCCAGGGGTATTTCAGGCCATTCCTTTTTCTTTTAGCTCCGACTATAACTAGTTTTAGGCTTATTTTCATTAAGTCAAAACCTCAAAACAAGTCAGTTTCTTCTCAAGTTAATTTCCAGAAGAAAAGAACCCCTTTCTCCAAAGATCAGACCTAGTGCTTCTTCTCCAAAGCTTCAACTTTAGATTTCTCTTTAGTGATTATCATCCACCAGGTATGTGGGTATTCAGTAAGGGTTTAGTTCAACCTTATGCCCAAAACCTCAGTCTTCTATTTCGAATTTCATGATGTTAGAAGCTAGGGTTCTTACCCAATCATGCTAAATGTTACAGAATTTAGTCCTTATTATCTCTACATGAATTATAGCCTATTTTAGAAGATTTTATCCATGTTTTCAATGACTTGCATGATCTTTTACAAGAACTTTAAGAAATCAAGAATCTAGCCTGAAATGGTAGTATTTTCATGAGAATTGGTTTTATTTAGAATTTAACCTAGATTACTAGCATTAAATTTTAAGCATGAAATTATCCAATTTTTAGTCTACATATTTTCTTTAAAACTTCTCATGATTTAGCAGGATTCATCTTACCTTCAGTATGTTTTACAAGAATATGTTTTTAAATATAGACTTTCTATATTATGCCATCAATGATGATGAACTTAGTAGGTTCTGTGATTAGCATGGTATTTAAATATGCCATCAATGATTATGAATTTAGTAAGTTTCATGATTAGTATAACATCTAGATATGTCCACATGCTTTATGAATAGTTTTCAGTTATACAGTCCTTCAGAAATTATCCAGATTAATTAGGTTCTGATACAGCATTCCAGAACTTTAGTTTTAAATAAGTTATCAGTATTCCGTTTGGGAGTAGTATTTAGCACCGAGTTGGACTAGGGTTCAGCGTACCCTCATCCCAGAACTACATGCCACCATAGGTTATTTATCCCCTCAGTTGGGCATCAGCACTAGTGATCACACCAATCATGCCTTTATACCCTGGCAAGGTATATTGGGTCCTCTCGATGGGGCATATATATCAGACTCCACGTTTAGCTCACGTGGTTTATGTCGGTTAACAAACTCTCCCACATAATTAGACTCAGTAGTTGTGTACTAGGCCCTCAGTTCAGTTTTACAGCTTTTAAGTTATATTTTCCAGAATATCCTTGCATTTCAGATTTTATGCATATTATGTTTGGGCTTGAGTACTACAGATTAAATTTACAGTTTTAAACTGCATATCAGTATTTTTAGTATGTTCAATAGAAGGAACTCCCTATGGATTTTACTTCAAACATAACTTTCAGCTCAGTTGCACTAGTCCTTGATTTACAGACATGCTTTATCTTTTAGTCCATGAAATACTAAGTAACAGGTTTACTAATCTTTAAAAATCATAATCTCACAGTTACAGTCCAACAACATTATTTACATTCTCTTCAGTAAAAGAGTCTATATTATACAGCTTTGACTTATGCACTTCAGATATTATACATAGTCCAATTTTTAGCCATGCTTTCAATATACATGTATCTTCTCATGATTTACAGTAAGTGCATATCTCACATGCTCAGTACATTCAAAGTACTGACCGCATACCCTCCTTGTGCTGCATCATTTTATGATGTAGGTTTCACTGCTAGCTCCCAGGATCATAGTCAGGCAGATCACAGATTCAAGCTAGCAAGGAATGACTTCTTATTTTCCGGGAACTCCAGTCAGTTAGTAATTATAGTGGTTATTCATTATTATACATTGATTAAAGATAGTTGGGGGTCATGTCCCGACTAACCGTAGTCAATGTTAGTAGAGGCTTCATAGACAGTCAGATAGTCAGTCACTCAGTTGTATCAGTTTTCAAATGCTATTGTATATCAGTTTATAATAGTTCATTTTGTTATAGTTTTTTCAAAAGAGCTCAGCATATTTTAGCTTTCGCATTTACTTTCAGTCTATATCTCAGCAGTATGCCAGGCCATGGGTTAGCTTGGGTTCACTTGTGACTATAAGCATCCTATTGCATCCAGGGTGTAGGCTCGAGGCGTGACAAACTTGGTATCAGAGCGCAAAGTTCAAGTGTCCTAGGGTGTCTGTGAAGCCGTGTCTAGTAAAGTATTGCAGAATGATACGGAGACGTATGTACTTTTCTTTGAGGGGATATAGGGAATTTAGGAAATGTTTCCCTTTGTTCATACTTTTGATTGTGCAGTAAAGTTGTTCATTTAGAAACTTATGTAGATTCATGCATTGATCAAATTCCTCCAGTCATGACTCACCTTCGAGGTTGTGGAGACAGTGTAGTTCAGATCCCTGTTAGTGAGATGCTCTCAGATAGAGCCATCAGAAAGTTAGTAGACTGCACAAGGGCTTGAGAGGATCCCACTAGTGCATTAAAGTCTACAAATCCAAAAGCAAGTATCCTTTTCCACTCATGCAGTTGAGCCTACAGTAGAACGTGATCTCAGACCCCTTCCAGAAACTTTACTACGAGTGCCACCTTAGCCAAAAGGTATAGTTGTGTAAGCGCTTGGGTAGTATAGTCACTCAACAGTTAGTGTGAATTGATATGTTATGGGTCATAAGTAACAGAATGACCCTAGAACTAGGTGTATGGATTCAGAATTATAGTAGCTATAAGATGTATATGTGACGCCTAGATGAATTGGTAGATTGCGACTAAGTCATGAGATAAAGAAGAGAGCCTTAAGCATTATAAAGGTAGATGTGTACCCAGAGTAGTCTGTTGTTGCATGATGTTCAGGAGATTATAGATAGATGATGTTGAGTCCCTTAGTGTGGTTTTAATTCAGTTGATTTAGGTGGATCTGAACTTAGAGATGCGATGTTAGTAGACAGATAAGTGATGGTCAGATTTCTAAAGTGTTAGAAGAAGTGGTTAAGTGTTCCAGTAAGAATATGAGTCCTCTAGTGATAGCCTTAAGGGTAAAGATGAAGCTAAGAGATGCCTCAGAAGAAGAAATAGCAAGGGTTTAGTGTAATGACCGTTCCGGTTATTTTCACGTATACGTTTTCCTTGTACCGTTAGAGCTTGTTTGTAGCGGCCCAAAGTCATTTAAGGCTTTTCGGGACTGGTAGTTTGGTGCCGGGGCCATTTGTTTGGTCGTATAATAAGTTTTGAAGTCAAGCAAGTCGGCAAAAGTTATCGTAAGTTTCTTTAATAAATTTTCTGAACCTTGGGTAAAATGTCTCAGAGCTTTTCTCTCAATATATAAAGAGTTAGAAGTCCCTCAAAATACCAAATCGAAGGTCTACGAGTCTAGTTTCCAATGCATAAAACCTCACGTCCAACTGATCTTGGAGTAAAAAGTTATGATTGTTTTACCGCAGACTGTCTGGCAGAAACCGGGTCGCGAACCGGGTCAAGTCAAAATCGATTTAAAGCCTCAACTTCACGTTTTAAAATGCTATTTTAGTTCTGAAACAGTGATAAAACATAAGGGAGGATTCCAAGAGAGTTATTGAGTATCAAAATCGTGCGATGGTGAATTGCGAACCTAAATTTAAGAATTTTATTAGCATCGCGCGTATATTTGAAAATATTTTATTTTTAAGTTATATTTTTTATTACCTTTTTAAAGTATTTTAAAGGTCTATGAAAAATACTTTTATTATGATATAATTGTGTATGTACTTATTTTATAAGGTTTGTATACATTGTAATATTTTAACGGAGATAGTAAATTTAGTTATGTTGAAAATTATTATTATAATATAGTAGGTTTTATTGGAAATAATTTTCTATTAATTATGATATATTTGGAAAGTTATATAT
Organism: Jaltomata sinuosa; assembly: GCA_003996215.1. Taxonomy (NCBI): domain Eukaryota; kingdom Viridiplantae; phylum Streptophyta; class Magnoliopsida; order Solanales; family Solanaceae; genus Jaltomata; species Jaltomata sinuosa. Next base: position 149,768 of record QJPP01007225.1, read on the forward strand.
ATTTTACCACGAATCTATGCAATACCCGAATATATACATAATGGGATAATAATGAATTTGTGGTTCCACTCCACTCCCACGTGGAAGTGGAGGGAGTGGACAACAGCAAGCTTTCCTAAATTAGGTGGCATCACTTGCCTTTATCACTATAAAATCATTAGTAGTTAGGTAGAACTTTAGGCATTTTTGGCAATTACTTAACTGTGTGTATGTACATTTACCCGGATACAACAATAATTTTTCCCTTAGTTAAAAAGTTGTTCTTCCAAATATATTGTGTTAAGATACTGTGTTAAGGAGGGGAAATGATGATTGGTTGGTGTTTTTGTTAAAGCACCACAAAAACATCAATTATCTACGTCAAGTTATTCAAGCCCGAGTTCGAGTTTGACTTCGAGTTGGAGCTTTTTCGGAGAGGTTCAAGCTTGTCATCGAACGACGGGTAGGTTACGATTTATTTTCCCTAGACTCCGCATATATAGGATAAAATTGTATTAATGGGCATCCTTGGGTTAGTTTATTAGGTTGGTACCACAGACCTCGACCGCTTTATTCATGTCCGCCTACTTTTGTTGCTCCGTTGCTTGTAGTACTTGCCGATATATTTTATTTACCCTTGTGGTCCTGTGAGACCTTGTTGACTCTACAACATAGAAGGTGGGATTTTGGGAATGTCTGCAAGTCCCAGGCATAGAATTATCCTTCTAGGCTGGTTATACTTGCTGAGTAGCTGTGGGCCTGTGCAGGGTCGATAGGTTGATTGTGAGCTGCTGGGCAGCTATTGTGTTTGATCATACCATTTCCATGCATATAAACAGGTTTTATCCATGTTTTACTACGGTTTGTGCTTCGGGCCTACTAACACTATTTTCTAAATCTTGCATGGCCCCGGGGGCCCATTTTTTATGGAAATAATCTGGGAATGGTTTGATTTAACTTGTGAATATTCTTGGGTAAAAGAAGGTAAAATTATGATTTAAATCACCAGCTTTACGATTAACGCTAGACTCGGCAGGGCCGGGGTGCTAGTTGAGTTTTCTTGCTACTGTATATAATTTTAGCCTCGGTCGGACCGAGCACTTGAGATGACTTTCTACTGTTTAGACCCGGTTATGCCCGGGCACCCTCGGAGGGGTTTTTGAGATATTTTACTACTACTTTAGTCCTGGACAGGGTCTGGGCATGCATATTCTAGACTGGGTCTCTATCTTGAAACCGGACTTGCTTCCGGACGACATGTTTTGATACTGAGTTTTAGTATGGGGTCAGGGACCTCCATGAACCTTTTCATCCGGGCCTGGGGCTGCGGGATGCGTGTGCCGGAGGAAGGGTATACGGTGGAGTAGAGGTATATGGGCAGTGTCCTTCCATAGAACCTACCTGCTGGGCCGGATCGGCACCGGAGGAGGTACATACAGAAATACCATTTCACTTGAGATCTTCATGCATCATATCGTTCATTGTTTGAGGCTCTGCCCTTGTTTGTTGTTTGTTGATTGTACGCTCCGGTAGTATGGGATGCCGGAGGGCTTATTTTCACTTGTTTGTATTCCTCGGTTGTATGGGTGGCCGGGGGACTGTAGGTAGACTTTTGCTATTTACTTACAGAATTGTTCCCTGTTATGGTTAAGTATGAAATTGGTTACTGCTAGACTGTTAGTTTCTGGATTGAGATTGATATGATTAGTTGAGTTTGATTCATGTCTCTGAGCATGCCTATCATTACTCTTTCCCTCTTCTTATACTTGAGGTTACCGGTATACCGTCCATTTCGTAAACTTATTATGTATACATTGTTATTGCAAGGACCCCAGGTGCGTTATTTCTTACTTTCACATGTGCCTATGGTGTGTATATTCTGCTTACTGGCCTCACATGTGGTTCTGTTGATTTCCCTCTGGGCTAGTTCCTGTGTACCTTTCGTTGATTTCTGTGACTGCTTGCTTCTATTCTGTCTGTTACTATGCTTTTATCTTATATGTGCCCAGTCGGCCTATGATACCTACTGGGTACCTTATGCTTCGCATTTGGTGCTCACCCTACCCTCCTGCATCTTTGGGTGCAGATCCTAGCGTGGGCCATCGCCGTTAGATCGCTGTGATTCGTGCTTGGAGATCTGTTGGGGACTACTTCAGACTGAGGGTGAGCTCTTGGCGATCGGAGCTTAGCTTTAGTTTATCTTTTGCTTTATGTACTCTATTACCATTCAGAGACATCTGTATATACTGTTTTGTATCGTTTGCACTCCATGTATGTAGTTTTGGCTCTATACCATGATACCAGGTCTTGGGGTTTGGTTTAGTTTCCGCATAAGTATATATATATTCCTGTTACCTATTCTCCTCATCTTACTCCCTTACTTTTGCTTATTAAACTACCCTTTCGCTTATTTGTTAGATAGTAGCCCATTACTAACTGTCCTGGGCTACGGGAATTGGTTCGCCTACTGGGGGGGTTGTAGGTGCCATCATGATCGAGAAATCGGGTCGTGACAACTTGGTATCAGAGCTTTAGGTTCACCGGTGTCATCGGTATAGAAGCCAATGTCTAGTAGAGTCCTGCGGATCGGGGCGGAGACGTCCGTGCTCAATCTTTGGGAGGCTACAGTGACATTTTAGGAAATTTGACTCTTTCATTGCTTCTGTGTCGTGCGTGGAACCCTTGAAATTTCTGGAAATCCCATTTGTTCTACTTCATTCTTCTGCAGATGGTTCGTACGAGATCATCGGCATCACGCGGAGATGAGCCTCTCACTTCAGCTAAGGGTCAAGGACGCCCTCGAGCAGTGGCACCTGCTAGGGCTGCTATAGTGGAGATAGAGCCCGAGCGACATGTGGATCAGGGGGCAGCCCAGGTACCACCAGCTCTAGCACTAGCTCCAGCGCCAGCTCCAGTACCAGCTCCAGCACCAGCTCCAGTACCATCTCCAGTGCCCACTTCTGTGCCAGCTCCAGCCGCAGCTCAGTCTCCAGATATTCGGGAATTACTATTGCAGCTTTTAGGTATGATTGGAGAGCGGCCTTCTGAGGTAGCGTAGACATCCGCTCAGGGGGCAGCCCTGGGTGCACAGAGCTCAGGAGCGCAGCCTGCTACTATTGCTCCCCGTGCGGAGGTCATTCCGGTTCCATCTGTTGCACAGCCTCTTGCTCCTCGCCCAGCTATGACGGAGTCAGAGCAGAAGGCGTTGGGTAGGTTTTTGAGGTTAGCACCTCCGAGGTTTGCTGGTACTTCTGGACAGGATCCACATGACTTTATTACTACCTGTGAGGAGATGTTGCATCATTTGGGTTTGTTAGAGACTCACGGGATTGGTTATACTACCTATCAGTTAGAGGGCCCAGCGAAGTTATGGTGGAGGGCTCATGTTGCTTGTAGACCACCATCGTCACCTCCTTTGACCTGGTCTGAGTTTTATGAGGCTTTTATGGCCAAGTTCCTACCTCAGAGTGATCGTGAGCGTCGCAGGGAGCAGTTTACTCACCTTATGTAGGGGTCTACGACTGTCTCAGAGTATGAGACTCGTTTTCATCAGCTAGCACCGTTCGGAGCTATGATCATTCCTACCGAGACAGATAGGATTCGCAGATTTGTATGGGGTTTTAGGCCAAAGATCAGAAAGCCAGCTGAGATATTGATTGCCGGTGGTCAGTCATTTTAGGCTATCGTAGACTATGCCCGCACTGTGGAGGACTTACAGCGACATGATCAGGGGTCCAGAGATAAGAGGCCTTGACATCAGGGTGTCTATAGTGGTTCCAGATATGGTGGTAGAGGTTCTGGCCAGTGGAGCCAGAGTTATCAGCCACAGCAGCACCAGGGTCAGTCCAGCCGACCTGTTCAGGCTTCCCTTCAGACTTTTGGTAGTACCCAGCTCGAGCAGGGTCAGAGCAGCCATCAGGGCTATGGCGGCCAGTCTTCGAGGGGTACAGTTTCTAGGGCATCAGGCCGTGGTGGTTATATGGGATCTGCTGGTTCATCTCGACCGAGTAGGCCGCCAGGGGCTTGTTTTACTTGTGGTGTGATTGGTCATTTTGCTAGAGATTGCCCTCAGCAGGGTACAGTTTAGTTGGCCGAGCCTTTACGAGCAGTTCAGCCCCCGGCTAGAGGGGGTGGTCATCAGGGTAGAGGTGGTTCTCCGTGCGGCAGAGCAGGTGGTAGGGATGGCGGTCGGGCAGGTGGAGGTCGGTCGTCAGTTTTACGCGGTCCCTAGGAGACCAGAGGCAGAGGCCTCAGATGCTGTGATTACAGGTATGATTTTTGTGTGCCATCAGTCTGCTATGGCTTTATTTGATCCTGGATCCACTTGTTCATATGTATCTGCCTACTTTGTGCCTTGTTTGGGGTTGGCTAGTGAGCCATTATCTGTTCCTGTTTCTGTTTTGACCCCAGTAGGAGATTCTTTAGTAGTGGATCGGATTGTGAGATCCTGTATGTTATCTGTTGGTGATTCAGGGACTTGGGGTGATTTGATGATTCTTGATATGCTAGATTTTGATGTGATACTGGGCATGGACTGGTTATCCCCTCACCGTGTGGTTTTGGATTGTTATGCCAAGACCATTACCATAGCTGTGCCCGGTGTATCCCCGGTTGTGTGGCAGGGTTCTGTTAGCCATGCACCATCTGGGATCATCTCTTGTCTTCGAGCTAGGAAGTTGATTTCCCGTGGGTGTTTAGCTTATCTAGCATATGTCCGAGATGTTAGTGCTGACCCTACTTCTCCTGAGTCTGTTCCTGTGGTTAGAGACTTCCTCGATGTGTTTCCTACCGACCTGCCAGGCCTTCCACCTGAGAGAGATATTGATTTTGCTATTGAGTTAGAGCCGGGCACCAGGCCCATTTCTATTTCTCCTTACCGTATGGCTCCTGCTGAGTTGAGGGAGCTTAAGGAGCAGCTCCAGGATCTGTTAGCTAAGGGGTTTATTAGACCTAGTGTGTCACCTTGGGGTGCTCCTGTTCTCTTCCTGAAGAAGAAGGATGGGTCGATGCGCATGTGTATTGATTATCGGCAGCTGAATAGGGTGAGAGTGAAGAATAGGTATCCGATGCCGAGGATTGATGATTTGTTTGACCAGCTTCAGGGTTCAGTCGTGTTTTCGAAGATTGATTTGAGGTTTGGCTACCATCAGTTGAGGATTAGGGCGAAGGACATCCCTAAGACAGCATTCAGGACACGTTATGGCCATTATGAGTTCCTGGTGATGTATTTTGGGTTGACTAATGCCCCCGCAGCCTATATGAACTTGATGCACAGGGTTCTTAGCCCGTATTTGGACTCATTTGTGATAGTTTTATAGACGACATCTTGGTATACTCGCGTAGTAGAGATGAGCATGAGCAGCACTTGAGGGTTATACTCCAGACTTTGAGAGATCATCGGCTTTATGCCAAGTTCTCAAAGTGCGAGTTTTGGCTTGAGTCAGTTGCATTCCTAGGGCACGTGGTGTCTAAGGGTGGGATTAGGGTTGACCCGGGAAAGATTTCTGCGGTTTGTGATTGGCCTAGATTTACTACTACTACTGAGGTCCGCAGCTTTATTGGGTTAGCAGGTTACTACAGATGGTTCGTTGAGGGATTTTCCTCCATAGCAGCACCCTTGACTATGCTGACTAGGAAGGATGTCCCATTTCAGTGGTCGGATCAGTGTGAGGATAGCTTCCAGAGGCTTAAGGCCTTATTGATTTCAGCTCCAGTTTTGACTTTGCCGGTTGAGGGTCAGAGCTTCTCCGTGTATGTGATGCTTCTGGGGTTGACCTTGGTTATGTGTTGATGCAGCAGGGTCAAGTAATAGCATATGCGTCGAGGCAGCTGAAGGTCACGAGCGCAACTACCCCACTCATGACTTAGAGTTGGCAGCGGTAGTTTTCGCACTCAAGATCTGGAGGCATTACCTATATGGAGTTCACTGTGAGATCTTCACTGATCACCATAGTCTTCAGTATATCACGAGTCAGCGAGAGTTGAACTCGAGACAGAGGAGATGGGTCGAGGTACTGAAGGACTATGACTTCACTATTCTGTATCATTCGGGCAAGGCAAACATGGTAGCGGATGCCTTGAGCCGAAAGGCAGTAAGTATGGGTAGCCTAGCTTCTCTCTCAGTTTCAGAGCGACCGTTGGCCTTGGACATCCAGTCCTTGGCTAACCGTTTGGTTAGGCTTGACTTGTCGGATCCTAGAAGATTTCTCCCCAGTGTTGAGATTCGTTCTACTTTGATTGATCAGATTCAGAGCCGTCAGTTTGAGGATCAACAGTTGTGTGACCTTCTTGATCGGGTTGTTCAGGGTGAGACCAGTCGGGCTACTCTAGATTCAGATGGGGTTCTAAGGTTTGATAGTCGCCTTTGTGTTCCGAGGATTAGTGATTTGATTCAGTTGATACTTCATGAGGCACATTGTACTAGATACTCCATTCACCCTGGCACAGCAAAGATGTATAGAGACTTGAGGCAGCTTTACTGGTGGAGTGGTATGAAGCGGGATATAGCGGATTTTGTATCTCGGTGCTTGAACTGTCAGCGGGTTAAGTTCGAGCACATGAGACCTGGTGGTTTGATACAGCGACTTCCCATTCCTGAGTGGAAGTGGGAAGATATTACTATGAACTTTGTTGTTGGTTTGCCTAGTAATTCTCATGGGTTTGATTCCATATGTATGATTGTTGATAGGCTGACTAAGTCAGCACATTTCTTGCCGGTTCATACTTCTTATGGCGCGGAGAGGTTAGCTCAGATCTACCTTCGTGAGATTTTTCGGTTGCACGGGGTCCCAGCTTCTATCATTTCAGACCGCGGCACTCAGTTCACATCTCAGTTCTGGAGGGATATTCAGTGAGATTTGGGTACAGAGGTTCATCTTAGTACCGCCTTCCACCCCCAGACAGATGGCCAGTCCAAGAGGACCATTCAGGTCCTGAAGGACATGCGTCGGGCCTGTGTTCTTGACTTTGGAGGTTCGTGGGATCAGTTTGTGCCTTTGGCTGAGTTTGCTTATAGTAATAGTTTCCATTCGAGCATTGGCATGGCACCTTTTGAGGCCTTGTATGGTAGGCGTTGCAGATCACTGATTGGTTGGTTTGATGGCTCTGAATCTAGACCACAGAGTACAGATTTGCTTCGAGATTCCTTAGATCAGGTTCGAGCGATGCAGGACAGACTTCGGGCAGCTCAGAGCAGGCAGAAGAGTTATGCTGATCGTAGGCTTCGTGCCTTGGAGTTTAGTGTTGGTGACTTGGTGTTTCTCCGTGTATTGACCATGAAGGTCGTGATGAGATTTGGTAGGCGGGGCAAGCTTAGCCCCAGGTACATTGGGCCGTTTGAGATTCTTCAGAGGGTTGGTAGCATTGCCTATCAGCTAGCCTTGCCTCCGATGTTTTTAGCTATACATCCTATATTTCATGTTTCGATGTTGCGTCGGTATGTCCCAGATGAGTCTCATGTGTTGCAGTGGGATTCAGTTCAGTTGGGTGAGGGTTTAGCCTTTGTTGAAGAGCCGGCAGCTATTTTGGCCAGAGATGTCAGGAGATTGAGGTCTCGAGAGATCCTGGTTGTTAAGGTTCAGTGGAGGCACCGTCCAGTCGAGGAGGCTACCTGGGAGACCGAGAGAGATATGCGAGCTCAGTATCCGCAGCTGTTTGAGCCTTCAGGTACCCTCTTGACCTTGACTTTCGAGGACGAAAGTCCTTTTTAGTAGTGGATGATGTAATGACCCTTCCGGTTATTTCCACATATATGTTTTCCTTGTACGGTTAGAGCTTGTTTGTAGTGGCCCCAAGTCATTTAAGGCTTGTCGGTACCGATAGTTCGGTGTCGGGGCCATTTGTTTGGTCGTATGATAAGTTTTGAAGTCAAGAAAGTCGGCAAATGTTATCGTAAGTTTCTTTAATAAATTTTCTGAACCTTGGGTAAAATGTCTCAGAGCTTTTCTCTCAATATATAAAGAGTTAGAAGTCCCCCGAAATACCAAATCAAAGGTCTACGAGTCTAGTTTCCAACACAAAAAACCTCACGTCCAACTGATCTTGGAGTAAAGAGTTATGACTATTTTACCGCGGACTGTCTGGCAGAAACTGGGTCGCGAACCGGGTCGGGTCAAAATCGATTTAAAGCCTCAATTTCACGTTTTAAAACGTCATTTTAGTTCTGAAATAGTGATAAAACATAAGGGAGGATTCCAAGAGAGTTATTGAGTATCAAAATCGTGCGATGGTGAATTGCGAACCTAAATTTAAGAATTTTATAGCATCGCGCGTATATTTAAAAATATTTTATTTTAAAGTTATATTTTTTATTACCTTTTTAAAGTATTTTAAAGGTCTATTAAAAATACTTTTATTATGATATAATTGTGTATGTACTTATTTTATAAGGTTTGTATACATTGTAATATTTTAACGGAGATAGTAAATTTAGTTATGTTGAAAATTATTATTATAATATAGTAGGTTTTATTGAAAATATTTTTCTATTAATTATGATATATTTGAAAAGTTATATATATTTTACCACGAATCTATGCAATACCCGAATATATACATAATGGGATAATAATGAATTTGTGGTTCCACTCCACTCCCACGTGGAAGTGGAGGGAGTGGACAACAGCAAGCTTTCCTAAATTAGGTGGCATCACTTGCCTTTATCACTATATAATCATTAGTAGTTAGGTAGAACTTTAGGCATTTTTGGCAATTACTTAACTGTGTGTATGTACATTTACCCGGATACAACAATAATTTTTCCCTTAGTTAAAAAGTTGTTCTTCCAAATATATTGTGTTAAGATACTGTGTTAAGGAGGGGAAATGATGATTGGTTGGTGTTTTTGTTAAAGCACCACAAAAACATCAATTATCTACATCAAGCTATTCAAGTCCGAGTTCGAGTTTGACTTCGTGTTGGAGCTTTTTCGGAGAGGTTCAAGCTTGTCATCGGACGACAGGTAGGTTACGATTTATTTTCCCTAGACTCCGCATATATAGGATAAAATTGTATTAATGGGCATCCTTGGGTTGGTTTATTAGGTTGGTACCACAGACCTCGACCGCTTTATTCATGTCCGACTACTTTTGTTCCTCTGTTGCTTGTAGTACTTGCCAATATATTTTATTTACCCTTGTGGTCCTGTGAGACCTTGTTGACTCTGGAACATAGAAGGTAGGATTTTGGGAATGTCCACGAGTCCCGGGCATAGAATTATCCTTCTAGGCTGGTTATGCTTGCTGAGTAGTTGTGGGCCTGTGCAGGGTCGATAGGTTGATTGTGAGCTACTGGGCAGCTATTGTGTTTGATCATACCATTTCCATGCATATAAAGAGGTTTTACCCATGTTTTACTACGGTTTGTGCTTCGGGCCTACTAACACTATTTTCTAAACCTTGCATGGCCCTGGGGGCCCCTTTTTTATGGAAATAATCTAGGAATGGTTTGATTTAACTTGTGAATATTCTTGGGTAAAAGAAGGTAAAATTATGATTTAAATCACCAGTTTTACAATTAACGCTAGACTCGGCAGGGCCGGGGTGCTAGTTGAGTTTTCTTGTTACTGGATATAATTTTAGCCTCGGTCGGACCGAGCACCTGAGATGACTTTCTACTGTTTAGACCCGGTTATGCCCGGGCACCCTCGGAGGGGTTTTTGAGATATTTTCCTACTACTTTAGTCCTGGAAAGGGTCTGGGCATGCATATTTGAGACTGGGTCTCTATCTTGAAACTGGACTTGCTTCCGGACGACATGTTTTGATACTTAGTTTTAGTATGGGGTCAGGGACCTCCATGGACCTTGCCATCCGGGCCTGGGGCTGCGGGCTGCGTGTGCCGGAGGAAGGGTATACGGTGGAGTAGAGGTATACGGGCAGGGTCCTTCTATGGAACCTACCTGCTAGGCCGGATCGGCACCGAAAGAGGTACATACAGAGATACCATTTCACTTGAGATCTTCATGCATCATATCATTCATTGTTTGAGGCTCCACCCTTGTTTGTTGTTTGTTGATTGTACGCTCCGGTAGTATGGGATGCCGGAGGGTTTGTTTTCACTTGTTTGTGTTCCTCAGTTGTATGGGCGGCCGGGGGAGTGTAGGTAGACTCTTGCTATTTACTTACAGAATTTTTCCCTGTTATGGTTAAGTATGAAATTGGTTACTGCTAGACTGTTAGTTTCTGGATTTGAGATTGATAGGATTAGTTGAGTTTGTTTCATGTCTCTGAGCATGCCTATCATTACTCTTTCCCTGTTCTTATACTTGAGGTTACCGGTATACCGTCCATTTTGTAAACTTATTATGTATACACTATTATTGCAAGGACCCCAGGTGCGTTATTTCTTACTTTCACCTGTGCCTATGGTGTGTATATTCTGCTTATTGGCCTCACATGTGGTTCTGTCGATTTCCCTCTGGGCTAGTACCTGTGTACCTTTCGTTGATTTCTTCGACTGCTTGCTTCTATTCTGTCTGTTACTACGCTTTTATCTTATATGTGCCTAGTCAGCCTATGATACCTACTGGGTACCTTATGCTTCGCATTTGGTGCTCCCCTACCCCCCTGCATCTTTGGGTGCAGATCCTAGCGTGGGCCTTCGCCGTTAGATCGCTGTGATTCATGCTTGGAGATCTGTTGGGGACTACTTCAGACTGAGGGTGAGCTCTTGGCGATCGGAGCTTAGCTTTAGTTTATCTTTTGATTTATGTACTCTATTACCATTCAGAGACATTTGTATATACTGTTTTGGATCGTTTGCACTCCATGTATGTAGTTTTGGCTCTATACTATGATACCAGGTCTTGGGGTTTGGTTTAGTTTCCGCATAAGTATATATATATTCCTGTTATCTATTCTCCTCATCTTACTCCCTTACTTTTGCTTATTAAACTATCCTTCTGCTTATTTGTTAGATAGTAGCCCATTACTATTTTTCCTGGGCTACGGGAACTAGTTCGCCTACTGGGGGGTTGTAGATGCCATCATGACCGAGAAATCGGGTCGTGACATTTAGGATCTTCAGTTATAGCCTATTAGGGAGAGTTTAGCGTCCAGGAATACAGTGATGTCCCGACCTTACAAGAGTGAGTTGGTGATATCCTAGTTCAGGAATGAGGTCCGCCGACTTAGAGGGGTGACTCTTAAGCTAAGGGGGAGATGATAGAGTGAAGAACCAAGTTGAGTCTTGTGACTCAACTAGTACAGAATTCTAGAAAGGGCTATGATGGGATATCGATCCATTCTTATTCCAGCAGATTTTCTAGCACTTCAGTCAAGGTGACACTATACTCAGACGTACTTGTGTCATACTCATGTATAGGTTCATGCACTCCTTAGAGATTCATGTCCATGCTCAGCTCCTAGTACAAATAGAAATTGCTTCAGATAGTGATTCCAGTTTTACTCTACGATTCTATGAATTCTTGCCTTATGCCATAAGACTTGGTATATATGTAAACTCGTGTATCATAGTATGCTCAGTTCTATGTACTCATTTCAGTCCTCAGGATATGCCTTGATGGCTAAAGAAATCATGCTACTTCATGTATATGCTCAGACCAGATTTCTCGAATAGTTCATGCTTATGATTCCTTACTCCAACCATGTTTTAGATGTCTAGTATGTGAGACTCAGAGCCCTGTACTTGACTTCTCAGACCTCACCTTGAGTGGCTAGATCACACTAAGTGTGTTAGTGGGGGAAGATAAGTATTATCCTAGATGGGAAGTACTAGATTTTCCTTTTTTTTGTGCATATGCTATGTAAGATGATAAAAGCCTCAGATAGTGCCAGCTCTAAACCAGCCATAAGATGATCATAGTAATAGGCTTGAATGTCGTGGTGAAATACACATGGGCCTATGCTTTGTGCGACTAGTGACCCAATGATTAAAACTCAAGTTTAGTTGATTTTCGTGATTAGAAGGAATACCATTCTTGGTAGATGACTCTAGATGCAAGAGATTTAGTCGAGATAGGCTTGAACATGTGAAAGAAGATAGTTAAGCTCAGACCTCATGATCTATTTGTGGGTTGATAAGAATTTCAGTTGCAGATAGCAAGTGTAGCATTCAGATAAAGTTGGTGTAATTAAACAGGGTGTTCCTAAGCATAAAGGATGTCAACCATATTATTTGAGGCAGAAATAGTCTTGTTCTTACTCCCTTCCCGGGATGATCATACCTTATGTCCAGTAGCTTCAGATAGCAAGATAGTAGACTCCTCATATCAGACCAGTTCAGACCTGCCAGTAATCATTCCTAAGGCCAAAAAGCCCTATGCTCAGTCCAGTCCATGCTAGTAAGTTCAATTTAGAAGAGAATAGTCTTCCCGTATAGCTATTCCTCTCAGTTTTATGTTCCTTCCAGCTAACTATGATTTCCAAGAATGCACTCATTCTTTATGAGTTTCATCTAAGTCAAGTCCCTACTCTCACTCCACACCAGTTATCATGTTGGGAATTCAGTTTCATGTCCTATCAATGTTCTTATGCTCTCAGTATGCATACATGCCTCACGAACCCAGCTCAGTTCATATTTCAGTCAGAAATTTGTTACCATGCCATGCCAATACTCCAGCTTTTAGAAATCAGTTGGTGGGATTGCAGATCTTTCCCTACCACCTCAGCTTAGTTAGTCTTTGTTCGAGAAACACTCGGTTTCAGCATGAGGTAACAGTTCCTCTCCAACTTCTCAGTTTACTCAGGTGTATTTCAGTCTCAGTACCATGTTTGCTCAACTATCCTTGCATTTCAGCATGTTTTCACGTCCATAGAACTCATCTCAGTTAGATATAAATTTCTAGTACTCAAATTTCTAGTACTCTGTTGGTGGGGATTACAGCTCTTTCCCTTCAAACTCAACTTAATTAGTCTTCATTCGAGGATGAATGATCCCAAGGGAAAGATATTGTAACACCCCAAAAATGTTAAGCTAAGACCCAAAATATTTCCATGAGTGTCATGATCAATTCCATAGTGTTGAAAGTGTTTCAATGTGAATCATGTTCATAAGAAACTTCTATAAGCAAGTTAAGTTGAAAGCACCCCAACCAAAGAAGTTTTCATGTGAGACTAAACTAGTATGATCTTCAAATGATCACACATCATAAACTATGAAATGTAAGATGGCCTACTACCCACCAAATTAAAGTATTTTTAGTCTTCTTTCCAACGCCACCGACCGCGCATTAATTCGAGTCTGGAGTAAAAAGTTATAGGCAGTTTACTGCAACACTGCCAGTGACTACGGATGAAAATGACGAACCGTGGTTCTGAACCACGGTCCCTACTGTGACTCGTGCAAACAGACCTGCAACTTAAATTTTTTACCTTCAAAATGATGAGTTGGTTCACGACCCGTAGACCAAAACCACGGTCCATAGTATGACCCGTGGTTTGTCAATTTTCAGCCTTTCTTCCAGATTTCCACGGGTGACTTCACGGGTCATCGTTTCAAATGGTCCATCCTGTAAATTTGTGGAATCACCTTCAGAGAACCCCAAAACTCAGGGAAAGAACCACGGGTCAGTTGACGGTCCATCATTCAGAACCAATGGTCTGTCAACCAATCCGTGGTTCCATATCTCGAGAAATTTCAGCAACTTTTAATTTAGTTTTCCAGGGGTATTTCAGACCATTCCTTTTTATTTTAGCTCAGACTATAAATAATTTTAGGCTTATTTTCATTAAGTCAAAACCTCAAAACAAGTCAGTTTCTTCTCAATTCAGTTTCCAGAAAAAAGAACATTTTTCTCCAAAGTTCAGACCTAGGGTTTCTTTTCCAAAGCTTCAACTTCAGATTTCTCTTCAGGGATTATCATCCACCAGGTATGTGGGTATTCAGTAAGGGTTTAGTTCACCCTTATGCCCAAACCTCAGTCTTCTATTTCGAATTTCATGATGTTAGAAACTAGGGTTCTTACTCAATCATGCTAAATGTTACAGAATTCAATCCTTATGATCTCTACATGAATTATAGACTATTTCAGAAGATTTTCTCCATGTTTTCAATGACTTGCATGATCTTTAACAAGAACTTTAAGAAATCAAGAATCTAGCCTGAAATGATAGTATTTTCATGAGAATTGGTTTTCTTCAGAATTTAACCTAGATTACTAGCATTCAATTTTAAGCATGAAATTAGTCAGTTTTTAGTCTACCGGTTTTCTTTAAAACTTCTCATGATTTAGCAGAATTCAGCTTACCTTCAGTATGTTTTACAAGAATATGTTTTTAAATATAGACTTTCAACATATGCCATCAATGATGATGAACTTAGTAAGTTTTGTGATTAGCATGGTATTCAGAAATGCCATCAATGATTACGAATTTAGTAAGTTTCATGATTAGTATGACATATAGATATGTCCACATGCTTTATGAATAGTTTTCAGTTATGCAGTCTTTCAGAAATCATCCAGATTAATTAGGTTCTGATACAGCATTCTAGAACTTTAGTTTTAAATGATCTATCAGTATTCCGTTTGGGAGTAGTATTTAGCACCGAGTTGGACTAGGGTTCAGCATACCCTCAAGTCCCAGAACTACGTGCCACCATAGGTTATTTAGCCCCTCAGTTAGGTATCAAAACTAGTGATCACACCAGTCATGCCTCTATACCCTGGCAAGGTATATTGGGTCCTCTCGATGGGGCATATACATCGGACTCAATGTTTAGCTCACGTGGTTTATGTAGGTTAACAAACTCTCCCACATAATTAGACTCAGTAGTTGTGTACTAGGCCCTCGGTTCAGTTTTACAGCTTTTAAGTTATATTTTCCAGAATATCCTTGCATTTCAGATTTTATGCATATTATGTTTGGGCTGGAGTACTACAGATTAAATTTACAGTTTTAAACTGCATATCAGTATTTTTAGTATGTTCAATAGAAGGAACTCCCTATGGATTTTACTTTAAACATGACTTTCAGCTCAGTTGCACTAGTCCGTGATTTACAGACATGCTTTATCTTTTAGTCCATGAAATACTAAGTAACAGGTTTACTGATCTTTAAAAATCATAATCTCACAGTTACAGTCCAACAACATGATTTACATTCTCTTCAGTAAAAGAGTCTATATTATACAGCTTTGACTTATGCACTTCAGATATTATACATAGTCCAGTTTTTATCCATGCTTTCAATATACATGTACCTTCTCATGATTTAAAGTAAGTGCATATCTCACATTCTCAGTACATTCAAAGTACTGATCGCATACCTTCCTTGTGCTGCATCGTTTTATGATGTAGGTTTCACTGCTAGCTCCCAGGATCATAGTCAGGCAGATCACAGCTTCAAGCTAGCAAGAAATGACTTCTTATTTTCTGGGAACTCCAGTCAGTTAGTAATTATAGCGTTTATTCATTATTATACATTGATTAAAGATAGTTGGGGGTCATGTCCCGACTAACCATAGTCAATGTTATTAGAGGCTTCATAGATAGTCAGATAGTCAGTCACTCAGTTGTATCAGTTTTCAAATGCTATTGTATATCATCTTATAATAGTTCATTTTGTTATAATATTTTCAAAAAGAGCACAGCACATTTCAGCTTACGCATTTACTTTCAGTCTATATCTCAGCAGTATGCCAGGCCATGGGTTAGCTTGGGGTTACTTGTGACTCTAAGCATTGTGTCACATCCAGGGTATAGGCTCAGGGCATGACAGTCCCACCATGGGTCCTCCTACTGGGCCTATAGGCACTGGGGAAGGTACATACAGGTTTACTATCACACCGGTTCCATCATATCACATCAAGCATATTTCATTCGGATTCCACCCTTGTTTGTTGTGTGCTCAGTGTATGCTCAAGTAGTATGGGATGCCGTAGGGTTTGTTCTCACTTGATTTTGTTCCTCGGGTGTATGGGAACCCATTAGGACTGTAGATAGATTATTTTGCTTTCATATCTTATTATAGAGCTTGTTATGGCCTTCGGTTATTGGTGGATTGGTGGATTATAGCCTGTTGAGGTTATGATTTGTTGGACTCTTGATCCGTGATGGATTATTGGGTCCTATATTATTGAAGCACTGACTATGTCGCCTTCTGATCAGTTGTGGGTAGCGAATTATATCCTTTACCGTGGTACTGATTAGTGAATTTCGATTCTTTATGGCGCAGCTTATTTCATCCTAGGGTTGTAATTTGATCTCTGTTTGTTCTTATCTTAAAATTGGGTTTTTAGCATGATTTCATTAAGTGTATTGCTTCTAGCATGAGGATGTTAATTTCTTCCTCTCTTTCCCTTTTTACTTGAGGTTACCGGTACACCGCCATCTTTCTAAACTCTCTCTATATATATATTGTTGTTGCAAGGACTCCAAGTGCGTTCTTCTTTCCTTCACTTATGTTCTGTGTTAGATATATCTTCTGTGGCTAGCATAGCAGAGCATAGATTATTTTTCTTTTAATTGCTTCTGTGACTAGTTCTTTGCTATCTGCTATTTACTTTTTTTATATCTTATATGTGCTCAGTCGGCCGATGGTGCCTACTGGGTACCCGTTGCTTTGCAATTGGTGTTCATACTACACTTTTGCATCTTTTAGTGCAGATGTTAGTGTGAGTTTTCGCCATTGAATGCGTGGAGACTCGTGCAGCTTTGGATAGTCGAGACTAGGGTGAGCGCCTGACGACCGGGGCTTGACCACATCTCATCTTTTGGCAGTGTTGCTCTTTATTTATTCAGAGACAGTTATATATTCTGTTTTATTATTTCTAGCACTTGTATTTTATTAGAAGCTCATGTACTATTGATACCAGGTCTTTGGGTTTGGTGTATTTCCTTAAGATTATATATTCAGGTTGTTTTCTTCTGTGTTGTCCTTATCTTATATCTGCTTCCTCTTATTTTCTACTTATTGTGAGTATTGGTTAGGTAGTAGCCCATTACTAACCGTTCTGGACTACAGAGATTGGTTCGCCTACTGGGGGGTTTTAAGTGTCATTATGACCTGATAAATTGGGTCGTGACAACCTAATTCACTCATGGAACCAACACACAAAAGCACAACAAAAAATGTACCAGGTGTGGTACCCGAGCCAACCATAATAGAACTTGTACCCAGAGTGGTACCCGAACCAACTAATAGATATCCCATACCAGGTGTGGTACCCGAACCAACCAATGAATTGTACCAGGCATGGTACCCAAGTCAACCAAAAGTCACAGACATCACAATAATCACAACCACAATAAAAAACAACTCACACTTGTAAAACCAACAAGTATTTAAGACAGTTCATTGCATGAGATTAACAATCGGATATCATTAACATTCATTCAGGTATCTCCTAAATCACGTAATGTACATGCAATACTAATGAAACAGTTAACATGCACACATAACATAGTTTGGGAAACAATTCAACTGTCACCTACCTCGAATCAAGCCCGAATGCTCTACTGAACCTGAGTCTTCCCCTTCGTAAAGCTTTAGCTTGATCTTGGTCTAAAAACAACAATATAAACACAAAATCAACCCCAGATGGCCTAAATATCCCCAGATTATATCTTAATCCCAAACCCCAGGCCAATCTCATGATCATTCCAACCAGCCCAGGGCTTTCCCACCAATAATTCACCTAGAACTATCAATTTTATGGTTACACTAGAGAATTATGGTAATATAATCATGAATAAATAGTTTATAAACAAAACCCAAGGTTTTTACACTCAACATTCCTTGTTACACTAGATTTTACATCTTAGGTCAAGCGAACCCATCCCCAAGGCCCGTAACTATCAATTCTAAGGTATAGAAATCAAATTACTAGTTAGGGGAACAAATTACTTACCTTTACAAAGAATCTTGGGGGAAAACTTATAGAAATTCGCCCAAATTGCCTTTGACCTTCCCCAAAATGTTCTTGAGAAATAATGAACGTTTTTAGGGAAGTTTCTGCATTTACAGTGACTTATCCCACTATAGTGGCCCAATCCCGATATAGCAGCACTGCCATAGCGAAAGCCATCTGCTATAGCGGGGTTAACCGCATTTGACTCCCGCTATAGCGGCCATTACAATAGCAACGTGTCACCCGCTACAGCAGCTGACACAGAATAAAACCTCGGAAATCCTTCATGTTTTGCCCATTTTGCAACACACCTTCAAACCTTGACATTCCAGACCAATCCCTTCATGTCAAGTTCGATATCGGGAGTTCTACTCACCCAAATTCATTTTTAAAAAGTCCTACGGACTTCTTAACATCTTATATAATAGAAAATCTAGCTCAAACTTAGATGTTTTATCCAAACCTTTCCCAGATTTCCATAGACTTAATCTCACTTAGATTTTGTTTGAGCCTAGCCTAGCCTGAAATTTTTAACTCCCGAACCCAGAAGTTTTCTCACCTGATTTCTTTTATAATTAGCTCATCCATAACGACAAAAAGGGTCGTTACAGAATCTTGCATGAGAAAAGAGTTGTGGTTGCAGGAAGCAACGAATGGTAAAGTGTTTAATCCCAAGGACAACTTTTCATTCATATTGGATGAGAAATGAAATATTTGTGAGTGAGTTTAAGAATTTAAGGATGCATGTTCAAATTTGAGAAAGCGGGCAGATATGGATAAAGAAAAAGTGTGTGGTTCGAAAAGCCACAATTATCATATTTTCATGGAAACTTTGATTTCTATAGCATTTACCCACCTCGAGAGGATATAAAAATCAACCACAGACGTAAATTTGTTCTTCAAAAAAAATTGTTCTAATAGTTTATAGGAGAGTAACTTGGCAAGGATAGATCAGAATATTCCTATCATGACCACTAAGTTGGAGAAGATCTTTTCATGTGACTTCTTTAATGTGATGAAATATTTTCTAATTTACCTTGTAGAGGAGGCATGCCTTGATAGCCTAGTTCAATATAGGTAGATGTATCCATTCAAGAAGTAATGATTCTTAACTGATTGAGTTACCTTTTCTTAAATTATTACTAACTAACGTACAATTATACAGTACTACTGGCAAGTACAAAAAAACTATTAAACAAAGGTCTATAATCGAATGATATATTTGTGAAGCTTACCATTCAAGATAAATTACCCATTTTTGTTCTTGCTACTTTGAAGATCAAGTACTAAGTATGAGAAATAGACTCAATCACAATATGAAGGTTATAGTGATTCTCGCTATCCACCGATATCAATTTTTAATCAACCTGGTTGAGGTGCTTAAAAATGTAGCAGATGGAGTTTGACTAATATGAAGATGCAATCAGCTGTGACACATTTTTTACTCAATTGTCCTAGATTCAACTATATCTTAAGTAAGTATTAAATGGTATTATTGAATAGATTGATTTAAATACTAAAGTGTTAATCTAAGGAAAAATTTTAATGTACATTGAACAGTTTATTCGTAAGTATGTGGAACAATAATCTCATATATACAAAGTTTTTCAATTGAGTGAGAGACTATGTAAGGGTAAAAACTCATATTGAATTAACAAGTGGAATATATTTATTTACTAAAAGCCTATATTTTGGATTAATAATATGTCGGTTCATGTTGAATGTAGTATTGTCGAACATTTATAATTGGTGAGAGATGTTACACATAGGCTCGAAGTCAAATTCAATTGATACATAAGTATTGTGTGACTGGTTTCAAGTTTTAAACTAAAGAACTTTTGAAGTATAAGAAAATCAATAATAGCAAAGTGTGAGTTCAAGGTGATGTCGATGGTAATAACTAAAATGTTGAATACTACGGTGTGATACAAGGATCATTGAAGTTAGGTATCCTGGGTGATCTAGAAAAAAGATAGTACTATTTAGATGCATGTGATTTGATCCATCACATAGAGGTACCAAGGTGAATAAACAACATAATATAATTGAAGTTAAGAACACGAGACAATATGATTGCTATGATCTTTTTATCATTGTATAAAATACTACATAGGTGTATTACGCTCCATATCCATTGCGTAGAGATAAAGTTGATTGGTGGTGGTTATAATGACTAAGCCTATGGATATGATTGAGATTGACAATGTATTAAATATGGTGTACCAGAATGATGTGGCAGTTGTTCATCAAACAGTGGATGCTGAGTTGAAAAATAATCTAGAGCACCCTTAACATATATTACAAAATGTTTCTGATGATGAGATAAATATAATCGCAAATATTATGAAAGTTAGATGAGAAAATGAATCAACCAGGAGAAAAATTGGGATGATGTTTATGAAACAATTGAGGAAGAAGAATGGAAGAATGACGACTTACATGTTGATTTATTTTTTAAAATAATTTTATTTAATACTTATAAATTTCTTTATATATTAATGTAAACTAGTATGCAGATGTCATCATGAGATGGTAATCAAGGTCGTAGTAGTAGAGTAGTAAATCAAGTAAGAATAAAATGAAATCAGCTGGGAGGCCTATAGATCCTAGCGATACTTCAAATGACCTTTCATCTTAGCCACTGGTGCACTCTACTCCACCTGTTTCTTATGTCTCCTATGGCACTGGCCATCCGGCACATTTTCATGGTACATCTCCTTATATGTACTCTTCTATTGCACATTCACTGCCTCTATTCACTACTTCTATCACTTTCATATATACACTTACTATGCATCTACTACGGGGCAATTCGACATCAATATTTTTGAGTACTTCATCTCCACGTGGTTCATATCTCCACCTATTTGACTTGCGACTTAGAGATAGAAGCTCTGAGTCTGACGCATAAACATTCACTCCTCTCTTGAGTCAGTGTTATGCACTACCGCCACTACCACATACACCTGCACCAGATCTTACACCGACACATGATTGAGCCGATCTAGAACTTGGAGATCTGTACAATCTTGGTAGAATGATAATCGAGCCTGATGAAACTGGGTAAATTTATTTTTAAATTGTTTTAAGTTTATTTTATTTTTCATCTTAATAATTACTTATGACTTGACATGTTATTATATTTTTCATAGGTTCAATACAACAAAAGAGTTTGAACGCGCTCTAAAGGAGTGCATTATGAGGCTTTGTTATCATCCTTGTCTATGTTGGTCTGAGATTCCATATATGATATGATAGGCCATGTTTGATGAGTTTAAGGTGTACAATTTAATTATTATTTAGTAAAGTTTTGTATTATCTTTTCATAATATATAATCTAACGTTATACACTTGAGTTTTGAATATTGTGTACTTGGTATTCCAAGTATAACAAGATTATTTTTATGACTTTTGAGAGGAAGGCCAATTTCAAAATGTCCGACTAGTTTTTGCGCACACGAAAAAAGAAAAAGAAAAAGAAGCATCATTGACTTCTACCTCATCTTTATGAGGAACTTCAGGCTTATTGGAGGACGTCTGAATTTCTGGCTAAGTCTGAACAAGAAAAGAAGATCAGGAATAAAAAAAAAGGTGTCTTGTTGCACACTGAGGGTGCAAAGAGCCAAGAAACGATATTTAAAAAATTGGTAAGTAATAATATTAACCTTTTAATTTATATATTTATATAAAATTAATTAAATATTGCTTGATTAAGTTTAATAACATTTTATTCGCAGGCCAAATTATTGAGAGGTGCATCGACTCAAGAGGAGCTCTTTCAAGCAACACACATTAAAAAGATGAAGAATGAGCCAGATATGGACGAATGGGTTGAATCAAGGGCTCAACATACCTATGTAAGTTTAAAAATATTATATGCAAAGTATTCATATATCTCTAATTGTATATGGTAACTTTTATTCTTATATATGCAGACTGATTATCTACGGCACTTGTCTGAATGTAGCCAGACTCTTCAAACTCTGGGCCGGCCAACTCAGCCTATACCATGTTGCTACCCATGTTTGAACTGAGCATGTAGCGAAGGAGAGACAAAAGGGAAGAGTCTATGGTCTACACTCTAGAAACTCGGTACTACACATCCAGTCAGGATTAGAAGGTATTGACACTTCACGCCAGGTCAAGATAGTTGATGGAGTTCAGATCACTGCTATGTCGTAGCAGACCGAATAACTTACACGTGCCTTAACAGATGCTGAGGAAAAATAAATTGCTCAGGATAAAAGCATGTGTAATACCATCGAGGCACTCAATGCACATGTGAATAGCCTGATTGAAAGTCTCCAACATGGTTCACTTCGTTATCCTCCCTCAGGTTGATGAAGAGAGTTCTAGTAGTGATGGAGAATATGTGGACACTACCCCTTAGGTGTTGATTCTTTTTGTTGAACAATGAATTTAAAACTTTGTATATATTTGATGTTTTTTTAGCTTTAGAAGACTTTGTAGATCCTTTTGGTGGATCTTTTATATTGAATTTGATATTTTTTAATTGATAATTAGTATGTTATTGATGTTGTAGTTGATTTAGAATTGATTTAGCAGCTGAATTGTAGGTGATATTGAATTAATTTTTATTTGGCAGTTGTGGCATGCTAAAATTGCAGATTTCTGCATCTGATTTTTTTTTTTTTTTTTGAAAAATCGACATACAGGATCGATTTTTCCGTGAGTTTTTAAGGAAAAAATCATATGCAAAAATCCAAAAAGTGACCTTGTCCGTCGCTTTTTTTGGGTATTAAAAAATATAAATTTAATTCAGAAAGCGTCAATGTTCTTCGTTTTCCTATTATTACATCAAAAAATTAATATTAAAAGTGGCTAAATTGATTTATTGTAAAGCGACAGACATCTTTTGATTTTATACGACGTAGTCCGTCGGATCGCTTAAAGCAACGAATCAAAATACGACAAACGTGACTGCGTCAGCTTTTCATCGATTTTGACCAAAAAACTGTCGCAGTCTGTTGTTTTTGGCTATCGTTTATTGAGCAGTTTTTAGTAGTGTATGTCACCCAACAGAAATATTCCACCTGAAAAATATCGTTATGAGTGTCATCTATTATTCTCCCGTGATTCACGAGATCTTGTATGGACCTAGCTGACGTATCTGTATTTTTCCTTTTAATGTGTCTTCTGGCCATGAGTCTTTTTCTTCTTCTTCCATAACTTCAGGCCACGAGTTCCTGCTTGTTTCTCCATAAAAATCTTCCAATTGCTCTAATAACAAGACGAAAGAAAAAAAAACAAATATGCAATGATTCATGTACTTTTCTAATGACTCCTCGAAGAAAAGTTCTTCTTGATGCCTCTATGCTAACTCTTTTTCCGGTTATACTCCAATGCCGGGTGATCCTTTGTTCTAAACGGCCATGCACATATGTGAATTTTCCCCAATACACTATTATTATTATTATTATTATTATTATTATTATTATTATTATTATTATTATTATTATCACACACTAGTCAACTCAATAGAATTATTCAACTGTTCAACTTACACAATAGTTTAAACTCAGTTGTTTGATAATTAATAATCTAAGAAGGTGTTAATTGTTAAAGATTGGTTGTTAACCTGGCAAATTAATTAATCAAAATCAGTTTGTAAGTTTCAACTACTCCCAAGGATTTGAAACTTATCAACTTGAAGGAACCTACTGAATTTTGAAGTTCTTGGTCCTTTTCCTTTTTTTTCCTTTTTGTAACCTTTGGTTTTCCCATTAAATATCTTCATATAAGAAAATAAAATAGGCTATAGGTGAACTACCTCTTATTTTAATTTCTCTTCTCTTCATTTATAACTTTTCTATTCTACTTAGTAGGTGCACCTTCCCCCCTATCTAGTCTTGCAAGTTGCAACTACTATCTTCCTGGTTCGCATGTTCCACAAGTACTTTTAAGTTACATAAAATTATGATGTCTTAAAACTGACGATCCGAAAGAAAAAGAAAAAAAATCTTTTACAAATGAAATTTTGTAGCAGCTTGTGTCAATATAAAAAAACAGAAATTAGCTATGAATTTTACCATTAATCCATCGTTAAATTGCTCGTAACTAAAATAATTTTATAATAATTCATCGCTAAATAGGATTAGCGACGAATTTTATTATTTAGCTATGAAATTTAGCCGTCGCTAGTTCCTGATAATTTTAGTAGTGGATATGACGTTGTGTAGAGCTAATTTTTGTACCTCAATCTAAAGCACTCGAATTGAAGCCTCTCCGAATATCATCTTTTCTCTACCTTCTAATGATAAGATTAGAATTATTTATGTCTTTTGCTAGTTTAAGAAATTAATCTTAGTCCATAACTTTTATCAAGAATCTTACTATTAATAAAATATAACACCATAAAGCAAAAGGAGATGAACTTGTTTTTTACTGATGGTATATAATACTTGAACTCGTTTTCATATAATCTAATTTGTTTTTTGTTGTTAATATACGTTAATAAGAACGTTGGCAAATTAATTTGCTTTTTGCCTACCTAAATTTATGTGAATATGGTTGACTGCTCCTAAGATCTTCAATCCCTCGTCTTAAATTGTGGTAAAAGATGTTTGTCATGTAGTCCTTATTCCTTAAGCATGTCACTTTTCGGAAATTACATGAACATTAGTTTCTTGACCTAAGTCTTGTCTCTAAGACAAGAGTTATAGAGTATCTCATAAATTAAGACACAATATAATAGTGTTAACTCTTGCCCATGGGGCGTAATTTATTTTTTTGGAAAGTTCTTGGGCTAAGTCTTGCCTCTAAGGCAAACGTCATAGAGCATCTCATAAATGAAGACACAATGTGGTAGTGTCAACGCTTGCCCATGAGACATAACTTGTTGTTTGAAAGTCCTTGGGCTAAGTCTTGCCTCTAAGTCAAGAGTTATAGAACATCTCATAAATCAAGACACAATGTGGTAGTGTCAACTCTTGCCCATGTGGTGTAACTTGTTGTTTGAAAGTCCTTGGGCTAAGTCTTACCTCTAAGGCAAGAGTTATAGAACATCTCATAAATCAAGACACAATGTGGTAGTGTCAACTCTTGCCCATGGGGTGTAACTTGTTGTTTGGAAGTCCTTGGGCTAAGTCTTGCCTCTAAGGCAAACGTTATAAAGCATCTCATAAATCAAGACATAATGTGGTAGTGCCAACTCTTGCCCATGAGGCGTAACTTGTTGTTTGAAAGTCTTTGGGCTAAGTCTTGCCTCCAAGGCAAGCATTATAGAGCATCTCATAAATCAAGACACAATGTGGTAGTGTCAACTTTTGCCCATGAGGCGTAACTTGTTGTTTGAAAGTCATTGGGCTAAGTCTTGCCTCTAAGGCAATAGTTATAGAACATCTCATAAATCAAGAGACAATGTGGTACTGTCAACTCTTGTCCATTGAGCATAACTTGTTGTTTGAAAATCCTTGAGCTAAGCCTTGCCTCTATGTCAAGAGTTATAGAGTATCTCATAAATTAAGACACAATGAAGTAGTGTGAACTCTTGCCCATGGGACGTAACTTTTTGATTGGAAGTGTTTGGGCTAAGTCTTGCCTCTAAAGAAATTGTTATAGAAGATCTCATAAAAAAAAGGTTGAGAAAAATAACAAAAAATGAGAAAAGAAAAATTAAAAATCAAAGAAAATAAAAAAAAGAGAAAAAAAAAAATAAAAGTTGAGAGGAAAAAAGGAAAAAAAAAAAAAATATTGAGAAAAAAAGAAAAAAACAATGACAAGAAAAGACAAAACAAAAAATAAAAGAAAATAACAGTTGAGGAAAAAAGAAAAAATAAAAAGAGAAAAAATAGAAGTTGGGAGAAAAAAAAAAAAAAAGTTTGAGAAAAAAAAAACGAAGAAAAAAAAAAGAAAAAATGAAAAATAAAAGAAAAATAAAGGTTGAGAAAAAAGAAAAATAAAAAATGAAAAAGAAATAAAAATAGAAGTTGAGAGGCAAATGAGCATGGAGAGTTGTTTAAAAATGTTTGAGGTATAGAGGGCAAAAAAGTAGTTGTTCTATAAATAAAAGGAAGGAAAACTAGTTTTGTAAGATTTTTCTTACGGGGACATAATAGGAAGACCAACTCCTATGAGGGTCATTTATGTACTTCACCCTGTTTTACATATATAATTCACAAGTGGTGTTTTGCTTGCCTCACACACACACGAGTGTCCTTGCAAAGATTGAGAACACTTCAGAGTTTGTTTAGTTTAAATGAATTGTGGTACGGAGAACATTTTATTAGCAATAACTGTCCAAGCAAATAACAAATCAGACCAAGTGGTCTAAACCAAAAATTCTAATCTACTATCAAAAAGAAAAAGGGGCGGCAGGCCCAAAAATGACCCGCCCAAAGCATCTATATCAATCATCACTTCTGACGCTCCTCTCTTTTGTTCTTCGAAGCACCTGAAGATGTTGCCGTAGACTCGCCATCGAAAACACTGCCTAACATGCTTCTCCTCTTGGTTATCTTCACCCTTGACCTTGAGGAATGTATGATCTTGAGCTCATCTTTGAGCCTTCATACATTTTCAAAGTAAATACTCCTTGTTGTTTTCCTTTTTGATTTCACCTGACATTCCTTTTGATTTATAACCTGCTTCATTGACTGTTTTATCTCTAGGTGGCCGACAAAAATCTATCTCATCATGGATCTGGAAATGGTTGTCGTCAAGAGTTCGTAAATTCCACCTTTGTAAGTACCCATTTGCTTCTTCCTCCTTTGCTCTGATAAAGACCTCCTTTTCTGATGATTTTGTGCTTCTTTTGTGCCTTGTTAGCAGTTGTTGGTGTAGACCTTGTGTTCTCACCACTATATTAGGGTTTCCAGCTGGACTCTGGCTTATAAGATCTGATGCAACCTCGCAGACCTTCGATATTGATATAGTAAATTTTTAATAGCTAGAGTAGAATAGCCTAGCTAGTGTGTACACAGTTGTAATGCCTTAAATAGTGAGACATACTTTTATATGAATATGTTTGTTATGTATCTTTCCTTTCTTTGTCTCCCAGTGAATATGTTTGTTGTGAACTCTCCCTATTGCAACCTCTAATTGTGTGATCGCTTGCATATTTATTGTTGCTTGATTGTGCATGTTCTGATCCTGACAGATGATATTTGGGCCTTGTATTTGTTCAATATTTTCGTACCAATGATCGGTAGGTCTTGAAATGTATAATATTGATGTTGCCCCTCTTCTTCTATATTTGTGTTGTCAAGGTAGTCAATTAGTTGATTTCCTTCTTTGAAGATATGATTTTACTTGAACCCCAGCGTTCAACATAATATCTCTTATTTCCTCAACTTTCTCAGCTATTTCCCAAGGTAATTTTCACACTTCTTGCAGAATGTTGTTTAGGTTGAGTGAAGCAGTTTCTAGAATGATGTTCTGTATTCTTTGTGCCAAATAGTACCTTAGGTCTTCCAGTATAGATCTAGTTTCTGCCTCAATATTGGATGTTATCCCTATAAATTTTCCATTTGCATATACTAGATCTCCTCTACTGTCCTTGAGGAAGAATCCATAAGAGCTTGTACCTAGATTACCTTTGCTAGCCCCATCACGGTTACACTTTATCCTGTTCTCTTCAGGCATCCTCCATTTCACAACACAGTAGTGTAACTTGGGTTTGTAGCAGCTTAAAAATGTTATCACATTAGGCCATTCAATAGGTACACCTGAAATCCAAGGATAGTTTATTTTAATCAGTTGTTGAATGGTTAATTGAGTTTGGTAAATCATCCTTCTAAGAATAATTTCTCCTTCATGTCTTCTTAAGTTTCTCCTCTTCCACAGCTCCCACATTATGATTACAAGGATAGCTCTATAGATAGACTTCAAATGAGTAGCTACAAGACTAGTCCACTATTTTATTATGAGTTGTTGCAGATGCAACCCTTTAATGTTTATACCTGCTTATGAAGAAAACTTCTACCATACCTTGGTGGCTATCGAAGTTGTTAGAAAAGGGTAGTACATTGTTTCTTAGTTGTAGGTTTCATAACACCAACACCTTGACACAATACTAATCCTCATTCTCTTCAAATTATAATTTTTGGCTATCCTTCTCTTCCAAGACCTCCGGAGGAAGATGTTGATCTTAAAGGGTAGGCCATTTACCCATATATAATCAAAGTCTTTTCTTTTCTCCCGTTTGTGCCTCACTATCTCCCAAGAGGACATTACTGTAAAGAGCCTTTGATGTTACCTATCCTCCAAGCTCTATCATTAATATGGTCTGTAAGTGAGGGGCTAATGTTCTCTATAATGCGATCATTCATTTCTTCAGAAATATTCTCAATCAATTTCTATTTATTTCTCTCTCCTCTTATTATAAACTTTTTCACTTCAATCTCCTCTTTTTCTGCAGTGTCTTCTGCAAAATAGTACAGAGCTCTTTGTATGGTCCAGTTGTCAAATCATAAGCTGGATGAGCCTGATTTAAGTTGCTACCAAATGATGTGTTCCACCTCTTCCCTGATCAATATCAGTTTCCTCTAGTGGGAAGCTCCTGCCTTTGAGGTATGGTGGGATATAATTTTGTTGCAATACTTATTCCACATGAAAGAGCTTTATAGTGATGAGGTGGAGACTCTGAAGTTCCACTATAATTTTGCAAAAAGGGTCTTTGGTATGTTGGTAGGCATAATTTTTTCCATGCCACCCAGTGTTTCCCATTTATGCTAGCTATGTTACTCTAAAAGAATTTAGCCAAAACCTTATGGAGCTGATCAATGACTCATGTAAGATGGTCCATAGCTGATAGTTGGTAAACATGTATTGATTGAAAGACATGAAAAATTAATATATCTTCCTCCAAATGATAGAAGCATATTCTGCCATGAGATAATCATTTTCCTCACCTTCTTCAGTAGGTCTTCAAAGTGGTCTTTTCTCTTTCTTCCATAAAAGATTCAGCACCCAAGATAAGTGAAAGGAAATGAACCTTGTCTTACCTCAGCGATCCTTCTAATTTTTCTACACTCAACTATAGGCACGTTCTCATGCAAAATATACAGAACACTCTGCTAAATTGATGAGCAGTCCAGAAAACTTCTCATATTTTCTGAGAAACTTCATCATCTTCTTCAATTATCCCTGGTGTCCTGAGCAAAAAAATATAGTGTTATCTGCAAAGGAGAGATAGTTGATTTTTGGGCTCCATTTTGGGAGTCCATAAACTTTGTACTCAGTATCTTCATGGAAGTTGTTTAGCCCTCTAGCCAAAACTTCTGCTGCAATGATAAAGAGTGTGAGGGACAGAGGATCACGTTGTTTCAATCCTCTAGAAGATTTGAAAAAAAAAATCAAATGGCTGCCATTATTAGTATGGGATACCAATTATTTGAGACCCCTCCACACCATATCAATAATAGTTTTAGAAAAATAAGCTTTTTAGCATCATATTTAAGAAAATTGAAGTGACACTATCATAGGTCTTTGTCATGTCCAGTTTAAATACCACATAGTGGATTTTTTTTTTTATTGTTGTCTGGTATGATTTCTTTGGCCAATAACACATTTTCAAGATGCTTCTTCCTTTGACAAATCCTTCTTGATTCCTTGAGATTAGTCTTGAAAACATTGTCACTAATCTCTCATGTAATATTTTGGAGATGATCTTATTAGCAAAAGTACTCAGACTTATAGGCCTTAAGTTTGTGAAATTTCTAGCTTTATCCTTTTTGGGAATGAGGACCAAGTTAGTGGGCCGCAAATGGCAAACAAAAGTCAAGGCTCAATAACTTAAGTTGCACTGGAGTTGCAGCCTGCAAGTGAAGAGCAATAGAGAAACAAAAGACTGGCAACTATCCTCGGCACTTGTAGACCGCAAGTGGAGACTTACACCAGCAAGTGAGCCACAAGTGATGCGCAAGTAGCCTGCGAGGGTAATTTTATCCATAACTTTCTAGGCGAGATTTGGAGTTTTCAAGGATACTTTTTGGAATCTGTGCAGACAATCTTCAATTATCAATTTTTAGATTTTATTCCTATTGTGTAGTACTCTTAGAAAGTAAGAAAAATACACTTTGTGACTTCATCTTTCCCAAACTTGAAAAACTCCACTGCTGATAAATTAATCTTGGAATTAAATTTAATTTTTTTATGGCTAGAATTGAGGAACACCCATTTAGTAATTTCTCTTTTTATTTATATAAGTAGCTAAATTCTCTCTTTAGGGGTATGTGCAATGATGGGTGTATAATTATGATTGGGTATTGATTATTTATGCTTAGATTTAATTATATCGTATGAATCCATTGAATTCTTTGAGTTTTAATTATAAAATTAATGGTGGCAAATATTGGTTGAGTTCTCTAATTCCAAGCTTTCTTGATAAAGGGGATTGGAATTGAGTAAGTCTTCAATGGTGAGGATTTGAGAATTTCTATCGAAGGGCTAAAACTAGAGATAGTTTAGTCTACTCAAGTGTATTTTGGTTTGTTAATTGTAATTGGTTTTAGGTTTGAGAGAACCCAAAATAGACATGTTCTTAGGTTGAGAGACCTTGAACATAGCCCAAACTAAAGCTATCCATATAGTAATGGAATCTAAGGAATTTAATCAATCCCAATTATAGTTGTTACCCCATCAAAAGCACACCCCTAGACTCCTAGTTCTTGATTGCAAATAATTGTGTTACAATTGATACTTGTACACTTGATACAAATTATTTATTAGAAGCAAACTCTCCATTTTTACATTACTGTCACTTTTATACAATGTGCATGCTATAAGTGAATTAGTATATAAAATTTGGTTTAATCTATTCTAGTCCCTATGGGATTCGACTCTGACTCCAAGTTGGGTATTGTTTTGCACACAACTATTGACACTCATTCTTAATTCAGGAGTGCATTTGGACGTTATAAAAAATAGTATTGTTGTTAGGGATTAGTTTATAGATTACCTTATTTTTGTGTGTTGATTCACTTTGGTATTGCATCTTATTTTATTTTGCTTTGTTTGTTGTTTTTGCTTTTTGTTAGGTGAAAATATGAGTCAAGCTATCAATAATGCTAGTATTAAAGGATTTATGAATGATGATGACTCGACAGGTCATGCAGGTGTAGCAAATGTCATTCGCCTACCTCCAACGATAAAGAATTTCATCTTCTACATCATAAGTACAATGCTACATCTCTTACAAATGAAGGGGTTGTATGGTGATCTCCCACACATAAAGAACTTTGTCGAGATTTTCCAGCCTTTCAATATTGCAAACATCAATCAAGAATCGATTCGTCCATGGATTTTACCATTCTCCTTAACGGGAGAAGCAATCACTTGGCTCGAGGAACTTCTCAAAGGTTCCATTACTTTGTGGAATGAGATTATTGAAGCCTTTCTTGATTGATTCTTCTCTCTATCTTGTATGCTTCAATTGTGGGATGAAATTACAAATATTAGACAAATATCGGGTGAGCCTCTTCATGAGATATAGTTGAGGTTTAAAATGAAAGTGATCCAATGTCCAACTCATGGCCTTCCTGATGAGGTTCTTTTGCAACATTATTATAGGTCTTTGTGACTCGATTAATAAGTTCGTTGCAAAATATTTGGCTGGTGATTCATTGATGGACCAAACTTTTGGTCTTGGTATATCTTTATTTGATAGAATAACAAAGACGAATAGGGCATGGAATACTCGAGAAGTCGAGATGGCAACAGGTGTCACCTCTACAATTGTGTCCAAATAGATGAGGCAAAAAGATGAGAAGAGGGAAAAAATAATGGCAAAGATGATGATGCAGCTTGATTTTCTCATAAAACATGTGATGGGTGTCGGGAAGAAAAGTGTGAATGCTATTAGAGCCCAAGGAAGTAGAGCCCATGATGAGGAGGATATGCATTTTTTGTATAATGAGGAGGCTCAATTTATCTCAAGTCAATTGGTGGGTTCTCTTCTGAGTTACCACGGTGCCAACCAAGGCCCTAGGAGATAAGGGAATGGGAACCAAAGTTGGAATAGAGATCACAATGGAACTTGGAGAGATTATGAAAGAGATAGAGATCGTGATGCTAGTTGGAGGGATAAGGATAGGGAAAGAGATAGGTACAATCATTAGAGTTCTAACCCCTATGTTCCTCCTCCCAAAGTCGATGTAACAAAACTTCAAGTAGGGGTGAGTGATCCCACGAGCGTAAAAATTAATGATATGCTTACCCGGGTATTAAAAAAGTTAAATCGACTGATATAAGTGCTTGGGAATTGAAGAGTGATATCTCTACTCTTACTTAAACTGTGAGCTTCCATCAAACATCTCAAACCCCAAATGAATCATATGTGGGCTCAAACGAACCCAAGACTTAAGGGTACACTCCCTAGTAACACTCATCCAAATCCAAAGAATGATGGACATTGCATAGGAGTGGAAAAATGCTCCAAGATGTGGTAGATGATGCTGAGGTTATTATAGGTGGAGAAATATTGAGTGATTCTCCTGAAGTGATACAGAAGTGAAGCGAACCCTTATCGGGAGATGATTCTAGTTCCAAGCATGACGATGTGATCTCTGAGTCTCAAAAGGTTTATGAAGTTCTTCAAAAATAAAAAGTAGACTCTAATCCTCAAGTGGTGATTAACATTGAAGAGGGAAAAGGGGACAAAACTTTGAAAACTTCATTGCCATTGCCCAAGTGTCCTCCCCTTTTTTCCAAAGATTGATGAAAAAAGAAAGAGGAAGCCCAATTTCAAAAGTTTCTTGATGTGTTGAAACAATTATCGGTGAATATCCTATTGATTAAGGTTTTGTTGCAAATATCGGGATAAAAAAATATATAATAGATATATTGACTAATAAAAATCATGTAGAAGTTAGCATAGTTGAGGTATCGCACCACTGTAGTGCCATTATGGCAAGTACCTTGGCTCGGTAAAGAGAAAATCTGGGATCCTTCACCATTCCTTGCACCATTTGGGTGTACCAATTTGCCAAGGTATTATGTGACCTCGGGGCAAGCATAAACCTGATGACCTTTGCTATTATTAAGAGATTAGAATTTGGAGCTCCTAAGCTAACTCCAATAAGGTTACTCATGGCTGGAAGGTCCATTAAGCGCCCGGTGAGCATTTTACTTGATGTATTGGTGAAGGTGGACAGGTTCATTCTACCGATTGATTTTGTGGTTTTGGTTTGCAAGGTAGACTTTGAGGTGCCTATTATCTTGGGGTGCCCATTCTTATCCATGGTACGCACTCTTGTGGATGTTGAGTGTGGAGAGCTGATGTTTTGTGTTGGTGAAGAAAAGGTTACCTTCAACATATGTAAATCAATGAATCCACCGGATGAACTTCAAGTTGTTTCCATTATTGATACAAGTGAAGAACTGGCTGAGGAGAACTGTGAAGAAGATTTTGGAGGGGAATCGTCAGAGGAAAGTCTTGTGAAATGTAAAAAGCTAGTGGTAGAGTACTCCGAGAATTTCTATCTTGTTCCTAATGACACCTTCCTAATTTCCACCTCTAAAGAGCTAAAATTATGGCAAAGGGAAACATTGGTGACCCTCTTGAGGAAGTATATATGGTGCTTTGAATGGAAATTTTCTACTATTCTAGGCATTCCTCCAAAAACTCCTTGATCATTGAGGTACCTTCATTATGTCGTGATGTTAAATCAAGCACTTCTTGGAAGGAAACCCAAGTGTTTATTTGAATTTCTTTGCTTCACTTTTGTTGTTTTTGGTGTGTTAGAAATGCAAAGCTTGGAAACATTTCAAAGTATTTGGAGGCCACTGGAAAGGACTTAAACTACACTTGTGAACAACAAGTTTCCACTTACGGCACGTAGGTGGAAAGCAAGCCTTAGCAGAACACCTAGAAAAATTGATAAAGAATAGAGGTCTTTGCGCGTTACTTGCGGAATGAAAAAAGGCATTTGCAAACTGCAGGTGAAACCCAAGCAAAATTATATTACCTGGAATAAAAAATTGAATTCATCATTATTTGTGCACCACTTGCAGCTCGCAAGAGGTCACTTGTTCCTGCAAGTATGTCACAAATGCAGGTATGCCTTTTAATTTCTTGACCTACCCATTCACTGACCCAAGTCAGTGAGTTAACCCGCGCCTCTTCACCTCTAAACCCCTCCTTCTACATATTTTTATTGTTCTTATTCACTTCCACACTCTGTCAAAACCTCCATTGCTAACACCATTCCAATTCCCTACACTCTAAAAACTCCTCCTCCTGCTCTCACTCTTCCACCACCACTGCACCGCTGCTTGTCACCACTGCCACCACCCTATTTTTAGGTGAACCCACTGATTCCACCATTATCAAGAGCTTCAGGCTCCATTTTTCTTGCTTATTTCACTCTCCAATCACTTTTGGTATGCTCCTTATGCTTTAAAGTCTTAATTTTTTATTGTTAGGATTTCTATTATGATGATGCTAGCAATAATTCCCCATTCTCTATTTCCTTTAATTATACATGATTGAAGTGTTATGGTGGGTTCTTGGTTAATTCATTATATATTGAGATGGTTAATTGTGTACAGTAGTTAATGTTTTAAATTGCCTAGTGTTGATTCATGATTTGAATTTTAATTGGGGGTGAAGTCTGAGTAATCCTGCTCAATTTTGATGCATGATTTGGCTCGATAATAGATTGAGTGACGTCTTTCTTAAGGGAAAATCATCATTGCGATTGAGTTTTTGATCAAATTGAGATGTGTGAGTTACTTGTGCTTAAATAGATTATCTTGTTCGATGAGCAAATTGGTTGAAAGTGTGAGTTTCATGTTTGTTGTGTGTTATGCTAGTATTTGAGCTTATTGCTTGATGGTTCCGATGATAGATTGTGTGACGACTTTCTAAAGGAAAATCATTCTTTTGTGCTTAAAAAGTCTAATTGTGGTTCATTTCTTGTTGGTACATCTCTTCGAGGAAGTCTGAGTACCCGTTAGACTAAGGTCGTGATCAAAATATGCTTAAGTGTTGAAATTGAGTTGTTAAAAATGGGTTGTTCTTGTTAAAAACTTGGGAACCGCAAGTGTTTCCTTGCGTCCCCTAAGTGAAACGCAAGGACTGGGCATAAGGTACCCTTCACTGCCTAGTCATTTGCTTGACATTTGTGGCATGCAAGTCTTCACCTGCAGCACGCAAGTGTAATGCAGGTGACCCTTAAAGCTCTAGGGCCACTATCTCAGCTCTATGCATCACTTGAGAGCCGCATGTGCCTATTCGTGGAACACAAGTTGCACACAAGAGCTGAGCAGTCAGCTTCTAATGTTTCTTTCCTTTTGCATTCTTCTTTTTTCTTTTGACTTCTTTTTTTCTCTTAGTTTATTTTGCATAAACTCAAAAATACAAAAAGATTTTATTTTTTTTGTTTTCTTGGTTACTCACAATGTTTTGCATGAATATAACTTCAAACAGGACTAACCCTGACAAAAATACCCGAAAGGATAAACCCAAAGATAAAAGCAAGGGGAAGAGCAAAGAGAAAGCCCCTGAGGTTGATCCTGCTCCTGT
This sequence comes from Jaltomata sinuosa, assembly GCA_003996215.1. Lineage (NCBI taxonomy): Eukaryota > Viridiplantae > Streptophyta > Magnoliopsida > Solanales > Solanaceae > Jaltomata > Jaltomata sinuosa. The sequence goes on from QJPP01007225.1 coordinate 185,039, forward strand.
GATTGATGAGGATCAAATCTGTTTCTGTGTTGAGGGTATAAAGCCCTATTATCACCATTTCTATGAGAAAAGGATGTTCACTAATGAAAGAAGTTTTAACTTAGCAGGATTGAAAGGTGACCTCTCCAACATAACCAAAGAGTTTGATGAGCATGACTGGGATCCTTTTGTTGATACACCAGGCCCATATATTCCATTCACATGCCTAGTGCTCTTAAAGGATTCCTTGCAACCATTATTTACTCTCTTTTCTATTGCACATTAGAGATAATGCATGTTTTTAGATGGGGTGAGTGTACTTAGTTTATTTGATTGATTTGATGCACTTGTCGGGCATGTTTTATTATTTTAGTACATTTTCTATTGCCTTAATTGTGCTTGGGTTATCTTGTGGATGATCTTTGTTTTGCCTTTGTCAGACTTATTTTTCATGCTTATGTTATTATGCCCTTGTCGGGCTTGATCTTTGTTATTGCAGATGAGTGTGAGGCCTTTAATGGCTTAGTTCTTTTACTAGATCGGTTTACACATCTATTATCTTACTATTCGTGTATCAAATTCACGCTTAGTGCCTTCATCGGGCCCGTTTGCAAAATGATTCATTAGCGTGTAATTTCAAACTCACCTTTGTTAATAGTAGATGTAACAAACTTTGAGGGTTTTCTTTATAGCACGGTTCTTTTACAAGAAGCAAAACTTTTATTTTCTTTGTTTTTGTTGTCAAACCGAGTGACATGTCCCTATAATAAATTAGGAGGCGACTTTCTTAAGAGAAAATATCGGTCTTACTATTTGTGTTGAGTCCGTGTCGCACTTGTCTTGAGCAGAACCACCAAAAATATTTCTTGACAAATGATTTGAATTTGAGAAAACAGGGGAAAAGAATTCAAGTATTCTCATTGCCATGATCTTTAAATTCATTATTTGACTCTTTGATTCACATATGAATTACCTAAAATTCGTAATATCTTGTCAAAAATTCATTCATTTTGATTGGATTTGAGAATAACTTATATCTCTAAGTGTTTGTGATGCCTTGTGTGGTGAGGCCTTTGTGTGTTCTTATGCATGCTTGTAATCTAGAACTTGTCCCCATTATGATTCAAGGCAAAATCCTAGATGTTGCTTAGCTTAGAAGATGACCTTAGACCCTCTTTGAATAGTCACTTTACCAAAAAATCCTTTACATATATTAATCCTAGTCAACTCATTTAAGCCTTTGACCTCTTCTTTGGCAATCATGTTACAAACCTTCACCTTTTGGAAATCCTCTATGTTTGGCACCCAACCTCCCTAATTGCTTTAAAAAGAAAGATGTAGGATAAATTTCTAAGTTAAGAGAGGGAAATGAATGAAATTGTGTGGGTAAATAATGTAGGCAAAAGCCTAAGTTTAGGGGTGTGTGCAACAATATCCTAAATAAGGAAATGAGCTTAAGTTTAGGGATAGAACCTATTCAAAATATTGTGAAATACTGGAAAATGACCAAAAGGTTGAAGAAGAAAAGATAAGAATTCAAATAGTGCTACCCTTCCTCTCGAATGCTTAAAGAGCTAAAAAGGTGTTGAGATAAAATGTTTGGGAGAAAACTTGGAATGTCAGAGGGGAAAATAAGGTGAAGTCAAATCATTGATGTGAGCAGTGTGCTTGAAAGCCTAATGGTAGTGTTAGAGAGGTTTTATTTACTTATCCAAAATCACTACCTTCCTTTTACCCTAACCTTTATCAATGCAAGAATGTCCTTAGTGATTCCGAGCTTTGCAACTCTACATTAGTGGTGAATTACACGAAGGACAAGCCTATGGTTATATGCGTGTGCACTTGAATTTCTTTGAGAGAGTGAGCATCATTTATTCTATCTTATAATTCTGATTGTTCTGATATGCATGATTGTGAGTAGGATTCTCTATTGTTGTGAGTGAAATTACAACCTTGGGATAAGTGGTGAAGTCTTGACCCCAATTAGGGGGAATGAATGTGATTAGTTGTGAAGTGAAATTTGAGCCAAATATTAAAAATTTAGTATCAATGACTTGAGATGCTAATTGGTTTTGTTTTAAGTGAAAATTTTCCACGGTTTTGATTGAAAAAGTGAAGTCGCTTGAAAAGGCATTTTGAAATGATTTTTGTTGCCTTTTTGCTCATGGTGGTACCAACTGAGATTAGTGCTTTTATTTGTGTCTATTTGTTTTGAGTCTTTTTTATTGAATTGTTTTGTTTGAGTCGTAGTGGTCTTAGTGTGATCCTTTGTCTTTGAGGTTGAGTCAATCCTTTGCTTTTGTGAATGTTTTGCTTGAGGACAAACAATAGTTTAAGTTTGGGGGTTTGATAAATTGGTAATCTACTAACTTATTTATCTCTTAAGCATAATTATTGCCTCAATCTTGTGCTTAATAGATATTTTTTATGGATTTATCCTCTTATATGCAGGCATTCTTAGGATTTAATGATGAATAAGGATTTTTAACCCAAAATGCAAGAAATGAAGGCAAAAAAAAATCAAGCAACAAGCTAAGAAAAGAATTCAAGTCAAAACAGAGCAGCTGCAAAACGCAGAAGCCCATTTTCTGGCACAAGTGTGTTGCAAATGATAGAAAGAAGTCAAGGCTCAAGAACTGAAGTTGTGTTAGAGTTATGGACCGCAAGTGAGCACTTGCGGCTTGCTAGTAAAGTGTAAGAGAGAAATAGAAGACTAGAAATTATCCTCGGCACTTGCGGATCGCAAGTAGAGATTGGCAGCCACAAGTGAGTCGCAAGTGACGCGCAAGTGTCCCACAGGGGTGTTTTTGTCCACAACTTTCTAGATAAGATTTGGGGTTTTCATGGACACATTTTGGGATCTATGCAGATATTTTTCATTCATCAATTTTCATATTTCATTTCTATTTTGTAGTACTCTTAGAAAGGAAGAAAGTTACACGTGTAACTTCATCTTCCCCAAACTTGGAAAACTCCATTGTTGATCAATTAAGCTTGGAATTGAATTTAATTTCTTCTTATAACTGGAATTGAAGAACACCCATTTGGTATAATTTCTCTTTCCATTTATATGTGTAGCTAAATTCACTTCTAGGGGTGTGTGCAATGATGGATATATAACTATGATTGATTATTTGTTCTTAGATTTGATTATATTGTATGGATCCATTGAATTCTTTGAGTTTTAATTATAAAATTAATGATTATAAATATTGGTTGAGTTCTCTGATTTCAATCTTGCTTGAGAAAGGCAATTGGAATTGGTAAGTATTCAATAGTGAGGATTTGAGAATTCTCATCTAAGGGCTAAAGCTAGAGATAGTTTAGCCTACTCAAGCATATTTTGGTTGGTTAATTGTGATTGGTTTTGGGGTTCAAGAGAAACCAAAATAGACATGTTCTTGGGTTGAGACACCTTAAACATAGCCCAAACCAAAGTTATCCATATAGTGATCAAATCTAAAGCATTTAGTCAATTCCAATTGTAGTTGTTACCCCATCGAAAGCACACCCCTAGACTCCTAATCCTTGATTGCAAATAATTGTGTTATGATTGATGCTTGTACTCTTGATACAAATTACTTATTAGAAACAACCCTCCCAAATTTTATATTATTTTCAATTTTATACAATGTGCATGCTATTAGTGAATTAATATACAAAATTTGGTTTAATCTATTCTAGTCCTGTGAGATTCGACCCCGACTCTAAGTTGGGTATTATTTTGCATACTACCATTGACACTCATTCTTAATTGAGGAGTGCATTTGGACATTAAACTATCATTCCTTAAAAGATCAGTTAATGGCTTACTGATGATTCCAAACCCTTGTATGAAGCTTTTATATTATTCAGATAGTCAAATAAATCCCCTCAATTGCTTAATAATGGTTGGCACAGGCCACTTCTGCACAAAACTTATCTTTTGAGGGTGAATGGAGACTCCTTCCTTGGTGATGAAGTGGCCTAGGTATTCAATTCTATCCACCCCAAAGAAAACTTTTCTCTCTTTTGCTTGTAGCTGGTGTTGTCTTATGGCTGCAAAGACATCCCTGATATGTAATAGGTGATCCTCAAAAGACTTACTATAGATCAAAATATCATAAAAAAGACAAGGACATGCTTCCACTAGAACTTCTAAAACACAACATTCATTAGTCCTTGAAAGGTTCCTGGTGCATTAGGTAATCCAAATGGTATTACAAGATACTCAAAATTCCCTGAATGAGTTCTAAATGATGTGTTTGGTATGTCCTCCTGGTTCATTCTCAATTGATGGTACCCAACTCTATTAATTTTGGAGAAAATCACAGAACCTTCAAGCTCATCCAATAGATCTTTTACAATAGGTACAGTAAACTTGTTCTTAGTAGTGTGCTTGTTTAGATCCCTATAGTCTACACACAATCTCAAAGAGCAATCTTTCTTGCCAACCAACACCACTGGTGAGGTAAAGGGGCTACTACTAGGTTGAACAACACCTTGGTCTAACAATTGTTGCACCAGCTCTTTAATAATGTCCTTTTTAATAGAAGGGTATCTACAAGGCCTCTTGTTGATAGGTTCAGTACCAGTCTGCAGTACAATCTTGTGACCATGAATTCCTCGGGATGGTAGCAACCATGTGGGTTCAGCAAATAGCCCACCATACCTCTTTAATATCCTTAATAGTCTAGGGTCATTATCACTATCATCTTTAGCCTCTAATGCAAGTAATTCAACACTCATATCAGGAATTAGCTGAACCATACACAACTGAGATTGATTACATGATATCTTCTTATGAGATCCCATGTTTTTTCTGTATAATATATGTAGCATGGCGTGAGTGTATGAGGTGTATATGACTTGGTGTAGCACACCGGGAGAATAAGGGTGCAAATGGGTGGTAATATCAAAGAAATAAACTAAAGTTTTAGGTCAAAGAATACTCTTAAACAAAAGTTGAAGTTAAAGAAATTCCTCGTGTAACAACCAAAGTTTTAGGTCAAAGGATGCCCTTAAATAAAAGTTTGAGTTAAAGAAATGCCTCGTGTAACACCTCACCCGTTTGAAAGGTTTATATTAACTCATACCTTCGGGGTAAGACTAAGAGTATCTAATATGCTAAGAAGGATGTGTTATGAGGTATTATAATCGCTGAATGGTCGTATGTTAAGTTTTGAAGACAAGAAAGTTGTGAAATAAAAGTCAACAAAAGTTATCATAAGTTTCTTTAATAAATTTTTTGAAATTTGGTCAAATATCTCAGAGATTTTCTCCTAATATATAAAGGGTTAGAAGGCCTTCACCTACCAAATCAAAGATTTACGAGTCGAGTTCCAACGTATAAAACCTCATATCAAACCAATATCGGAGTAAATAATTACGACTATTTTACTGTGGACTATCTGAGTTGAAATCGGGTCGGGTCAAAATTAATATAAAGCTGCATATTAACATTTTAAGTCATTAAAAATATTCCAAAATAGTTTTAAAACAGAGAGAAAAACTATAAGAGAGGGTTCTAAGAGAGTTCTTGAGTGATCAAGGTGCATTGTTAGTGATTCCTATCGCTAAAGTTTGGCCTCGTGCCTAGAATCGCGATCTCTATGTGTGGAAATCAATTTCCCCTTTGATTAGACACGTTTATAGCTAGTTTCAGAAGATAGAACTTGGTAGTTTTTTTTGGGTCCTTCAAGATTTACACTTGGTTTAATAAGGTAACCATCTCGGGTCTCTTTTATGATTATTTTTACGAAGTTCTACGGATGTTTTGTCAAGTTATGATCCTATGGAAAATCTGTTGATTTAATCTTAATTATAAACTATTTATAGGTGCGTATAACCTGCAAATATATAGTGTTTGTGAAGTTTAGGACATAACGAACAATGTTTGTGAAGGAACTATGGGCATTCGGATGTTCGTTGGAAAGGTATGTTAAGGCTAAGCTTCATCCTTCATTAAGCACGAATTTTAGAAAACTCCTAAATCATCAAATGCGATATTTTTCTATTCTATTGCTAGAAAGACCTTCTGTGAAAGGTATTGGGATCGCAACTGAAGTATTTTCATGATTCTATTATGTTGATATTCCACTCATTCGATTATATAGGGTATTTGGCATCTATATATATTATTTTGTCGACTTTCTTGACTTTATGTCCATATGTATGAATTCTTATTCTTCTTTGCGTGTTGTGACTTAAAAAGATTATGAAGGAACATTGAGAATTTGAAACCACTCCTTCTTCCTCGCCAAAGTGTTTTTCTGGAATACTTTAAAATAATACGTCAATTTTCAAAACTCTCAAATGTATCTGGTATGCTTAAACTACTAAAGGACATGGTTTTTGAAATGCTTTCTTTTACAAACTATAAGGGAAACATATATAAAAACTAAGTGAAGCACCTTAAGCTCTTTATGAACATCCACAGGTTTTAGTTACCTTTCTAAAGTCGAATTAAGTGTTTAAGTTTTTTCTAAAAGCACATGAGGTTCTACAAGGCCTTTACATGTTATACAAAAGTGATTATAAGATTATGAAAATAAAGAGTACTAGTGATCTAAGATTGGCAACATGATTATATACATGTATTCACGATATATGATTACACGATCATACCGTGCATATTTGATTACTATGAAGCCTGATGTTAGCCATAGAGTCTATAAGAGTTTTAGTTTCAAGTGGTACCTCTATTACCCTTTTACAACAACTATTTATGATTCTACTTTTCACCATACATACCAGTAAATTTTTATTCGTACTGACATCCCGTTACCTGGGGATACTGCATTTTTGTTTTATCTGTGCAGGTCCAAGTGGGGATTCTGATCGACCCCTCTGCTAGGATTCTTGATTCAGCTGTGAGTTGGTAAGCTGTATCTTTTCCTGGCACTATTAGAGAATGTTTACTTTTGTTGTACATTTTGGGGTATAGTCGGGGACTTATCTCGACCAGTGCTTATGAAACTCTTAGAGGCTATTTGTAATGACCCTTCTAGTTGTTATGGCTGAGTTTTTCATGCAAAAAATTGGGTTAGAAAACTTTCAGGTTGGGGAATTGAAAATTTTAGGCTAGGCTAGTCTCGAACGAAATCTGAGAGAGGTGTAGTCTAGGTAAATTCGGGAAAAAATTGGGTAAAAGGACTAAGTTTGAGCTAGTTTTTCTATTAGCTAAGACGTTAACGAGTCCGTAGGACTTTCTAAAAATAAATTCAGGTGAGTAGAACTCCTGATATCGAATTTGATGTGAAAATGTTGGTCTGGAATGTCAAGGTTTGAAGGTGTGTTTTGAAATAGGCAAAACTAGGAGGATTCTCGAGTTTCAATCTCGTGTTAGATGCTATAGTGGGTGACATTCTTCTACGATGATGCTGCTATAGCAGAGAAATTCCCGCTATAGCAGGAGTCAAGGGTGGTCAACCTTGATATAGTAGGCGGCTTCCTCTACGGTGGTGCTGCTATAGCGGGATTGGGCCGCTACAGCGGGATAACTCACTCTAAATATAGAAACTTCCCCAAAAATGTTCATTCTTTCTCAATAATATTTTGGGGAAGGCCAGAGGCAATTTGGGGCATTTTCTACTGATTTTCCATCAAGATTCTTCGTAAATCTAAGTAGTTTATTCTCCTAATCTAGTACTTCAATTTATATGCCTTAGAATCGATAGTTACGGGCCTTGAAGAGGGTTTAGCTTGACCTAAGAGGAAAAATCTGGTGTAAGAAGGATTATTAGGTATAGAAACCTTGGTTTTTGTTTATAAACTATTTATTCATGATTATTGATGAATCGGTAATCTACCAAATCATTTAGCCTTTAATCATGAATTATTTCCATGTTTTTATAAGATTTAGAGGTTCTTATGGCCTTTATTGACATGAATGCAGGTACTCTTGGCCTAGAGAAGAAAACAAGAAAATGGACCCAAAAAAGAGCTAAAAAGGAGTTGAAGTGTGAAGATGATCAAAAGAGATGAAGATGTTGTGGTGAGGTGCGAAACTTAGGCTACACTCACAACACAAGGTGCGGTCCGCACCTTCCTCCGCAAAAAAATTTAGAAAGAGAAGAGAATTTGTTAAGGGGTGCGGCCGTCGTGCGACACGCACCAAGCTTGGTGTGAACCGCACTCCACTTTGCACGACGACTGAAGTTCAGCTAAGTTTTTGGTCCATTTTTGCAGAGCTGTGCGATGCGCACAATGTGACGTGTGAACCGCACGTTGTGTTACACGGCTCCTGAAGGGCATTTTTGTCCATCTTTGTATGATGAATTGGGAACTTTCTAAAACCCATTTCAGGCACAATTTTGCATAGTTTTTGAATAGTTTTGGATTATTTGAAGCAAGTTTCTCTCCCAAGGCAAGAAAGAGGGTTTCAATCCATTCTCTCAATCTTTAACCTTGGACTTGTAAATTTGAGCTTGGATATTGGATTCTTGCTACAGTTAATGAAAAGAAATTTGAATTTCCCTATGGATATACTTTCTTCTTCCTTTAGAATGAGTGCCTAAGTTTTCTTGTCTAGGGATGTGTAGATGATGGGTACTTGATAAAAGGGTATGGGTCTTGCTTATTTATATTTATAATTGCTAATATGATATGGTTCTAGTGATTTCATCATATTTTAACTCTAAAGTTGGTGGTTGCAAATATTGATTTACTCTACTTGATTGTGTTCTTTCTTGAGAAAGGGGTTTATAATTTCAGATGTGAAATTTCTAGTGGGTACTTGGGATTCCACTTAGATTGAGACTAGAAATAGCTCAATACATCAGAAACACCCATTTAAGGGTGTAAGCTAGACATAGTGTGACCTCCTCAAGCATATGTTGGTTGGTTATTGCCTAATCAATGGTGTTTGAATAAAATCCGTTGGATAAATGATTGTTTGTTTTAAAGATTAACAAGCATGCCTAAAACCAATGCTACCTATGTTAGTTAATAAGAATTTATGCAAATGAGCAAGTACATTGACCCGTGTCCGAGTCCCATCGGAAGAGCATCCCTAGTCATCCTCTCTCTTGTTTACACCTCACACTTTTACTTATTGCTTTGTTGGGAATTTTAATTATGACAGATTCCCAATTTCCCTCTCTTTTACATTATTTGTTATTTGAGCAATTTATTCTCATTGTGAATTCCTTTCTACAATCGCTTTGGCTAATCTATAATTCCCTGTGGGATCGACCCCGACTCCCGTCGGGTAATATAAATTTTGTTTTGCTTAATAATCACCGATACCTCCATCTTGGAGAGTACATTTGAATGTTATTAAAAATTGGCACTGTTACTGGGGAATTGTGCTTGAATAGCCTTTTTTAATTGTGAATTGAAATCACCTTGTAGAGTGTTTGTTCTTTTTATTTTGGTTTGTTGTTTGTGATTGGCTGCAGGTAGACATTCCTCAAGAACCTATGCCCAATACTTCTCACTAAACCCATGTGTACTAAAGAATGAGACCTTATTAAACTGTGAGTTGGATATTTAGGGAGCCGAGGGAGCAATAGGTGCAACCTCTGCTAAAGAGATTGAGGATTGTGTGAAGAGTCGTGTGCGAAGGGATAGAGATATATCAATTGCCACCACACTTCTTGAATTCATGGCAATGAGTGCAGCGGATCACCAGTTTGAAAAAGTCAGTACCATTGGTGTTGTTGGGGATGAGACTAGTGGAAGAGGCGTCTTTGACAGACTATGAGATGGGTTCCCATGGAAGTCCCCAAAGTATGGAGAGACATGACCATGGGAATCAACGTTGGAACAAACAAAATAGTGGCTCTAGAATTGAAAGTATGCTCGTGAGGGTGTTAGAAAAGGTAGAGTCTACTGATGGTGTAGGCAAGGAGCTGAGATATGATCTGGGGAGCCTTGCCCAAATTGTACAATCACACTCCATCGCCATATAATGTCTTGAAGAGATAATGGTTTGGCTCACCTCTCAATTCAACTCGGCACAAGTGAAGAGAGGTGAAAGAAGTGAAAATATAAGGGACTTAACCGATACTGTTGAAGTTGCGATGCCAATTACGAGTGAGTATAGAAACAAGGGGGCTTGGAGAAAATGGTTGTCCCAACCTACACATCACAAGAATAAGGTGCCTAAAGCTTGCAAACCTTTTTCTAAATGTCCAATGCCTTTTCCCCAGCATTTAGTGCAAGACAAAGAGAATGAGCATGCGGGAGAGTTTAACCCTATGGTGGAAAGGATCATTGTCAACATTTCGTCAAGTGTTTTGAACAAAATGCTCGAGTATGCTAAGTTTGTAAAAGAAATGTGCATGACATACAACTTTAAAGATAGTAGGGTAGTTCACATGTCCCCTCAAAGTAGTGTAATAATATCGGGCAACTTGGCTAATGATGGGGTGACAACGGGTGTGTGCACTGTCTATGATGCGAAGGGAATGCACAAATCCACAAAAGTGGTGTGTGATGAAAATATAAAGGTAAATCTGATGTCAATGAACACCTTTCAAAAATTGCAACTTGGGCAACCCACCATCACAAATAGGAGACTTTTTATGGCAGAAATCGGTAAAGCACCCTGTAGGGGTTGGTTATAATATTCTGGTGAAGATGGGTCAGTTGGTGTACCCTATGGATTTTGTTGTGCTGGATTGCAATGGGGGCTTCGAGATACCAATTATCTTGGGGTAACCAAGTTTAAAAACAGGGCGCACTTTAAATGAAATAGATTTGGGTTAATTCAAATTTTCTGTGAATGAGGAAGAAACAACATTTGACTTGTGTAGGTCTATAAAACAACTGAATGACCTTCAAATGGATTTTTCAATTGGCCAGATTGAGGAAAGCGTTGACCTACACATAAAAAAGGGGTTTGTGGATGAAGCATTGGAAGTGGTGTTATTAAATTATGATCGTGATAGGGTAGAATAATATGATGAGATTTGTTGTGCATTAGTGGGAATGGGTTCCTACTCCTGCCCCCCCCAAAGAAGCTTGATCTTGATTTGAAAAATAGGCAAACACCTCATTCCAAACCTTTAATTATTAACCACCCACATTGGAGCTTAAGCTGTTACCATCACACTTGAAGTATGCTTACTTGGGTGCTAATGGAACCTTGCTAGTCATCATCTTTAACAAGTTGAGTGACAAATAAGTGGAGGCATTCCTCAGAGTGTTGAAGAAACACATTCATGCCATCGGGTAGACTATTGCCGATATAATTGGCATACCTCCGGGGATATGCACGCATAAGATAAATCTCCAAGAGAAAAACACCCCTTCGATTGAGCACCAATGAAGGCTAAACCCACCTATGCAAGAGGTGGTGAAGAAGGAAATTATTAAGTGGTTAGATGCAGGAGTGGTCTTCCCTATCTCTGATAGTACTTGGGTTAGCCCAGTGTAATGTGTGCCAAATAAGTATGGTATCACTATTGTGCCAAATGAAAAAGATGAGATGATAGCCCTGCGACCAGTGACTGGATGGAGGGTGTGTACGGAGTACCAGAAATTGAACTCGTGGACGGAGAAGGATCACTTCCCTCTACCGTTCATGGATCAAATGCTAGATAGGTTAGCTAGCCGTGGTTTTTATTGCTTTCTTGATGGTTATTCCGTCTACAACCAGATCTTAATCGCCCCGGAAGATCTAGAGAAGACAATCTTTACATGCCCTTATGGAACTTTTGCATTCAAAAGAATGCCTTTTGGACTTTTCAATGCTCTGGCCACCTTCTAATGGTGCATGATGTATCTATTCTCAGATATGGTCAAAGATACTATGGATATCTTCATGGATGACTTCTCGATAGTTGGGAATGAGTTTGATGATTGTTTAGAACACTTAGAAAAAGTGCTTAAACGATGTGAGAAAACAAACCTGGTGTTAATTTGGGAGAAATGCCATTTTATGGTAAATGAAGGGATAGTTTTGGGACACAAAATATCTGAAAAAGGGCTTGAAGTTGACAAGCTAAAATTGAAGTCATACCCAAGATACCTTCTCTGAAAACTATAAAAGGGATAAGGAGTTTTCTTGGTCATGTCGAGTTCTATAGGCGCTTCATCAAAGACTTCACGAAGGTGGGTTATCCTTTGTGTAAGTTGCTTGAAAAACAAGCCGTATTCGACTTTGATAGTAGTTGCATGAAAGCCTTCCTCACTCTAAAAGAGAAGTTAACTTTAACCCCCATCATCATTGCACTGGATTGGACAAAACTATTCAAACTTATGTGCGATGCTAGTGGTGTAGCTTTGGAAGTTGTACTTGGTTAATAAAGAGAGAAACTCTTCCACCCAATCTACTATGCAAGCAAAACATTAATTACGGCTCCAACAAATTACCCCATGACAGAATAAGAGTTGTTGGCCGTAGTCTTTGCCTTTGAAAAATTCTGGGCATATCATTTGGGGACCAAATTTATAGTTCACACTTACCATGCTGCAATACGATACTTGATGACTAAGAAAGATGCAAAGCCTTGGCTAATTCATTGGGTGTTACTCCTTCAAGAATTCAATTTTGAAGTAAAATATCAGAGGACATGCGAGAATCAAGTGGCTGACCATTTATCAAAACTAGAAGCAGAGGGAAGGCTCATAGGAGAAATTGAGATAAATGACTCATTTCCCGACGAGCATATTTTGGAAGCTTTGCATGATCTTACACCATGGTTTGTGGATTTTGCTAACTTTTTAGTGAGTGATTTGCTTCCGGATGGTTTGAATTCACACCAAAAAAAAGAAGTTCTTGCATGATGTCCAGAAGTACTATTGGGATGATCCTTACCTATTTAAGATATTTGTGCTGATGGAATGATTCAGAAGTGCATCCCCGAAATTGATATGATGCCTATTCTTGAGGCATGCCACTCTTCACCCATTGGTGGTCACCATGGGGGTATGTGCACGGCTTCAAAAATGTTACAATGTGGATTTTATTGGCCGACTCTCGTTCAAGACGCCCATGATATGGTGAAAGCATGTGACAGATGTCAATGCGAAGGGGGCGTATCTCGGCACCATGAGCTCCCATTAACACTAATCCTTGCAGTGGAATTATTTGACGTGTAAGGGATTGATTTCATGGGCCCATTTGTAAGTTCGTATGGAAACACTTCCATCCTTGTGGCTGTGGACTACGTCTCAAAGTGGGTTGAAGTCGTGGCATTGCCTAACAATAAAGGCAAAAGTGTCACAGCTTTTCTAAAGAAGCACATATTCGCTCGGTTTGGCACCCCCCGTGCCATCATTAGTAATGGGGGTAAACACTTCTGCAACAAGTTGTTTAGCGCTCTCCTTACAAAGTATGGATTCAAGCATAAAGTCGCTACCCCCTACCACCCACAAACGAGCGAACAAGTTGAGGTATCCAATAGGGAGATCAAGTCTATTTTTACAAAGTCGGTAAACGTCCATCAAACGGATTACACCCAGAAGTTAGACGATGCCCTATAGGCCTATCAAACTGCATACAAGACCCCGATTAGTATGTCTCCCTAGCAAATGGTCATTGGCAAAGCTTTCCATCTCCCATTAAAACTTGAGCATAAAGCTATGTAGGCTTTGAAGAGGCTAAATTTAGATTGGGAAAAGGCCTCCCATGCTAGAGTTGAGGGCCTCAACGAGATGGATGAATTCCAAATAAGGTAATATGAGAGTGCATCAATTTATAAAGCGAGCATCAAGCACTATCACGATCAATAAATTCTCAAGCGAGATTCTCCCCAGGGGATTGGGTCCTTTTGTTCAATTCTAGTCTTCGACTTTTTCCGGGGAAGTTAAAGTCCAAATGGTCTGTCCCTTTCAAAGTGTGTAAAGTATTTCTAAATGGCACAATAGAGCTTGAAGCTGAAAACGGCTCAACTTTTAAAGTGAATGGGCAGCAAGTGAAGAATTATTTGGCCATACCGGAGGAAGTTGCACTCTTAAAAGATATTTACCTTTATGAGCCTTGAATGGAAGGTACCATCGTCGAGCCATGATGTTAAACCAAGTGCTTCTTTGGAGGCAACCCAAGCATTCACCTTTACTTTCTGTATTTCTACATTTTGGTATTATTTTGTGTGTTGTTTTTGTTGACTTTGTAGTTAGAAACCAAGATAAGAGTGTTGGAGCAATTTTCAGGACGTGTGCCGCACCATGAGATCACACATCATAATGTGCGTATCGCATGGCACCACGCATTTGGAGACAAACCACTGGTGGAATTTTATAAATCTGAAACCTTGGCATACGATTGGCATGCGATCCGAAACTCCAGGTGTGTGCGTTACACATTGGTTTTGTACCACCAACCAGAACGTTGGCAATTTTACCAAAAAAATCAGCCATCCATGTAACTGTTGGGGCGATTCGCACATCGCAAAGTGCGTCTTTCATGTCCTTTGCATAGCAGCAGTCAGAACACTGGCACCAAGATTCCATATTCTTGTGCATTTATTGATGCGGTTTGCACCATGTCTTGTGCATTTTGCACAAGGTCCCAGTGAGTACCCTCTTCTCCTACACTTTATTCTCATTGAGGACAATGACCCGTTTGTGTTTGGGGGTGCGTTAAATTTGGTTATCGTGTTGTTAATAGTAGTTTAGCAATAAACTCTGAGGGTTTTCTTAATACCACGGTTCTTTCCCAAGGAAAAAATATTTTCTTTATTTTCTTTTTGTTTTGTTGTTTTGTGTGTCAAACCAGGTTGGTGTTTCCCTATGATAAATTGAGAGGCGATTTTCTTAGGAAAAATGCCAAGTTTTATCTTTAATTTGAGTCCGTGCTTTGCTTGTCTCAAAATGGACCCACCAAAAAAAATCTTGGAAAAAAGTTTTTGAAAAGGAAAGAAAAGAGGGATAATAAATTTTTGCACACTCTCGGTTTGACTTGATCGATTCAAAAACGAGTGTGTAATGAACTCGGAATAGTTTGTCAAAAGTCATTTGTCCTAATTAATTTTGAGACTAATGTGAAGAAGTCTTGTGGCATGATGCCTTGTGTGGTGAGGCTTTACCTTGATTCTCATGCATGCATGTAGTCTAGAACTTGCCGTGAATGTGATTCAAGGCAAAATTCTAGATGTGACCGATATTGGAAAATGATCCTAGGCCCTTTTTGAATAGCCACTTTACTCAAATGACTTCCCTTGACATCAATCCTTGTGAACCCTTTTGAGATTGTGACCGTTCTTTGGCACCTTGTTTGATACCTTGACCTTTTTAGAACCTTTAGCTTGGCACCCATCCTCCCTCACAACTTGAAAGTGAAACATAGGCTAAAAGCCTAAGTTTGGGGGGATTGAAATGACAACATAGGCAAAAGCCTAAGTTTGGGGTGTATGTGCTTAATGTGGAGAAGAAAAGGAATGCACTTCAAGTGCAAAGTAGCACCTTGTGTTAAATTGAAAATTGCTCCAAAAGTTCAAATCCTATGAGCAAAATGAAAAGAAAGAATGGGTGCTACCAAATGAAGGTGTTACAAGATGGTTTAATGATAGAAATTGAAAAGGAAAAAGCTTGGGATGTGTGAGGGAGAAATAAGGTAAAGTCAAAATTCGAAAATGTTGGTGTTCAAAATGAAATGAAAGAGCGTTATGGAGGTGTAGTCACTTGATCTAAATGCAATCCTCACCCTAGCCCTAGACAATATCGTAACCCGCAAGTCCTTAGTGATTTCAAGCTTGGCCACTCTACATTGGTGGCGGTTTACATGACGGGCAAGTCTATGGTTTGACATGTATGCACTTGAACTTCCTTGAGAGAGTGAGAGTCTTCTCGGTTCTCTTATAATCCTGTGTATTGTGAAATTGCATGATTTTAAGTGAGATTCTCTCTTGTGGTGAGTGGCATCATGCACTCAAATTGAAACATAAAGTCTCTATTTCAATTGAGAGGAATGAATGAGACAAGTTGTGTGGCGAATCTCGAGGCAAACATTGATGGTCCATGTCAATGACTTGAGAAGATTAATATCTTGTTTTGAATAACAAATTCCCTTGATTTTTAATGATAAATGAAATCCTTTTGAGAAGGTTTTGAATTGAGAAATTGCCTTGATTTTTGTGGTGGTTCAAATTGAGATGAGCATGGTAGTTGAGTCTTTTTGTTTATAATTTTCTTAGTTTTTAGAGTAGATTAATCTTTTGTGCCTTGATTTAGTTTTAGAGCATAATTCATTCCTTACCTTATGAGTATCTTGCTTGAGGACAAGCAATAGTTCAAGTTTGGGGATTTGATGAGTCGGTAATCTACCAACTCATTTAGCCTTTAATCGTGAATTATTACCATGTTTTGATAAGATTTAGAGTTTCTTATGACCTTTATTAACATGAATGAAGGTACTCTTGGTCTAGATAAGAAAACAAGGAAATGGACCCAAAAGAGCTAAAAAGGAGTTGAAGTGTGAAGATGATCGGAAGAGATAAAGATGTTGTGGTGAGGTGAGGACCTCGTGCGACACGCACAACACGAGGTGCGGTCTGCACCTTCTTCCGCATGAAGGTTCAGAAAGAGAAGAGAATATGTTATGGGGTGCAGCCATCGTGCGACACTCACAAAGCTTGGTGCTAACTATACCCCACTTTGCACGATGACTGAAGTTTAGCCAAGTTTCTGGTCCACTTTTGCAGAGTTGTGTGACGCGCACAATGTGATGTGCGAACTGTACGTCGCGTCGTATGGCTCCCGAAGGGCATTTTTATCCATCTTTGTATGACAAATTGGGAACTTTCTAAAACCCATTTCAGGCAAAATTTTGGATAGTTTTTGAATAGTTTTGGAGTTTTTGAAGCAAGTTTCTCTCCCAAGGCAAGAAAGAGGGTTTCAATCCATTCTCTCAATCTTTAACCTTGGACTTGTAAATTTGATCTTGGATATTGGATTCTTGCTATAATTAATGAAAAGGAATTTGAATTTCCCTATGGGTATACTTTCTTCTTCCTTTAGCATGAGTGGTTAAGTTTCCTTGTCTAGGTATGTGTAGATGATGGGTACTTGATAAAAGGGTATGGGTCTTTCTTATTTGTGTTTATAATTGCTCATATTATATGGGTCTAGTGATTTCATCATATTTTAACTCTAAGATTGGTGGTTGCAAACATTGATTTACTCTACTTGATTGTGTTCTTGCTTGAGAAAGGGGCTTACAATTTTGGATGTCAAATTTCTAGTGGGTACTTGGGATTCAACTTAGATTGAGACTAGAAATAGCTCAATTCACCGGAAACACCCATTTAAAGGTCTAAGCTAGAAATAGTATGACCTCCCCAAGCATATGTTCGTTGGTTGTTTCCTAAGCAATGGTGTTTGAATAAAAACCGTTGGATAAATGATTGTTAGATCAAAAGATTTATACGCCCAAATTATACCTCCTTTTAGAAGCTTAAGCGGTCGCTATTCAAATATAGAACCCAACGAAGATTGAGGTCGATCCCATAGGGAATATGGTTGGACTATGGTTGATTAGTGTTTACTTGCATTGTTAGCCATTTATTTCCCTCGAAAGGGGGGGTTTTAAGTAACAAGTATTAAAAGTAACTTAGATTCGTAACAAGTAGCAAGTAACAGCTTCAGAGGTTGTTATCTATAAGAGACGCGACTAGGGTAGTTTTCCCCAAGAGATCATAACTTAGTAAGGCATTGTACTTAGTAAACTAGCTTGGTGCTTAGCATGCAGAATTGGTAAGTTAGGTTCACCTAAATAGTTGGTCTCTCAGATAGATGGATTTCACCACACGCCTTGGTCCGGCCGTGGGTGTATGATTTACTAACCCTTACCCTGGATCCCAGATTAGCTATTCCCGGATAAGGTCAAGCTATCAGATGAGGGTTGATAGCCTCAAATCTCCATCGTTGAACAACCTTTTTTCCATCTGTTACCTCCTTAGTCTGGCACGTAAGGATAAGGCGAGTTCGAACGTTACGCACCATTAAAAAGAAATCAAAACAAAGGTAAGAATAATACATGCATAAACACTGCCCTAGAGTTACCAAGTACTTTGCCTACTTTGTTAATTCTTCATGGTTCCCACAACCCTAGTTGTGGATTTAGCTACTCATGGTCATAAGTAAACAATCAATGGTTGTAATAACAATCATGCGTAGATACTTACAAGAAGAAGTAAATAAATCCCAAATCTTGAAGACGAATCTCAAGAACACTTCAACTAATCAAGAATAATCTTTAATCTCAAGAACTTGTGTTGTAATGTCAAAACAAATGTAACAATGTAGTAGTTGTCCGAAAATAATAAGTAACAACTGAAAATAAAACCTAAGGGAAGTATTTATAGAAAAAAAGATCAAATCCTAACTATTCTAGGAAAGTTGGATGTGGCACTACCGATGGGATGCCCCATGGGCCATGGTGGATGCGACGGGCATCGTGGGTGCCCTTCGGGCCTCTTCATGTCTTGGTTCAGGCCTCCTGCCTTGATACTATGGGCGTCTGTGATGGGATGTTGTAGGTGCGATGCCCGTCGTGGTTTCTCGGTGACTGCACTTGATTTCTCCCCATCTTCGCTGCCTTGTATCCACGGGCGTCTATGATGGGGCATCATAGTTTCCACGCCCGTCGTGGATGCCTGTCTCCCTTACTTGACTGTTTCACATTTTCTATAGATCATATTGACGGGCTCTGCGACATCCCATCGTATTATCCATGAGCATTGGGGCAGCCCTTCAGGCTTCAATGCCTTAGCTTCTCCTACTGCCTTGTTCAGACATTTTCTCCCACGAGCCATCGTGGGAGCGACGCCCATGGGGCATGCCTTTTTGCCCAGAAATTTGCAACACTTTGGCATTTTCATCTTTTCAATACTTTTCCCTGTACATGTAACAAATGAAATCAAATTCAACAAAATGTACTTATGAACTACCAAAAATTCTTAGTTTTAAGCATCGATTGTGCCGTGAAATCCCGGCACATCAACACCCTCAACTTAGAATGTTTGCTTGTCCTCAAGAAATAAACGAAAACAAAAACTAAAATGACGCTTAAGTAGAAGGAAACCAAAAACTACAGCAGCAACATGATTCATCAAACTCTCAAACCTCAGAATAGTACCCACTCCTTAACAGCTCAAAAATCAGTGCATTTTATCAAGTTATCAAAATAACACAAGACGGATCCATGAGTGACAACACGATATTCATGAGTAAGCTAGCATACACAGCAGACAGTCTAACCAAGTAATTAGTAACTGCAGTCTACTCTAGTGCCCTTATAACAGAGGAAGTCCCGATCACACGAAATTGCAATTAAACTCACAGGGACTGGGAATCCGCTCACTCTCACAAAGAAATTCAAGTTGTACATGCACAATACCATAGGCGCAACCCTTATTTTCTATGCTTTGGCTTTTAAACAGTTTGGTTAGGATCACTATAGGACTTTCTTAGGCTTGTAATGTAGGCTTAGGGATGGGAATGGTACATTTGGGTAAATAGTGACAATTCCCTCCTTGAGACTACAATTACTTCTTTATTTTCTCCACTTTTCAGACCTTACAATTTTCCTCCCTTATTCTCCTTTCTTTCAAACCTTTTTACTTTTATCAAGCTTTGGGTGTGGCTTCTATTGTATTTTTTTGCACTTTTCTTTTCATTTATCTTTTTCTTCACTCTTTTTTTTCTCTTTTCTTTTATTTTCTTTTCTTTTTAGCACACAAACCATACCCAGTTTCCTTCTTTCTATCACTAAGCTAGTCTTTTCATACCCACACTTCCTACATGCCCCTACAGTAGCCACCCTCAACTTAGGCTTTTAGCCTGAGTTGAGGTGCACAATGTCCAAAGAGGGACCAGGGCAAAAACAGAGATTTATAGGAAACGGGGAAGGTGACTAGGCTAACAACAAAAAGGTTCAACTTTAGGCTCAAATTTAGGGATCAAAAGGGATTACTTTTCATTTGGTAGGTCATTTGGCTGAAGTGGACTATTTCAAAAATGTCCTATGATCATGTCCTAACTAAACCATTCTACAACCACAACATGACTAACCAGGCAAGTTCTAGATTGCACAGTACAACAAGAACAAATACTAAGCAGCTCACTTCACACATAGAACAGAGTTTATACTACAAATTAGATAATTATTGGTTCATGCCTTAGCTTAACCTACTTATCTCAGTTATATACATGCTGTCATTTATAGATCCATCAAGGTCACTTTTAACACCTTATTGCACAAAAATTTGGAGGGGTCTCCATTTTTCAAAAATCAAACCATGGATGCATTCAGTTTCTAATTCAATTATACAAACACACATCCTATACTAAACATGCCGGTTCAACAGAAATTAAAAGTCCTTAGGGAAAGAACACATGCAAGAAAACCTGAAGGACGCAGATACTATATAGATACCCTCATGGGTTGCCTCCCATGAAGCACTTGATTTAACGTCGTGGCACGACGAGAGTGTTTTGTCTACTCAGACTTCACCAAAACACTCTACAAAAAACCAGATGACCACAGCTGCCCCCACCCCATCTAAAAAGTTGTGCATTATCCCCAATACACTAAAAAGTAATAAACATGGGATACTAACCATACCTGTGGCGCCTAAGCACGGTCATTGGGTGTAGAAAAAGTTGGGCCTACTGTATTTGTGCCCGCAATCGTATCTCTAATAGGGGTTGCCTCCGCAGTCCTCTCAATAACAACATCAGCTGCCCGAGTAGAATCATCACCACGAACACCCACAATGAGCTCTAAAGAAGTGTCTTCCATCACGCCAGCAACACCACTAGTCGATCCACCTGTCCCAATGGAATCCAACCTAATTTGCTGCATAGCTAGGGACTCTTTTTCTGCTTGTCTCCTCTCTTTCTTAGCCTTCTTAGCCGCGTGATCCTCCTTCTTTTTCTGGGACTTTGGACTCAAAGGGGCATTGTCCTCTCAGACATGCTTATCCTTTTTCTTTATCTTCTTCGTATGCACAGAAGGACTCGAGGGTAATTCAGGCTCTTTTTCCTTTCCCTGTTCAACCTCTTTTTCCTTTTCTAGTTTCGTCGGTCAAAGCTCGGGGTCTACAAAGTCTCACAAGTTAAACGCTGGCTCTGTTGAAATCTGTGGCAAGACCAGTGGAGTCGTACCTTGAGTAGTTGGATGACTCTTAAGCTCATTCACATCTTCCCTTAGCTTAGCTATCTGCTGTTTTACTTTTGTAAGTTCAACTGCACCCATTTCCTGTAGCTTCTCATTCACCCTATCTTCTAATGCGTTAATCTGGACATTCACATTCACATACGGTGCTAAGGCTTTCCAGATAGAGGCATCAATAATAAGTTGAAACTGCAAAGCAAATATTTTTATTTATCCCTGCAACTCGGTGGTCCTCTGAACTATTTTGGAAAAATTTGCCAAATAGAAAGTGAATATTGAATCAGTTTCCTCCATTGGAGGTGCAGCAGAATAGGATGGACCAATAGTAGTGTGCTTAGTCTGGCTACCCTGTGGAGTGGGCACAACAGTGGTGAACGGTGTCACCTATGGTGTCGGTACATGTGCCTCTTGGGTCAGGGCTAGTGGTTCTAATGCACCGCTCAAACCCATAACTCTGGTTTCATCCTTTGAATTCTCGGGATGATGTGTTCGGGTGGCCCGCTCTGCACGATCAATCCTCATATATTTTGGGACATTAACTTCATCACACAGCTCAGTAATGAGGTAGGGAAATGGATAGGAGGAGCTTACCTTGGTGACTCTGTCTCTGATCTCTTCAGCTATGATTTTCCCAAAGTTTAAAATATATTTTGATAACAAGCTGGCGACTAAGATAGCTCTTTCCAGAGTGAGTTGGTTGTCTCCACCCATCGGCATCAACCGTAATCGCACTATATCCCATTAAAACTTAGCCTCAAATGATAGAGAGGCCTTTGTGATTTGTGGCCTGTCTTGGTCTAGCCAGCTTGGTTTCCTTGTTGTGTTGAACCACTTGGCCAACCATTTTGTTCGTTTGGCTTCAGTATTCATCTAGTGAACATACTCAAAAGGGTCAGCAACAATCTTATATCCCTATCCAAAGAGGAACCTGTTGATAGTTTTGGAGGAGATGTTCATAGGGACACCTCACATTGGTACGCTCTCAAAAGCGGGAAAGTTAGCAGCTTTGTGGCTCTTCTGGCATCGACTTTTCAATATGGCTTGGTAGTTCGCATAGAACTCTCTCACAATAAGTGGTTGGTAATCCGGGAGTGGCTTGATGGTCCAACCCAACTAGTAGTACCGGAAATATTCATCAAGCTTGGGGAAGTCCCTTAGCTCTAAAGGATCAATCCTCTATTCCTCAGCGATAGGTTGTCTCAGATTTCCCCATGCTTTCACCTCAAGGCCATAATCAAATATTTTCTTTAACCCTTCGATATTCCACCTAGCTCTCTCCCGAACGAGTACCAGTGTTGCGCCAGGGCCAGTCAGAGTGGGTGAAGTAGACTCCCTTTCTGGAGTAGTGGTCTCGATATTGGAATCAGCATCACCCTCCACATCTTTGTTTGAACTGTGCTAAGACCATGCTTCATCATCATTTCCTGACTCGGTCTTGGTTTCCATGCCACTAGAAACCTGGGTAGCTAGTTCTTGCCCTCTTTTAGCTGGTGAAGGAGCATGGTCCTTTTCTGTGCTAGAACTAGCCAAGCCAGAAGATGATCCTTCCTCCTCTAAAAGTGCTTTACCTCCTTCCTCGTCAGACTAGGATGGAGATACAATCATCTTTCTTCTAGTTGGCCGAACGAGGGGGTGTTGTCTGAGTCACTCTTCTCGACTTTAGAATTGCTTTGATCCTTTAGTTGAGACTTGACTGATGTATCCTTTGCTTTTTAGGGGGACCCCACATCGTAGTGGTGTTTTTGGTGCCATAGTACCTGCAGGCAACCATCATTAGCAATCAAAACCAAAAATCAAAAACTAAAATAAAATATTTACACTTGAAAATTTTCAGAAATTTACACCTTCCACGGGCGTGGGAGGTCCGCGTCCCGTGGCACAAAGCGTCGGAATGGTCCAGTGAAGTTTGCATGTGAAATAGTCCTCCCACGGCCCTGTGCCATGGGAGTGGGAGGTCCGACGTCCCGTCGGACAGGCCGTCGGATCATGGTAGTGGGATTTTTAAGGACAAGTTGTCCTCCCATGAGCTCCTGCCACGGGCGTGAGAAGTTCGACGTCCCATCGGATCGGGGGTCAGATCTGGCCAGAGGATTTTTCAAGCCTTGAACCATTTCCAACGCCCTCACTGATGCCCATTTTGCCTCAGACAGCCCATCTACTGGCCCGTGGGATCAATTCAGGCACACAATCCCAATTTCTTTCATTTAATTGTTTGCCTGCACAAGTTTTTGCCTCACCCTAACAAACAACATACACTAATTTTACACACCACATTAACCCAATCCTCATAGCATCGACACAACCCTAGGTCCCAATCTTTTCACAAGTTAGACATACAACCACAAGACCAAGTTCACACCTAGGGTTTCCAGCAAATATGACCATTACGTTCAACTACTCACTTATCAACAAGAAAGAATTGAACATAATAAATAGAGAACACTTACGATTGATTTTCTTTTCTTTTTTTATTTTAACAAATCTTTAGAGGCCTGACTTGTGAGCCTTTTGTGTGAACTTGAGTAGTGGTATTTGGTTGATGAGACTATATGGGAGCATGGAGGAGTGATCGTGGGGAGTAAATGTGAGAAGGTGATCGTGGGTTGAGGGTGAGGAGAGGATTTTGTGTGGATTTGTTGGGAGAAAGAGTGATTTAGAGCAATGTTTGACCTCAATTGAATGAGGTCAATTGCTCAAGAGATGCAGGGAAAAAGGGAAAGGGATTTCGGGTTGGGTCAGGTCAAAAATTAAAACAAGTTAAAAATTGTTGACCCTCTTTGACTGACCCAGACGACATGCTATGCGACACCCGTTTCCCACGCCCATTTCCCACGCCCGTTGTGCATTGACTTACCTGGGCATCTGAATCTGGCTTCCCACGCCCATCAGGCATAATATACCCCATCACGTGGGATGTGGGAATGATCCAGTGACTCCTTTTATCTTTGTTCATGCCTTCACACCCATTTCCCACGCCCGTCGTAGCCGCGACGGCCCGTCATATATGGTGTGGAAATAGGACAGACCATAATTTGCTCAAGACTTAGCATATTTTTGGCTTGCCTACCCATGTCCAATGGGCGTGGCACCTGTGACGGCCTATCACAGAGCTCGTGGGGCCCCTTTTTACCTGTAGTTCTTGCAATTTTGTTTTCATATCCCCACTTCCTGCAAATTCAACACACATTAGTCCATGGGTTGCTTCCCATGCAGCACCTGATTTAATGTCGTGTCACGACGCGAGTGTTTTGTCTACTCAGACTTTGCCAAAACACTCTACAAAAGCAAAAATAAAAAGAAATATCCATGGGTTGCCTCCCATACAGCGCCTAATTTAACGTCACGGCATGACGCATGTCGCTTGATTACTCAGACTTCATCAAGCTCCTTAGTTGGGATGTTCATCAAGGTTCCAGGCTTCGATTGTTTTGAGCTCCTCTGCTCTACCAAAATAAGCTTTAATCCGCTATCCATTAGCCTTGAACCTTTTTCCTTCATAATTCTCAAGTTCAATGGCCCCGTGAGGAAACACTTGTACCACCTTGAATGGTCCAATCCACTTGGACTTCAGCTTGCCAGGAAACAAGCGAAGTCTAGAATTGAAAAGCAAGACCAAGTCACCCAGCTGGAAAATTCTCTTTTCAATCTTCCGGTCATGATACAGTTTCATCTTCTCCTTATATAAGGCCGAGCTCTCATATGAATTCAGGCGGAACTCATCCAACTCATTCAACTGCCCAAGCCTTTGCAACGATGCCTCAGACCAATCTAAGTTCAGTTTCTTCAATGCCCACATGGCCTTATGCTCTAACTCAACCGGAAGATGGCACTCCTTTCCAAACACAAGTTGATATGGTGACATACCTATTGGCAGCTTGAATGCAGTTTGGTATGACCACAAAGCATCATCTAGTTTTCGCAACCAATCCTTTCTGTTTGCATTGACAGTCTTGGACAGGATTGACTTTATTTCGCGGTTTGAGACTTCCACTTTCCCACTAGTCTGGGGATGATAGGGGGTTGCAATATTATTTTTCACTCCATGTTTCTCTAGTAAAGCCCAAAACAGCTTGTTGCAAAAGTGAGAACCTCCATCACTAATGATTTTCCTTGGTGTACCAAATCTGGAGAAGATGCTCTTTTTCAAGAACGCTGTGACACACTTACCCTCATTACTGGGAAGTGCAACTGCCTCCACCCATTTTGATACATAGTCAATAGCCACCAATATGTACCGGTTTCCATTAGGCAACACAAACGGTCCCATAAAGTCAATACCCCAAATGTCAAACAACTAAATCACAAGGATGGGATTAAGAGGAAGCTCATGCCTCCTTGATATACCTCCTTCTCTTTGACACCAGCTGCAAGCTTTAGCGAAATCATGGGCGTCTTTGTGAATAGTTGGCCAATAGTATCCGCATTGCAAGATCTTGTGTGCGGTCTTGATACCACTATGATGTCCCCCAATAAGGGATGAATGGCAAGCCTCTTGTATCTCCATCATCTCAGCTTCAGGCACACATCTCCAGATCATGGTATCATCACACACACACGGAACAATAATGGATCCTCCCAGAAGAATTTCTTAACATCGGACATGAACTTTCTTCTTTGGTCAACAGACATATTAGGAGGCAACAAATCACTTGCTAAGTAGTTGGCAAAGTCTGTAAACCATGGAATCAGGTCTTCAGAGGCAGTCAGTACTTGCTCATCAGGAAACCAATCATCTATCTCCTGCTCATCATTCAGCTTCAACATTGCCTCTTATTCTAGTCTAGACAAGTGGTCTGCTACCTGATTCTCTGTACCCTTTCGGTCCTTGACTTCAAAGTCAAACTCTTGTAGCAGCAACCCCCATTTAATCAGCCTTGGCTTAGCATCTTTTTTTGCCATGAGGTAATGAAGAGTTGCATGGTCAGTATGTACCACCACTTTGGTGCCAAGCAAATATGATCTGAATTTCTCAAACGCAAAGACCACAAGCAGCTCATGTTCAGTCACTGTGTTGTTCTTTTGAGCTGGGTTAAGTTCTTTTCTAGCGTAGTATATGGGATGAAGAATCTTTTTGCGCCTTTGGCCTAGGACTGCTCCTAGCACCACTCCACTAGCATCACACATAACCTCAAAAGGCTGAGACCAATCTGGAGAAATAATGATGGGAGGAGAGACCATCTTTTCTTTAAGGCATTCAAATACCTTTAGAAATGCATCATCAAACACAAACTTTACCTCCTTCGCCAATAATTTGCACAATGGATTAGCAATTTTGGAGAAGTCCTTGATAAACCTTCTATTGAAACTAGCATGCCCCAAAAAGCTTTGAATCTCCTTTACAGAAACTGGTGGAGGCAATTTTTCAATCACCTCAATCTTTGCTTTGTTGACCTCAATACCCTTCTTGGAGATCCGATAGCCAAGCATTATGCCCTCTTTCACCATGAAGTGATATTTTTCCCAATTAAGTACCAAGTTACATTCTTCACACCTCTTTAGTACACAACTAAGATGAGCCAAACAATCTTCGAAAGAATCACCCACCACTGAAAAGTCATCCATGAACACCTCAATAGTGTCATCTACCATGTCAGAGAAGATGGACATCATGCAATGCTAAAAAGTCGTTGGTGCATTGCATAGACCAAAAGGCATCCTCTTAAACGCAAATGTCTCACATGGGCAGGTGAAAGTGGTTTTCTCTTGGTCTTCAGGTGAATTAAAATATGATTGTAGCCTGAATAACCATCAAGAAAACAATACCATCCTCTTCCACCAAGACGGTCTAACATTTGATCCATGAACAGCATCGGAAAATGATCCTTTTCAGTCCAAGAGTTCAGCTTCCTATAATCCATGCATATACGCCAGCTTGTAACTGGCCTCATTAGGATCAACTTATTGTTCGCGTTTGGGACTACAGTAATCCCACCCTTCTTAGGCACACATTGAATAGGGCTCACCCACTTGCTGTCCACAATAGGGTAAACCACACCTGCATCCAGCCACTTGATAATCTCTTTCTTGACAACCTCTTGCATAGGCTGATTCAACCTATGTTGGTGCTCAGTACTCGGAATGCAATCTGGGGCTAGCTTAATTTTATGAGTGCAGATTCCAGGTGGAATCGCAATGATGTCAGCAATGGACCAACCAATGGCCCTTTTGAACTTTCTCAATACGAAAATTAGAGCTTCAACTTGCCCTTCTCCTAAGTCTGCAGCAATAATAACTGGCAAGGTCTCATTAGCTCCTAGGAACACATACCGAAGATGAGATGGAAGTTCCTTGAGTTCCAAGATGGGAGGCTCCTCAATAGATGGTCTGGCAGGCGGTGTCTGTCTATTTTTCAAGTCCAAATCAAGCTTCTTCGGAGCGTAGGTATAAGACCCCATACCTGCAAGCGCTTCAACCATATCATCATACTCTTCAATATCATCTCCATCAAAATCCATAATCACAGCTGTTAATGCCTCAACTCAAAGTCTCTCCTCAACAGGCACAATTAGTTGATCCTCATCAACCACATCAATAATAGAAACCACTCGCATGTCATCATGATACTTCATCGAGTGGCAGATATTAAAAGTAACTACCTCCTTATTCAATCTGAACTTCATCTGTCCAATCTCTAAATCAACCAATGCGTATCTGGTAGCAAGGAATGGTCATCCCAAGATGATAGAAACCTCAAAATCCACCTCGCAGTCAAGAATCACAAAGTCCGTAGGGAAGATGAAAGTATCAACTTTCACAAGCACATCATAGAGAATCCCTACAGGCCTTTTCACTGTGCGATATGCCATAAAAAGCCGCATTGTAGTCAGTTTGGGGGCTCCCAAGCCCAACTAACTAAACACTGCTAGTGGCATCAGATTGATGCTACCACGCAGATCACACAATTCCTTAGCAAAGTAGAACGCTCTAATTGTGCAAAAAATAGTGTAAGCTCCGGGATCTTTCTTTTTCTGCACCAATGAACAAGAGGCTATTGCACTACAATGGTGCAAATTATCAGCTGGCTCGAAACTCATGGTTCTTTTCCTTGTCACCAGATCCTTCATAAATTTTGCATAACCAGGCATCTGCTCCAATACTTCAACTAAAGGAATATTGACTGAAAGTTGTTTCAACATGGAGATAAACTTGTGAAATTTACCGTCCTTAACCTTTTTCTTCAATCTCTGTGGATAAGGTGGAGTAGGTAATGGGATGGGCTTCAAGACTGGAACCTCTTTATTTTCTGCCTTTTCCTCGGCAAGCTTCTTCTCACTTTGACCTTCACCATTGTCTTTCTCTTCAGACTCTACCACAATCTCATCATCATTAATTTTAGGCTCGTCCGGCTCATCAACAACCCTAGGCATAGGAGGATCAACAGTCTGCTTTCCACTTTGGGTAGTCACATACATAACATGTCGATCATTTTTCAGATTTTGAATTGTATCACTTGGGAGTGTACCCTTTTGATGCGAATTCAGAGTTGTAGGCATCTGACTCATTTGTGCCTCAATATGCTTTATCGCTACAGAATTAGACACAACCCTTTGACTCATGCCAAAAATATCCACACGTATATCCTTTAAGCTTTCCTCTGTAGCATCAGCCTTTTGCAATAACTTATTCATCAGCTCTCTCATGGGTGGAAATGGTTGATCAGCACCTGAGTCGCGATTTCTAAGAAGGATATACAGGTTTCTCTTATCATTCTTGTAGCCATCTCTCTTCTGCCAATCACCATCTCTACCCCTGCTCTTGTTTGTATATCCAGACCAATTATAGTTGTCATATCTATCTTTGTTCTGATCTTGATTCCCTTGGCCATTGGCCCGGAAACCCATCACTTGATCATTCAGATAATTGGCTTCTTTTTCATCGTTGTACTCATCTTGTCTCAGCGTTTTACCTTGGGAACCTACAGCTTTCACCTTTTCCAGCCTGTCATTAAGAATTTGCTTTGCAATTAGATCCACAATTATTTGCAAGGTTGTGAAACTCTATTTAATATCCTGAAATTATTGATGGTTGACGAATCTCCCTACTACGTAAGTACCTGTTGCACTCTCAGCATCTCTAGTGTGTCAGGCTCTATTTCTCTTAGTGACCCTATCAAGCTTCTCAGACACGTCATAATAAGTGTTCTCCATGAATACTCCTCCAGTCACCGTATCAGCTACCACCTTTGTGTTGGCATTTAATGCTCTGTAAAATATCTCCATCAAATTCTCAGAAGGGATTCTGTGTTTCAGAACTTGCTTCAGCTTTTTATTGAACCTCAACCATGTTTTATGCAGTGCCTCCATGGCTAGCTGCTTAAAGTTATAAATCTCTTATTTCAAATGCAATATCTTAGACGGCGGAAAGAACCTCTCAAGGAACTGAGTCCTTAGCTCCAGCCATGTAAATATAGAATTTTTTGGGCAACTCATTGAGCCAGGTAGTTGCCTCTCCAGTCAATAAAAATGGGAATAGCCTCAGTCTAATAGCATCTTGCTACACTCCTGGTAGATTATACGCTTTGCATATTCCTTAAAAATTAGACACATGCAGATTTGCATTCTCAGCAGGCAGCCCAGAGTATAGTCCTTTTAGGTTCAGCAGCTGGATCATGGCGCTGGTGATGTAAAACTTTGTACCTATTGGCAGTGGTGGCACTACTATGGGCTCAATAGTCCCTAAGGCATCCTCATCATCATTATCAATATCATAACATGGGGCTTGTCATGGTTGCTTCCACTATCGGCCCCTGTTCCCTCTTGGGACGACTGGGATCAAGGGATTGCCTTGACTCCTTATACTGGGCATGCACAAGTTTGTAACCTGTGTAACAAAACAAAAAATATAGAAAAAGTAAAATCAGGAAATAAGTACTAATAGTGAAATAAACACAATCTCTCTTAATCCTAAACTGTATTCCCCAGCAACGGCGCCAAAATTTGATACGCCTAAATTACACCTCCTTTTAGAAGAGTAAGCGGTCGTTGTTCAAATATAAAACCCAATGAAGGTTGGGGTCGATCTCATAGGGAATATTTTAAAACTATGGTTGATTAGTATTTACTTGCACTGTTAGCCATTTATTTCCCTTGAAAGGGGGGTTTTAAGTAACAAATATTAAAATTAACTTAGATTTGTAACAAGTAGCAAGTAACAGTTTCAGAGGTTGTTATCAATATGAGACGCGACTAGGGTAGTGTTCCCCAAGAGATCATAACTTAGTAAGGCGTTGTATTTGGTAAACTAGCTTGGTACTTAGCATGTAGAATCATTAAGTTAGGTTCACCTAAATAGTTCGTCCCTCAGATAGATGAATTTCACCACATGCCTTGGTCCGGCCGCAGGTGTATAATTTCCTAACCCTTACCCTGGATCCCAGATTAGCTATTCCCGGATAAGGTCAAGCTATTAGATGAGGGTTGATAGCCTCAAATCTTCATTGTTGAACAACCCTTTTCCCATCGGTTACCTCCTTGGTTCAGCAAGTAAGGATAAGGCGAGTTCTAATATTGCGCACCATTAAAAGGCAATCAAAACAAAGGGAAGAACAATACATGTATAAACACCGCCCTAGAGTTACCAAGTACTTTGCCTACTTTGTTAATTCTTCATGTTTCCCAAAACCCTAGATACTCATGGTCATAAGTAAACAATAAATGGTTATAATAACAATCATGCGTAGATACTTACAAGAAGAAGTAAAGAAATCCCAAATCTTGAAGACGAATCTCATGAACACTTCAATTAATCAAGAACAATCTTTAATCTCAAGAACTTGTGTTGTAATGTCAAAACAAACGTAACAATGTAGTAGTTGTCCAAAAATAATAAGTAACAATAAAAAATAAAACCTAAGGGGAAGTATTTATAGACAAAAAGACCAAATCCTAACTATTCTAGGAAAGTTGGATGCGGCACTGCCGATGAGATACCCCATGGGCCATCGTGGATGTGACGGGTGTCATGGGTGCCCGTAGGGACTCTTCATGTCTTGGTTATAGGCCTTCTGCCTTGATACCATGGGCGGTTGTGACGGTACATCGTGGGTGCGACACCCATCGTGGTTGCCCATCGGCTGCACTTGATTTCTCCCCATCTTCGCTGCCTTATTTCCACGGGCATCTTTGATGAGGTATCGTAGTTGCCACGCCCATCGTGGATGCCCTTAGCCCTTACTTGGCTACTTCATATTTTCTCTGGCTCATATTGACGAGCTCTGTGATGTCCCATCGTGTCATCCACGGGTGTTATGGCAGCTCATCAGGCTTCAATACCTTAGCTTCTCCTGCTATCTTGTTCAGACATTTTCTCCCATGGGCCATCATGGAGCGACGCTCGTGGGGCATGCCTTTTTACCCAGAAATCTGCAACACTTTCGCATTTTTATCTTTTCAATACTTTTCCCTGTACATGTAACAAATGACATCAAATTCAATAAAATGTACTTAAGAATTACCAAAAATCCTTAGTTTTAAGCGTCGAAAGTGCCGTGAAATCTGGGCACATCAAAGATTAACAAGAATGCCTAAAACCAATGCTACCTATGTTAGTTAGTAAGAATTTATGCAAATGAGCAGTACCTTGACCCGTGTTTGAGTTCCATCGGAAGCGCATCCCTAGTCATCCTCTCTCTTATTTACACCTCGCACTTTTACTTATTGCTTTGTTTGGAAATCGAATTGTGACAGATTCCCAATTCCCCATTCTTTTACATTATTTCTTACTTGAGAAATTTATTCTCATTATGAATTCCTTTCTACAATTGCTTTGGCTAATCTACAATTCCCTGTGGGATTGACCCCGACTCCCGTCGAGTAATATAAATTTTATTTTGCTTAACGATCGGTGATACCTCCATCTTGGAGAGTACATTTGAGTGTTATCAATTATATTACCGTAACTCACTATTGTAACCATAAAATTGGTAGTTCTAGGTGATTTATTAGTGGAAAAGTCCTAGGTTGGGTGGAATGATCATGAGTTTGGCTTGGGGTTTGAGATTAAGATATAATCCGGGAATATTTAGGCCATTTGGGTTGATTTTGTGTTATTTTATTATTTTTAGACTAAGATCAACCTAGAGCTTCAAGAAATGGTAAAGCTCCAGTCCCATAGAGCATTCGAGCTTGATTTTAGGTAGGTGATGTTGAATTATTTAACAAATTACGTTATGTGTGCATGTTAACTATTTCATTAGTATTGCCTATACATTATGTGTTTTAGGGAATAAGGTAATGAATGATAATGATATCAAGTTGTCAATCTCATGTAATGAACTTGTCTTAAATACTTGTTGGTTTTACAAGTGTGGGTTGTTTTCATTGTGGTTATGATTATTGTGATATCTGTGTCTTTTGGTTGGCTCAGGTACCACACCTGGTATAGTTCATTGGTTGGCTTGGGTAACATGCCTAGTATGAGATATTTATCGGTTAGCTCGAGTTCCACGCATGGTACAGGTTCTATTATGGTTGGCTCGGATACCACGCCTGGAACATGTTTTGTTGTGCTTCTGTGTGTTGGATCCATGATTGAACCGGGTTTATTTCTTGTGATGTAATTATTACATATTGGTCTATGAGTGACTAGATTGTTGTGTTTAAATGCTAGGATGGTTCTTTTGTAGACTGGGATTGCATGTTAGACACTATAGATGATGTCTTAGGGATCCTTGGGTGGTCTGGGTTACTTGAAAGGTGTGTGGAATCACATATATTATTGTTGTTGTGATTTTAGACTCGTCTCATATGGTTGTTAAGTTAGGTTGATGACTGAGAGTCTTGTTTATATTAACTGACTTGGGTTATACATGTTTTGTCCTATTTTACTAAGTTATAGTTATGTGTTTATATTTTGTATATTTGGAGCTGGCCGATGATCCTACCAGTACACTGTTGTTTTTGTGTATTGATACTGCACTTGCTATTCTTCTATTGAGTATAGGGCATATTGTGGCGGCTGCTCTGCAACCTCAGTTGTGATACAGACATTTCTTGAATCTAAGAGTGAGCTGCTTCTTCCGGGCTACTATGGATTTATCTACTCTTTCTAGTCTATTGATCGGACTTAGATTCCTTTTGTTAGGGGTTTCATCCCTGTATTTTATACTATGTTAGATATTTTGGTACACAACTTTCAGATTCTAAGAGGATTAATTTCGCAACTATTTCTGTTAACTATTTTAGTTATGAATCTTGGCTTTAATTAATGCAAACAAGTTTTTAGCTGCTTAGTTATTTAAGTGTTAGCTTGAGTATTTGGTTCTCCCACCGGAGGTTTAGTGAGGGTGCCACTCGTGATGGTTTAGGTCATTACAAAGATGGTATCAGAGCCCTAGGTTCGTTGATCTCGTCATACCAAAATGGATCTAGTAGAGTCTTGAAGAATGGTACAGAGACATTTGTACTTTTCTTCGAGCGGCTACAGGACTTTAGGAATCTATCTCTCCTTTCTTCCTTCGTGCTATTACTTGATTCTAATTGGTAACTGGCGATCTAAATTGGTATTTGACTTCCTTCATTCTTTTGTCCGGTTGATATAAGATGAAATAGAGCAAGGGCAGCAGCTCCAGCTGCGGGACCTACAGCTCAAGGGTGAGGAAGGGGCAGGGTCAGAGAGTGAGTGACACGCACTAGGGATGGAGCTCAGGCAGCCGCTAAGCAGAGGCCGGTGACCCCTTCCCTACCCCAGGATCATGTTGAGGATTCTTAGGTAGTACACAAGGATGGCGCGGAACCAGAGGTGGCGGCACCAGTTGGAGGTACAGGCCAACCTCCTATGTCTTCTGAGGTCATTCAGCATGTGTTGGCATTTTTGAGTGGGCTGGCAGGTACTGGAGACACCCCCACTATACCAGTGGTTCAGGTTTTGGGTGCTCATCTCGTTGTTGCCATAGCTCTCAAGATGGATAAAGCTTCGGGTACTAATGCATTCTTCCATCCGGTACTAGGCCTTGTCATGACCGAGACTGAGCATGAGCTATTGACCAAGTTCTTTAAGTTGAAACCTTCGTCGTTTCATAATACAGAGAATGAAGATGCCTTCGAGTTTATTCTGGATTGTTATAAGAGGTTGCATAAGTTGGGTATTATTCAGTAGCATGGGGTGGAGTTTGTGACTTTTCAGTTGCAGGGTGATGCCAAGCAGTGGTGGAGGGCTCATGTAGAGTGTCGTTCATCAGCCTTGCCTCCAATGACTTGGGCCTAATTTCATGCCTTATTTTTGGAAAAATATGTTCCCCATACTCTCAGGGATCGCAAGATGGATGAGTTTCTGGTCCTTGAAAAGGGCAGCATGTCTGTTACAGCTTATGAGGCTAAGTTTCATGCTTTGTTTTGCTATGCTTCCCAACTGTTAGGCACTGAGAAAGAGAGGATTCATCTGTATGTTAAGGGTTTGAATACTGAATTGCAAGTTCTATCTGTTCATATGACTTCTGCAGGGAAGAGTTTTAATGAAGTGACTGACTATGTAAAGAAACTGGAGGAGTCAAGCAAGTTGGGCAGGTGAAGGTACTAGCCAAGAAGTCCAGAATGTGGGTAATTTTAGTGGTTCTTACTCCATAGGTCCCATCAAACAGTTTCATTTGGCTTGTCCTATCCAATCAGCCCTGCCAGCATCTGCAGGTTGTCATTCAGGGGCCATTCAGCAGTCTCTAGCTACTAGAGGCCAGGGGGCCTCCTATTCTTCTGTCATCAGGCCCTCTCTTGATCAAGAATATTTTCATTATGGTGATCTGGGTCATTTTAAGAGGTAATGCCCTCTAAGGCAAGTAGGGAATCAGGTGCAATAGCATACTAAAGTTGTGGTTCCAGCAGGTGGAGGTGGCAATGGCAGGGGACGCCCGCAGGATGGGTGAGGTAATAATCAGGGAGGCCATGGAAATAGAGATAACGGCAACGCGGGGAGAGGAGTGGCGTAGCCAACTAGGATGGTTGTCCAGATTGATGATAGAGCTTATTGTTATGCCTTCCTGGGACACTCTAAGGC
The DNA here is from genome assembly GCA_003996215.1 of Jaltomata sinuosa. Lineage (NCBI taxonomy): Eukaryota > Viridiplantae > Streptophyta > Magnoliopsida > Solanales > Solanaceae > Jaltomata > Jaltomata sinuosa. The sequence goes on from QJPP01007225.1 coordinate 220,050, forward strand.
CGAGGCATCTGATGCTGTGATAACAGGTACAATTCTCATTTGTGACCAAATGGCTTCTTTTTTATTTAATTCGGGTTCCACCTATTCATATGTATTTGTTAGACTAGCCTTGGGTCTGGATTTGATTTGTGATGTTCTTGATTCTCCTATTCATGTTTCTACTATGGTTGGGGAGTCGGTAGTGGTGACCCATGTGTAACATTTATGCTTTGTTGTGTTTATGGGTTTTCGGACATAGGTAGATTTGGTTATTTTGGATATGCTGGATTTTGTAATTTTTTTGGGTATGACTTGGTTGTCTCCTTATCATGTTATGTTAAACTATAATCCTAAGACAGTAACTCTAGAGATTCTGGGTATGGATAGACTACAGTGGGAAGGTGTGTACAGGCCTAAGCCAGCGAAGATCATATCCTTTATTCGGGCTAGAAAGCTAGTGGGGAAAGGGTATTCAGCCTTCCTGGATCATCTTCGAGATGTTAGTGCGGAGTCCCTTTCTGTTGAGTCAGTCCCGATGGTTTTGGAATTTCAGGAGGTATTTCCTATGGATTTTCCTAGTATGCCTCTGGACAGGTACATTGACTTCTATATAGATTTGGAGCCGGGAACTTGCCCAATCTCTATTCCTCTTAACTGTATAGCTCCGACAGAGTTGAGGGAACTCAAAACTCAGCTACAGGAACTGCTAGATAAGAGATTTATTCATCCCAATGCTTCTCCTTGGGGTGCTTCGGTCTTGTTTGTGAAAAAAGAAGGATGGTAAAATAAGAATGTGTATAGACTATAGGCAATTGAACAAGGTTACCATCCAAAATAATTATCCATTACCCCGCATAGATGATCTTTTTGACCAGTTGAAGGGTGCTTTAGTGTTTTCGAAGATTGACTTGAGATCAGGGTATCATAAGTTGAAGATTAGGCCTGAGGATATACCTAAGATGGCTTTTTGAACTCGGTGGGCATTACGAGTTCCTGGTAATGTCATTTAGGTTGACCAATGCGCCGACAGCCTTTATGAGTTTGACGAATGGTGTTTTCAAGTCATTTCTAAATTCCTTTGTGATTGTATTTATAGACGATATTTTGATTTACTCCAAGAGTAAAGAGGAGCATGCAGAGCATCTTCATATTGTTCTAGAGATTTTGAGAGAACAGAAAATGTATGCTATATTTTCAAAATGCAAATTTTGGTTGTATTCGGTTGCATTCTTAGGGCGTGTGGTCTCAAAAAAAGGGTGATGGTGGATCCCCAAAAGATTGAGGAAGTTAAGAGTTGGGTTCGGCCTAACTCTGTGACTGAAGTTAGGAGTTTTGTGGGTCTTGCTAGCTATTATCGCAGGTTTTTCAAGAACTTTGCTTCCATTGCTACTCACTTGACAAGATTGACTCAGAAGGAGGTACCATTTGTTTGGTCTGACAAGTATGAGGAGAGCTTCCAAAAGCTCAAGACACTTTTGACTACATCTCATATCCTCTCATTGTCGGTTGAAGGTATGGATTTCATTCTATTTTGTGATGCTTCATATTTTTGTTTGGGTGTTGTGTTAATATAAGACAGGAATGTCATAGCCTATGCTTCAAGGCAACTGAAGTCTCATTAGAAGAACTACCTAACCTATGATTTGGAGTTGGCAGCGGTGGTATTTGCACTTAAGATCTGGAGACACTATCTCTATGGTGTCAAGTGTGAAGTGTTCACAGACCATCATAGCATGCAGCATGTGTTTACGCAGAAGGATTCAAATCTAAGACAGAGGAGGTGGATAGAGTTGTTGAAAGATTATGACATGACTATCCAATATCATCCGAGTAAGGCTAATATGGTGGCAGATGCATTGAGCCGGAAAATGGTTAGCATGGGCAATTTGGCTTGTTTGGGAGTGTCTAAGCGACCCTTGGCTAGATAGATTCAAACTCTAGCATCCAAGTTCATGCAGTTGGACATATCAAAAAAGGGTGGAGTGTTGGCTAGTATCAAGGTTAAAGCCACATTTCTAGAGAAAATCAAGGCTAAATAGTTTAAGGGTGTGCAATTGAACAAGCTCCAAAACAAAGTGGTGTCTGGGGAGGCCTTGAATGCCACATTTGATGTGTGTGGGGTGTTGTGCTTTAGAGGGCAGATATATATCTCTCGGGTTGATGACTTGGTTCAGAATGTGTTAGCTAAAGCTCATGGTTTGTGGTACTCAATTCATGTAGGCATAATCAAAATGTATCGTGACTTGAGGCAACTTTATTGGTGGCCTGGGATGAAGAGAGACATAGTTGAATATGTGTCCAAGTGTCAAAATTATCAGCAGGTGAAAGATGAGCACCAATAGCCTGTAGGATTGCTTCAAAGGATGCCCATTCCTGAGTGAAAGTGGGAAAGGATAGCCATGGACTTCGTGGTGCGTCTTTCTAAGATCTTGGGAAAGTATTATTCAATTTGGGTCATCGTGGATAGGCTAACTAGATCAGCCCACTTCATTCCAGTTAGGGTGGATTACAACTCCCAGCAGTTGACCAAGATCTACATCAACAAGATAGTGAGGTTACATGGGGTGCCCATTTCCATTATTTCAGATAGAGGTACACAGTTTACTTCCATGTTCTGGGACAAGTTACACGAAGAGTTGGGCACCCAGCTAACTTTTAGCACATGTTTTCATCCTCAGATGGATGGTCAGTCGGAGAGGACAATTCAGGTGCTGGAGGACATGCTGAGAGCATGTGTGATTAACTTCGAGGTTCATTGGGATCAGTTCTTACCATTGTGTGAATTCTCATACAATAACAGTTATCGCTCTAGTATTGACATGGCACCGTTCAAGGCACTTTATAGAAGGGGATGTAAATCTCCCATAGGGTGGTTCAAGGTAGGTGATGTGAAGCTTTTGGGCATTGATTTTGTAAGGGAAGCTCAGGAAAAAGTGAGAGGCATCCAAACCAAGTTATTGGTAGCCCAGAGCAGGCAGAAGGAATATGTTGATCGCAAGGTAATGGACATGTCTTTTCAGGTTGGTGAACATGTTCCGTTGAAGGTATCACCGATGAAAAGAGTAATGAGGTTTGGCAAGGGGGTAAGCTTATCCCTCGGTATATTGATCCATTTGATATTCTCGAAAGTATGAGGCTGGTAGCTTGCAGGTTGGCATTGCCACCCAGTTTATCCGAAGTCCATCCAGTTTTCGATGTATCCATGATGAAAAGATACCATGGGGATTGGGAGTATATTATCAAATAGGATTTGGTCATGTTAGATTAGGACCTTTAGTATGAGGAGGAGTCGGTTGCTATTCTTGATCGGAATGTCCAAAAGTTGAGGACGAAGGAAATCAGATCGGTGAAGGTTCAATAGAAGCATCATCTGGTTGAATAAGCCACTTAGGAAACTGAGAAGAACATACAGGACAAGTACCCTCACTTGTTTGAGAATTCAGGTACTACCTTCTTCTCGATTTAGATCATCTTTTTCTTGTTTGATCATTTGGGGATGAATAATGGGTAAATTGGTATCTGTTGTAATGACCCTTCCCGTTGTTATGGGTGGGAATTTTGTGCAATAAAATAGGTTAGAAAACCTCCGGGTTAGGAATTTGAAAATTTTAGACTAAGCTAGTCTCGTACAAAATCTGAGCGAGGTAAAGTCTAGGGCAATCTGGGAAAGGATTGGATAAAATGTCAAAGTTTGAGCTGATTTTTCTATTAGCTAAGATATTAAGGAATCTGTAGGATTTTTTGAAAATAAATTCGGGTGAGTAGAACTCTCGATATCGAACTTGAGGTTTAGTGGTTAGTCTGAAATATCAAGGTTTAAGGTGTGTTGTGAAATGGGAAAAACTGGGAGTATTCCAGAGTTTATCTCCCGTGTCAGCTGTTATAGAGGGTAACACGCTGCTACGGTGATACTCCACTATAGCGGGAGTCAAGGGAGTTTAACCCCGCTATAGCGGGCAGCTTCCGCTACGGTGGCACCACTATAGCGAGATTGGGCCGCTACAGCGGGATAACTCGATGTAAATACAGAAACTTCCCCAGAAATGTTCATTCTTTCTCAAGAATATTTTAGAGAAGGGCAGAGGCGATTTGGTGTATTTTCTACTAATTTTCCACCAAGATTCTTCGTAAAGGTAAGTAATTTGTTCCCCTAATCTAGTACTTCAATTTCTATGCCTTAGAATCGATAGTTACGGGCCTTGGGGAGGGTTTAGCTTGACCTAACATGAAAAATCTTCTGTAAGAAGGATTTTTAGGTTTAGAAACCTTGGGTTTTGGTTATAAACTATTTATTCATGATTATATTACCGTAATTTGCTAGTGTAACCATAAAATTAGTAGTTTTAGTTTAATTATTGGTGGGAAAACCCTAGGTTGGGTGGAATGATCATGAGCTTGGCCTGGGGTTTGGGATTAAGATTTAATCTGAGAATATTTAGATCATTTGAGTTGATTTTGTGTTATGTTATTGTTTTTAGACCAAGATCAAGCTAGAGGTTCAAGAAATGGGAAAGCCCTGGTCAAATAGTGCATTCGAGCTTGATTTGAAGTAGGTGATGATTGAATTGTTTCCTAAATTACGTTATGTGTACATGTTAACTTTTTTATTAGCATCGCCTGTACATTATGTGTTTTAGGGAATAAGGTAACGAATGTTAATGATATTTGGTTGTCAATCTCATGCAATGAACTTGTCTTAAATACTTGCTGGTTTTACAAGTGTGGGTTGTTTTCATTATAGTTGTGATTGTTGTGATGTCTGTGACTTTTGGTTTGCTTGGGTACCACACTTGGTACAGTTTATTGGTTGGCTCAGGTACCACGCCTGGTATAGGTTCTATTATGGTTGCCTCGAGTACCACACCTGGTACATGTTTTGTTGTGCTTATGTGTGTTGGTTCCATGAGTGAACCAGGTTTATTTCTTGTGATATAATTATTACATGTTGATCAATGAGTGGCCGGATTATTATGTTCAAATACTAGGATGGTTCTTGTGCAAATCGGGATTGTATGTTAAACCCTTTATATGATGTCTTAGGGATCCTTGGGTGGTCCAGGTTACTTGAAAGGTGTGTGGAATCGCATATATTGTTGTTGTTGTGATTTTGGACACGTCTCATGTGGTTGTTAAGTCAGGTTGATGACTGAGAGTCTTGTTTATATTCACTGACTTGGGTTCTACATGTTTTATCCAGTTTTACTAAGTTATAGTTATGTGTTCATATTTTGTATATTTGGAGCTGGCCGATGATCCTACCAATACATTGTTATTTTTGTGTACTAATATTGCACTTACTCTTCTTTTGTTGAGTACATGGCATATTCCAGTGGCTGTTGTGCGACCTAAGTTGTGATACAGATGTTTCCTGAATCTAAGGGTGAGCTGCTTCTTCCGGGTTACCATGGATTCATCTACTCTTTCTAGTCTATTGATTGAACTTAGATTCCTTTTGTGTGGGATTGCATCCCCGTATTCTAGACTATATTAGATATTTTGGTACTCAACTTTCAGATTCTAGGGGGATTAATTTCTCAAGTTTTTTTGTTAACTATTTTATATATGAATCTTGGCTTCAATTAATGCAAATTAGTTTTTAGCTGCTTAATTGTTTAAGTGTTGGCTTGGGTATTTGTTTCTCCCACCAGGGATTTAGTGTGGGTGCCTCTCGCGGGGTTTAGGTCATGACACTATTGTGGACACAATATTCTAGGTTTCTTTTGGCAACTTCCAGTTTCCAGCCTCATAGGCTTGACATGTATATATATGTATATATGTATGTATGTGTGTATATATGTATGTTTGTATGTATGTATGTCTTCAGTTGTGGACTCGTCGGCCAGCCAGTAATTTATTATTTTTGGTTGTTCTACCTTCGTCTATATGACTTGTTGTTATTCAGGTTATGACCTTAACGGTCCAGGTTTAGTATTTCAGATATTGTTTTGCCCAATCTTCTGAGCGCCTAGTTTAGTCAGCTAGTATATTTTAGTGGCTAACTTGGTCGAATAAGGTATCGAGTTCTAGTCGTGCCTCCCCTAGTTTGGGGCGTGACACTTCTTCAATTTCCCAGCTCTGACAATTGTAATCTGTTTGTCTGCCCCCTCAACATATGTTTTCTGCCCTTGTTCCAACATTCAATGGTGAGTTTGCTAAAATTCATTTTAATATCCCATAGAGTCAATAGTCATTGAACTCCTAGAACCACTCCACATCTTCCTAAAGGTAATAGAAAGACCTCTACTAAAAATTCTACTCTTTGTAACAACCAAAAGACTCTGCACAATTTATACATCTTCATAGTACCATTACTGGTGCAACTTTATGAGAAGTAGTTTGTATAATCTGATATCCTGACCTCTCCCCTAATAAGGGATCAATAAATTATGAGAATTTCCTATGTCTATCAAAATATATAGAGGTTGTTTGGAGTGATAACCAGTGGCCTTCAGTGTCATGTACCCTAATGAGCCATTTAAAGTATGAATGGAGATTTCCATATGTTCATTGTCATGTTGTGTCTCCATTTCCTGAATCTCCTCCTCAAAATTCAACTCCTCCTCTAAGAATTGTTCATTGTCAAGTCCTTTTAATTCCAAAATGTAGAGATGGTTTAGGTTTTAACATTTGTGGCCTACCACATATTTTTCTTCACAGAAGAAACAAATTTCATTTGCTCTCTTTTCATTCATTTCCTCTGGACTCGGGGTCCTTCTATGGAACCCCTTCTATATTGGTGTGTTTCCTTTGCCAGGAGTTGGTAGGTATGATTTACTCTGGTTCCCCTGATCTTCTCCCCTCCTCATTAAGTTCCCCAAATAGTTGGAGTTAACATAAGAAGAATAAGGTTGCTTTATAGCAGAGAGTAATGCCTCTTGGATCCTAGCACTTATGTAGGCCTCTGATAGAGTAGTAGGATTAGTGATTTTGACAGCAATGTTCAACTCTGATTTCAGTCCTCCTAGGAAAAAACTCACAGCATTCTCTTGAGACAAATTTACCCTTGTCAAGTTTCTCTCAAATACAACTTGATATTCCTTCACACTATCGGTTTGTTTAACCTTCTTGATTTCTTCCATGGGTTCATCAAAATTAGTATCAAACCTTTCCACCAATGCCATAACATAGTCATTCTAAGAAGTAGGAAGAAGATATTGTTTATACAATGAGAGATTCTACTGAATGGCTTTACCCTCCAATTGCAAAGCAGCCACTCCAATCTTTTCTTCAGCTGGAACCTTCTCTATGAAAAAGAATTGTTGAATTCTAAACAACCAAGACCTGAGATACTCACCATTAAACCTCAAGAACTCCATTCTTGACCATTGATTGAAATCTTATTAATGAGAGTGATAATTGTTACCATTGTTAGGAGTCTTATCCCTCTCTTTTGGAACCCTTTCTTTTGGTTGTCCAATCATAGAACGACTATCATCTTGCTCTAATGGTGCCTTGTCCCTTTGATTCTCCCTAAAAATACTAATTGGTTCCTCAATTTGATTACTATTTGATCCAATTTCTCCCGAGATGAGACCTTCCGTGCTAGAGTCCCCATCTTAGTCATCAAGGTATGTATCATATCTTATAAATCTCCTAATTTTGAAGTAGGATTTTCATTGCTTTGTTCCCCATTTCCAGAAAAAGGATTTTCATTGCTTAGTTCCTCATTTTCTCGTGTTCCTTTCGCCATTGATGCAAAGTAAACTTCAAGCTCTAATACAAATGATAACTAAATTGCAGGAGTTGATCTCAACTTGAGGATTCAGTTGTTAATTCAGAAAAATAACAGAAATTCGAGAGGATAACCAGAAATTGTGAAAGAGAAGAAGATGAATAGAAGTAGATAGAATTTAGACAACCAACATGTATATTGATATTTTTCTAATGGTTTGTACAAGTATTATAGCTGATTGAATACAATGGAATCAATTGAACTCAACAAAGCTGCTAACTAATTATGTTACTAACTGTGTTCCTGACTTTAATGCTCCTAACTGTTTTTCCCGCTAGAATTGCTAATTGATTTGTTGAACTGCTGATGTGGCCTCTTCCTAATAATCAATTTCTGCTAACAGGAATTTAATCTAGGGTTGTTAGAGTTGTAACCCAGAATTTTAACTTTTATTTTACTAGAGTTATGGAAATAAATTCTACATGGATAGATTGTAATTTTTACATCTTTTGAACTGAGTTGTTTTCCACGTAATAATCTAGTGTTCTTTACTTTATCCGTATTTTACAATTTTTCTATTTTGGTTAAGAAGAAACACTTGAAGAACTAGGTTCTTGTAAGTTAAAATTAGGTAAACTTTAGGAGATCGCAAAATTTGGGACGTCCAAATCCCCCCCCCCTTTTAAGTCACATAGATGCAAACTAGCAACACCAGATTACAGTAATATATCATGATAGTGATATAAATAAGGTGAAAATATGTATTGATTCACTGTTGTTAATTGTTTAATCTAAAAATTATTAATCTTAAAAATTATTTGAATCTATTTGAAAGAGGTGTATAGCAACGTTGTTAATCCATATAATATCAAATTCTTTATTATACGATTGAAGCAAAAATTGTAAATGAAATAGTAAGTGAAATAATGAATAAAATAATAGAAAATAATTGAAGAACTGTATAGCAAAAGAGAAATTTTTATTCAATCTCTTAGGATCAGTCGGGAAGATTGATAAAGAACACTGTCGAATAATTGTATGTTACAGAGCAAAGTATAGCTTTTTAATATTCATGTGAAAAATTAGATGGATTACAATCGGGGGATAGTGGGAGTCTTATATAGTAGACTACATTAACTGCTTTCCTTAAGCCTTTGCACATGTCAGTCAATACTTGTGTGGAGAATATGGACTCTTAGTGGAATTAAATGTGATCCTTTAAATCTTGAAATGTTGATGTTACGCACGTTATCTCTCTATTCCAGGGTTCAGACACCTCCGGATGGGTCTACTCAACTCCTATGAACCCGGAGTGGAAGGAAGTGTTCAATTATAAATTTTTGAGTCGTCACCTAGAAAGCCTCGAACCAAAAACCTTGACTTTGTCAATGCACCCTGATCCTTTTTTTGTTTGCCATGTGTTTGGTCAAATAGTTCTTGCTCTATACACATTTTTACTAATAACTATTTATATAATGAAATATGTTAGGTATAAAATAACTCTATTATACCATGATACAAATTATAAATGAGCTGAAAATAAGTATTTATTAATTATTGTGAGCTAATAATAAAAAATTATTGTAACACCCCAGAAATTCTAAGCCAAGATTCGAACCATTCTTCATATGTTGTTAGTCCCAAACTAGATAGATTTTCTATGTATCTAAGTATTAAGACCTATTCTTAAGTTTTGGAGGTGTATTAGATATGAATTAGGGTCATAAAGAACCTCTAACTCAAAATTGAGTTGAAAGCTTTCTTACCGATTGAGTTTTAGGTGCATTAATACGAGTACGGAGTAAAACGTTATCAGCATTTTACTAAAAGGTGTATGACTGTCAAAATGAAAGACAGTAACCACAAGAGCCATCTATGACTCGTGAATCAAACCACGACTCATGGTTTGAGTCCATGAAATTGAACCTACAGATCTATTTTGGCCTGAGATTTATGAGGTTGATCCACGGGTCGTGGATCAAACCATGAACCATGATTTTCTCTCATGGAAATTGACCCAGAGGCCTGAAAAGTGGTCTGAGAACCACAACCTCTATCCATGGACCGTGTTTTATTCCACGAGTCGTGATTCATGTCCATGGAAGCCTTTGACGAAATTTTTAGCAGTCTTTCAAACTCTTTTTTCGAGGGTATTTTTGTAATTTCTCACTCTTTTAACTCCTATACTAAGTCATTTTAAGCATATTCAAGGGGTATTTATTCATGCTTAGTTAAATTTCTCCTCATTCCTTCAATCTAACCTCAAGAAGAAAGAAAAAGAATTCTTCTCTCAAGCTCCAAGGCCTAGGGTTCCTTCTCCAATTCTCCATCCTCAAGTCCCAAGTTAGGAAAGCTTCAAATTCAGGTATGTGGGTATTCAATAAGGGATTTCTTCCACACTTATTCCCAAAATCCAATCTTTCAAATTGATTTTTATGAATTCAAGTTAGGGTTCTTACTTAATTCTCATGGATTCTTCTATAAATTATTTTCTTATGATTCTTCTATGAAATCTAATTCTAAATTGCATGATTTTTCATGGGTTTTACAAATGGATTCCTATATGATGATTTGAAGGATAGCCCTAGTCTACTTTTTTATGTATGGTTTGATTTAAGAAAATTGGCATATTTTGATAGCATGACCTCATGAATTTCAAGCATTTGCATGCCTAGTTCCTATTTGTATGAAATGGTATATGATTATGGAATTGAACTAGTGCCATGCAAACTTTTAAGATATGATCTATTATGGAAGTCATGACATCCCGATATACCATCAATGCTCATGAACTATTTTTTAAAACCAAGGTTTGTGAGTAGTATGACGATCCGGGTTTGCCAATATGACTTTAAACAAGTTTTGACATCTAGATATGTCACATGTATATGAGAATTATGGTCTATTTTAAGAGTAGTATTTAGCACCGAGCGATAAGGGTTCTAGATAACCCAAGTCCAAAACTATGTTGCCACCGTAGGTTGCCCTCTGTGGCTTTATGATAGGATCCTTATGAACATGGTTCTAACCTTGGCCGGTTAGGACAAACCTTTTTGGTGTAGGTGTATAACACTGAACTCCATGGTGCTCAACATGGTTTACTGTCGGTTAAGAGAAACTCCCGCAACTATGATTTTAAGTTACTAAGTTACATGATATTCAGTTTTCAAGCTTACTCATTGTTTTATGACTTATGCTTAAACTATGACTTTTACGTATGATTTCACTTGAAGTCCTTATACTATGATTTCTCCTGCTAATGCATGATTTAAGTTTTAAGTATATTTTCAAGCATGTTTTATCCTGATTTATGCATATCTCACATACTCAGTACATTCCATAGTACTGACCGCATACTCCTTTGTGCTGCATTATATATGATGGAGATTTCGTAGCTCTTTCGAGCTAGGATTTCAATCATTTTTCACGTGTAATTAGACCTGAACCCGAAAGATTTTATTGTAACTAGGTGTTATGGTCAAGAACTATGTGTGGGAAGAGTGTTGGATGCAAATTAAGGTCATAAAGGACATCTAGCTCAAAGTTAAGTTGAAAGTTTTTTTACCGATTTAGTTTTCATGTAAGTGCTAACTAGGGTCGACTTTGATCGACTATTGTTCCTAGAATATAAAGAGTTAGGTAGCCTATTACCCACCAAATTAAATGTATTTGAATCTTCTTTCCAATGTTACTAACCGATCATTAATATGAATCCGAAGTAAAAAGTTATGGGCATTTTAGTGAAGCTTTGTCAGGCTGTCGGGACATGTGGCGCACGGGTCCCTGCCATGCGTTGGACCATGCAAGGAATGGTGGGGTACTGCTCCTTGGGGTATGCGGCGCATCCCCCCATTTACCGGACGAGAAATGTTTTTCTTACGTTATTTTGGAGGCCTTTTGGTCCTTTTCTTACCCAAAACCATCCCCCATTCACTTAAAACATTCCTAAGTCCCTAAGAATGCCCCATTCATCAAAATCATACGTTACTTTTCTCTCCTCTCATCCTTTCCAAGTCAAGAAGCAAGAACACCTAGGGTTCAAGGTTCCCATGGTCAAACTCAAGCGTTTCGTAAATTTCTCTCCATCAAAAGGTATGTTGAATAATCCTCTTTCAACTAACTCTACTAGTAAATGATTTTCTAACTATGAAAGAAAGTTTGTAAAAGTTTGAATGTGGATTTTGTTGAATGATTTTCGGAAGACGAACTTACTTGAAGTTACGATTCTTTTTATGAAATTCTTCCTTTGTTATTAAATGTACTTGAAAATGGAGGATTATTGTTTGAGATACGAAACCCTATTTATTTGAAAATCTATGTTGGGGCAGATTTAAAATTTTGTAGTCATGATCCATGTGAAATTCATTCTACCATTTAAATCTTGGTTTTTGATGAAAAATGAAAGGATTTCTACATTCCTTGGTTTTGAAAGTATTGTTTATTCATTTATGAAATTGTCAACCTTTGAGGGATATGTTAAATGTGATTTAATCTTTTAAAAGGATGGGACTAATAATGTATAATTTTATGAACAATGATGGCATGATAGGATTATGTATGACTTTCAAGTCTTGGTATGACGATACCAACTTACGAATGTTTTAAGAATGTTAAGTGTCCCTAATGAATGTTTTGCTTAAATATTTTTTGAAGTACTAAAAAATGGGCTTAAGAGAATTAGATGGTTAACCGAGATGGTATGAGTCAAACGGGGCTCATTACCTAAAATAGTGTTTTGCCGACGTGGGTATGATGTTATCCTGAAACATGGACAACCATTGTATGCTTGATTCGCTCAGTTGTATGCAGTATATGATCTGATTATGATCTAATACTTTAATCTTTGCGGAAAACTTGGATTGGGAGCTCCATCGATTGAGCTGTGGTCGGACCCATATAGCCCGTGATGAAAATGATGTCGGTGATACCATCTAGTTCAAAAGTAATGTTAATGAACGGTTTTCATGACATATTTTGAGCACTTGCCCCATATTCTATTTTCATGATTTACGTTAAGTTCTATGACTTGCCTTATAAACTTTTATGTCCCTTCCCCTGGGTTGCATGCCAGTACTCATCGTACTGATCATCCTCGAATGCTATATCATTTCATGAAGTAGGTTTTGATAAGTCGGTAATCTACCAACTTATTGAGCCTAAATCCATGAATTATTGCTATGTTTTGAATAGATTTAGAGGTTCTTATGGCCTTTATTGATGTCTATGCAGGTACTTTTGATTAGTAATGAAAAAATAAGGAAATGGATCCAAAAAAAGCTCAAAAAGAATGAAGTGTGGAAAGATTAGAAAAGATGGAGATTTTGACCTGAGATGCGGTGCCCGTGCAACACGCACAAGCCATGGTGTGGAATGCTCCTCTGCCACATGGATATGCAAAATTCACTGAAGAATCTGCTAAGAGGTGCGGTCTTGTGCGATGCGCACAACCCAAGGTGCGAACCACACCTCCTTCGCACGAAGCCTCCAAAATGAGTTGAAGTCACTGGTCCAACTGAAGACAGTGTGTGACGTGCACATCATGACGTGCAAACCGCATGTCGCGTCGCACATCACTCGAAGGGCAATTTTGTCCTGAATTTTTAGTGACGATTTGGGAAACTATAAAAGGCCAATTTAGGCACATTTGTAAATAACATTCTTTAGTACTGAATATTTTGAAGAGCTTTTTACTTTGAGAACAAGTTTTCCTCTCCAAAGAGAAGAGGGTTTGAATCCATTCTCTGGGTTAACCATTTGTATACTTAAATTGAGCTTAGAACTTGAAATTCAGCTTGAATGAAGAGGATTTTGACTTACCCATTTGGTATATCTCTCTCCTTTTCTATGAGTGGATAATTTCAATTGTCTAGGGGTGTGTTGATAATGGGTGCTTGACAAATGGGTGTGGGTGTTATTAATTCTCATTTATAATTGCTTATTTGACATGGGTCTAGTAGTTTTACCAAGTTTTAATCCTAAAATTGGTAGTTGCAAATATTAATTTTCATTACCTGACTATGTGATTGCTTGAAAGAGGATTACATGGTTTCGTAAGTGAGATTACTAGTGGGAACTTGGGACTCCATTCAGATTTGAGGCTAGAAATAGCTCATATGGACGGAATCACCCACTTAAGGATCTAAGCTAGAGATAGTGTGACCTCTCCAAGCTAGATATTGGTTGTTTGTTGATTTCACTGATAATGCTCTAACTGAGATTATCGGATATATGGTTGTTGATCGATAGATAAACAACCATACCCATGACCAATGCTATTTATGTCAATAAGAGAGAATGAATGTGAATTGATGATCACCCTATCCCACAATTAAAGCCCCATTGGATACACATCCCTAGTCGTCTACTCAATTCGGTACACCCACTTTATTTATTTGCTTTATTTATGAATTGCGATTGTAGTGACAGAATCCCAATTCCCCCAATCTTTTACTTTTGTGTTTTGAACATTTACTCTCCTTGTGAACTCATTTCGATACAATCTTTATATAGCTAGTGTCAAGTCTATGTGGGTATGACCCCGACACCTGTTGGGTACTTATAAATGTGTTTTTCTTGACGATCATCATGCCTTCATATTTAGGGAGTACAATTTGAGCGTTTATCAAAAATGGCGCCATTGCCGGGGACTTGAGTTGATAACTATTTATTATTATTAATTTGAAGTCACCTTGAGAGTGCTTGTTTCTTATAGTTTTGTTTGTTGTTTGTCTGTGATTGAGCAGGATAACCTATGAGCGAATCCGATGACAACGAGAGCGTTGGCGTCTTCGATAATGCTAACGTTGTTGAGCCTATGATACAAGAGGGTATGGGTGCAATTTGACTAACCCCCACGGTGAGAAATGCTATCTTTCACGTGACTAGCACCATGCTTCACTTAATCTAAATGAAGGGCCTATTTGGTGAAGTAGCACATGAATATGCCAACTGGCATATCCAAAATTTCGTGGGGATTTTCCAACCATACATCATTCAAAATATCTCCCAAGAATCCATCTGATTTTGCCTATTTACTTTTCCTTGACGAGGGAATCCACGGCGTGGTTGGAAGAATTGCCGGATGATTCCATCACCTCTTGGGCTGAGTTGGTTGAGGCATTTACATCAAGATTCTTTCCTCTATCTCGAATGATGCAGCTAAGAGACGAGATCACCAACTTTAGGCAATTCCCAGATGAGCCTCTACATGAGGTTTGGTTAAGGTTCAAAAAGAAGCTTCTCTTGTGGTCAAACCATGAGTTGTCAAACAATGTGTTGCTACAAAGCTTCTATCGATTATTGAACTCTATGAATAAGTTGGTGGCTGACAACCTTGGAGGTGGTACCTTCATGGACTTAGAGTTTCCCATTGCCTCAATTTTATTAGAGCAAATGACCAAAATCAACCAAGCTTGGCATACGACAGAAGCGGATGTGCCAACTTGTCATGCCCCGAGGCTACCCTCTAGGCGTAACACGAGATCTGGGACATAAGTTCCCCAGATTAACCCTTGGTCATAGCATAACTCAAGTATAATAGCTAAGCATAGCGGAAGCATAATACGAAATAGATAACTCAATCCATAAGATAAAATCAAAAGAACAAGATTTGAAGAAGACCCAAATATCGTCTATGTCTTAAAAGCCTCTATACATGACATAAGGAGTTGCTAGGACAAGACCCTAGCTAACTCAAAGTACAAATGTAGGTAACTAACACAGACTAAGAACATAAATACTCCTCGACCTAACAGGACTCACCAATAGCTGACAGAGAGTGGCCTGGAAGCTCTAGCCACGGGTCTGAGAAGGGACGCCTGAATCTGAATCATCAAAGGATGCAGCGCAAAATATGCATCAGTACTATGGAATGTACCGACTATATGAGATATGCATGAACATGACAAAACATGCTAAGTATGCTTTAACAATCGAAATCATGCTTTAAAGGTATAACTGGATGCAAATGACTCTATTAAATACCACAAGCTGAAAACATGATCATAAACAAAGAGTCTGAAATCTGAAGAAGAGTCAAATACATTTTTAAGCATAAACAGTTTCTGAGGGAGGTTCTCTAACCGACATAGACCATGTGAGCTACATGGAATTTGATGTATACGCCCCATCGAGAGGACCCAATATACCTTGCCAGGGTATAAAGGCATGACTGTGGCATGATCACTAATTTGATGCCCAACAAAGAGGACTTATAAACCCACGGGGGCACGTAGTTTTGGGACTAAGGGTACTCTCACCCTGTCTAACTAGGTATTAAATACTACTCCCAAAATATATATATAGCTCATATAATACTGGGGAATATCTGATGCCAAAACTGATCATAACTGATGACATATCTGATGTCACAACTGTTTGAAAAGCAATAAGTCATATCTGATGCCATGCAATTCAAATTCATACTTTTAGAGACTTAGAATAACTATAATTCAAATCATGCTTTACCTTTCTAATTTCATACTTGAAAAATTAAGCATGCAATTTCGTAAACACAAGAAAGGTCATGATATCTAATCATGTCAAATTTCTCTTGAAAACATGCAATTCAATGGGATCATGCTAGAAAGCAACTTTAATACTTGGGCTTTAAAAACCAATGGGGCATGATCAAATCATAATTAAGCAATAAGAAGCCATGAATTTAAGCATAGAAGCTAATTTCATAAGTTTTCCCCAATTTAGATCAAAACTCTAATTTCACAAGTTCATAATTCAATTTGGGGATTTGGGGGGTTTTGGGCACAAGGGTGAAAGGAACCCATTGTTGAATACCCACATACCTTGATTGAAGCTAACCCACTTGAATTGAAAAGACTTAGGAGACTTGAACTTGGAGCTTGAGAGAAGAACTTTTCCTTTTTGGGAGAAGAATGAGGTAATGAGGAGAGACTTAGGCTAATAGGGCTAAGAATCATGCTAGAAATAGCCAAAACAACCTCACTTAGGAGTTAAAAGGGTGGGAAAAGACTAAAATACCCCTGAGACATAATTAAGAAAAGGCTGGAAAATGGGTCGGCTTTAGGAATCACGAGTCGATTTTACGGGTCCTCGTTTGAATCATGACCCGGGGTTCCAACTCGGGGTTCCTAGCCAACAATTCCAGCTACAGAAGGACTTTCTATGGATCAACAGGAAGGACCCATAGAATGGATGACGGGTCATCATTAGGACTCGTGGTTCCAGGGGACTTAGCTGGTCTCTGGTCAAATCACGACTCAAAATGATGGTCCGTCATTCAAACTACGGGCCGTAGAATCGAGTCGTGAAACCTGAGGGACTTGTCAATCCTCTAATCTGGTTCCACGAGTTGACAGGACGGATCCGTAGCCCAAACCAGGGTCCATAGAACCAACTCGTGGTTCCAGACCAGAGACTGAATCAACAGAAGAAAACCACGGTTCCATTCCATGACCCGTGGTTTAAACCAAGGTCTGTGGTTTGGACCCGTTTGATTTCCGAGGTGTTACAATATCTCCCCCTTGGGATTATTCGTTCTAGAATGAAGACTAAACAAGGGAAAACTGAAGAGAAAAACAGCCCAACCAGCAACAAAACATGGAATTCAAGGAATAAAAATGAAAACTGAACTCTTCAACTTAAAACATGGTTAAATCAACTTTGAAAACATGAATGCATGCTAGGATCATGAGAGTAACTGATGGAATAGGATCGGAGGAACATACTAAGGATGAAACTATTACCTCAAGATGGAACAGAATCGTAAGGAAAGAGATGAGGGTACTTGGCTTTCATGGCTGATTCTGCTTCCCAAGTAGCTCCTTCAACAAGCTGATTTATCCAAAAAACTTTTACTGAAGCGACTTCTTTGTTCCTCAATCTCCGAATCTGACGATCAAGGATTTCTACGGGGACCTCCTCATAGGTGAGATTATCCTTCACACCTATATCCTCCAAAGGAATAATCAAGGTCGGATCACCAACACACTTCTTTAATAAGGAAACATGAAAAACTGGATGAACCGCTTCCAAATCCGATGGCAACTCCAACTCATAAGAAACCTTACCAACCTTCCTCAGAATCCGATAAGGACCTACAAAACGTAGACTAAGCTTTTCTTTCTTCCCGAATCTCATCACACTCTTCATGGTTGACACCTTTAGAAAAACCCAATCATCAACTTCAAATCCTAATTCCCTTCTTCTCACATCTGCGTATGATTTCTGTCAACTCTGAGCGATCTTCAACCTCTCCCTAATAAATTGAACCTTCTCCATGGTCTCATGCACTGAATCTGGGCCAATCAAAGCTGCCTCACCTACCTCAAACCAACCAATAGGAGATCTACACCTCTGACCATAAAGTGCCTCATACGGAGCCATCTGGATGCTAGAGTGAAAGATGTTGTTGTAGGCAAACTCGATAAGAGGTAAGTGATCATCCCAATTACTTTTGAAATTGATCACAGAAACTATCAAAAAATCCTCCTTCCTGGACATTTGTCTAAGGGTGAAAAGTTGTGCTAAGCTTCACCTGAGTACCAAGACCTCTCTGAAACAATCTCCAAAACTGAGAAGTAAATTGAGTACCTCTATCTGAAATGATGGACAAAGGAACACCATGCAAATGAACTATTTCCCGGATGTAGAGTCTGGCATAATCCTCTGCTGAATTCGTAGTCCTAACAGCCAAGAAATAGGATGATTTAGTCATCCGGTCAACAAACACCCAAATCGAATCATGTTACCTTCGAGTACGAGGCAAACCTGTAATGAAGTCCATATTGATAGCTTCCCACTTCCAAGTGGGAAGGTTAATATCCTGAATCATGCCACCCAATCGCTGGTGCTCTACGTTCACTTGCTGACAGTTGGGACACTTAGCCACAAAACTGGCTATGTCCCTCTTCATACCATTCCACCAAAAGACTTCCCGTAGATCACAGTATATCTTGGTGGCACCGGGGTGGATGAAATACCTGGAACCATGAGCCTCAGTCAAAATCTACTGGCGTAACCCATCTACATCTGGTACATATAGTCGACCCTGATAACGAAGTACACTATCTCTCCCCTAGGAGAACACCTCAACCCTTTGCTGATGGACTGCACCCTTAAACTAAAGTAAAATGGGATCACTGTCTTGCTTTGCCTTTACTTCTGCTACCAAGAATGATTGGGAACCATTCTGAACAATAACACCACCTTCTATCGAGTCTATAAGGCAAACCCCCAATTGAGTTAACCTATGAACCTCCTTAACCAGTTCCTTCTTTCCTTCTTTGACTGAAGACACACTACCCATCGACAATCTATTAAGTGCATCTGCCACAACGTTGGACTTACCCAGATGTTAAAGCATACTCATGTCATAATCCTTAAGGAGCTCAAGCCATCTCCTTTGTCGCAAATTCAATTCCATCTGAGTTAACACATACTGAAGACTCTTATGATCGGTGAACACATCCACATGCACCCGATACAAATAATGTCTCCAAATCTTCAAAGCAAAGACCACGGCTGCTAACTCAAGATCATGAGTATGGTAGTTCATCTCTTTAGTCTTAAGTTGTCTAGAGGCATACGCAATCACTTTACCACGCTGTATCAAAACACAACCCAAACCAATCCTAGAAGCATCACAATACAAAACAATATCATCTAGGCCCTCGGGTAGAGCTAACACTGGAGCTGTGGTCAATATAGTATTCAATTCCAGAAAGTTCTTCTCACACAAATCAGACCACTGAAATTTTACCTTCTTATGAGTCAATCGGGTCAAAAGGGCAGCAATGGAAGAAAATCCTTCCACAAACCTCCTGTAGTAACCAGCCAAGCCTAAAAAGCTTCTAATATCAGACGAGGATGTGGGTCTAGGCCAATTCTTTACCGCCTCAATCTTTTGAGAATCAACTCGAATACCATCCCTAGTCACAATATGACCCAGAAAAGCAACGGACTACATTCAGAACTCACACTTGCTAAACTTAGCAAATAATTGTCGGTCCTTAAGAGTTTGCAATATAACTCTCAAATTATTTGCATGCTCCTCCTCACTCTTAGAGTAGATGAGGATATCATCAATGAAAACAATCACAAACATATCTAGGTACTGCTTGAACACACGGTTCATCAAATTCATAAAAGTTGTAGGAGTATTCGTTACACCAAAAAATATCACAACAAATTCATAATGACCATACCGAGTCTTGAAGGCTGTCTTCAAAATATCACACTCTCTAACACGAAACCGATGATAACCGGATCTAAGGCCGATCTTGGAGAAGAAACTATAACCCTGAAGCTGATTGAACAAGTCATCAATCCTAGAAATGGGATACTTATTCTTGATTGTGACCTTGTTCAACTGACGGTAGTCAATACATATTCTGAGGGAACCGTCTTTCTTTCACACGACTAAGACGGGAGCACCCCATGGAGAAATTCTAGACCTGATGAAACCCTTATCAAGAAGATCCTTCAACTGATCCTTCAACTCCTTAAGTTCCGCGGAAGCCATCCTACAGGGAGGAATAGAGATGGGATCCATATCTAGAAGAAGATTTATCCCAAAGTTGATCTCCCGCTCGGGAGGGACTCTGGGCAAATCCTCGGGAAATACTTCTGTGAATTCATTCACAATTAGAACAGACTGAAGGGATGGGGTTTCAGACTCCGTGTCCATAACCTGAACTATATGATAAACATACCCCTTTGAAATCATCTTCCTAGCCTTAAGATAAGATATGAAACGACCCTTTGAGGATGGAGGACTATGCCATTCTAAGCTGGGTTCATTTGGAAACTTGAAACTAACAACCCTAGTACGACAATCAATCGAAGCATAACACGCATGCAACCAATCCATACCAAAAATAACATTAAAATTAGTCATCTCCAACTCTACTAAATCTGCTGAAGTGACTCTATGAAGGACTAAGATAAGGTAATTTCGGTAGATTCTTTTGGCTAAGACTGACTCACCAACAGGAGTAGAAACACAAAAGGGTTATAAAATCAATTCAAGATATACTTCAAATTTGCATGCTATATAAGGGGTCACAAAAGATAAGGAGGCACCGGGGTCCAACAAAGCATACACATCGAAAGAGAAGACTATCAACATACCAGTAACAACATCTGGGGAACCCTCCTAGTCCTGGCGAGAGGACATAGCATAAAGGTGGTTCTGGCGCTGACCACCAGAATTAGAAGTTGTGCCCTGCTGGGCTGGTCGACCTCCTGGGGCTGCTGGAGCAGACTGAGCCCTACCACCTCCTTGCCCCTTCTTAGCTGAAGGGAAATCTTTAATACAATGTCCAACCTGACCACAACCAAAATAACCCTCTCTACCAGCCAAATACTCACCGGGGTGATTCTTCCCATACTTAGCATAAACGGGAAAAGAAGGCCCCTTTGCACCACTACTCCGAGAATAAGAGCATGCACCTCTACCGGACTGATCATGACGGGGCCTAGAGGCTTGAAAAGGAGTACTGGTCTAAGAATTCATGGGTCCTGATGACCTCTTCTGAAAGGAAGAGCGATGTCCGCCTCCGGACTTCTGATGGACAAAACCTGAACCCTCGGATCTAGCCCTTTTGTTCTCCCTAGCCATCTCCATAAGAATGTCTCCCTTGATCTGGTGAGCATGGGTCATGAGTCTGGAAATGTTCATATCACTCAATAGCATAGCAAACCTACACTCTTTTTTCATCAAATCTGAAACCCCATAGATAAACTTGCTCATCTGATCATGCAGGTCTGCTACCATAGAGGGGGAATACTTAGACAACTAAGTGAACTTCAAATTGTACTCCTGAACAGTCATAGATCCCTGTCTCAAGTTCACAAACTCCTCAATCTTCACTTGCCTCAACTCTCGAGGAAAGAACTGATCAAGGAAGGCTCTCTCGAAATACTCCCAAGTCATAGGGACCTCGTCCCTAGCTTTAGCTTCCTTTCATTGCGTGAACCAGATATGAGCCACATCCTTGAGTTGATAGGAAGCCAACTCAACACAACCAACCCCAACTACTTGCATCACCTCAAAGATTTTCTTCACTTCATCAATAAAATTTAGTGGATCCTCATTCTCCTTCGAACCCCAAAACTCTGGCGGGTTCATAAGGACAAAATCACGAACTTGAGCTGCTACCCCACCTTGAGAGTGGATGGGGGAAGGAGCCTGTTGATTAGCCTGAGCGGCCAAGGCCTGGGCTAGCAAATGAATGGCATTCCTAAACTCCTCATTTGTGATGTCAAGGGCCGGAACTGGAAGAGCAGCATTCCGAACGGCTCGGTAAGGCATAGCACGTCGAGGCATGATCTGAAACGTACAAGGTAAGGATTAGAGGAACATTAGAGTTAAGCTCTATCGCACGATATGATCATGAAAGAAGTGAAGTTTTCTAAGACATCTCATAGATTCCCTATCATATGTGTGGCGCGCTTCACACACATAAAGGAGACTCTACTCGATGCAGCTTTTAGACATCCTAGGACTCTTGAACTTGAGGCTCTGATACCAAGTTTGTCACGCCCCGAGGCTACCCCCTAGGCGTAACATGGGATCCGAGACACAAGTGCCCCAGATTAACCCTTGGTCATAGCATAACTCAGGTATAACAATTAAGCATAGATGATAAAAAATAGATAACTCAATCCATAAGATAAAATCAAAAGAACAAGATTTGAAGAAGACCCAAATATCGTCTATGTCTGAAAAGCCTTTATACGTGACATAAGAAGTTGCTAGGACAAGACCCTAGCTAACTCAAAGTACGAATGTAGGTAACTAACACAGACTAAGAACATAAATACTCCTCGACCTAAGAGGACTCAGCAACAGCTGACAGAGAGTGGCCTGGAAGCTCTAGTCATGGGTCTGAGAAGGGACACCTGAATCTGCATCATCAAAGGATGCAGCGCAAAATATGCGTCAGTACTATGGAATGTACTCAGTACATGAGATACGCATGAACATGACAAAACATGCTAAGTATGCTTTAACAATCAAAATCATGCTTTAAAGGTAAACTTGATGCAAATGACTCAATGAAATACCACAAGCTGAAAATATGATCATAAACAAAGAGTCTGAAATCTGAATAAGAGTCAAATACATTTTTAAGCATAAACTGTTTCTGAGGGAGGTTCTCTAACCAACATAGACCATGTGAGATACATGAAATTCGATGTATATTCCCCATCGAGAGGACCCAATATACCTTGCCAGGGCATAAAGGCATGACTGTGGCGTGATCACTAAATTTGATGCCCAACAGAGGGGATTTATAAACATACGGGGGCACGTAGTGCTGGGACTAAGGATACTCTCACCCAATCCAACTCAGTGCTAAATACTACTCCCAAAACATACATATAGCTTATATAATACTGAGGCATATCTAATGCCAAAACTGATCATAACTGATGACATATCTGATGTCAAAACTGTTTGAAAAGAAATAAGACATATTTGATGCCATGCAATTAAAATTCATACTTTTAAAGACTTAGCATAACTATAATTCAAATCATGCTTTACCTTTCTAATTTCATACTTGAAAAATTAAGCATGCAATTTCGTAAACACAAGAAAGGTCATGATATCTAATCCTGTCAAATTTCTCTTGAAAATATGCAATTCAAAGGGATCATGCTAGAAAGAACCTTTAATGCTTGGGCTTTTAAAACCAATGTAGGAATAAGGATCAAATCATAATTAATCAATAAGAAGCCATGAATTTAAGCATAGAAGTTGATTTCATAAGTTTTCCCCAATTTAGATCAAAACCCTAATTTCACAAGTTCATAATTCAATTTGGGGATTTGGAGGTTTTGGGCACAAGGGTGAAAGTAACCCATTATTGAATACCCACATACCTTGATTGAAGCTAACCCACTTGAATTGAAAAGACTTAGGAGACTTGAACTTGGAGATTGAGAGAAGAACTTTTCCTTTTTGGGATAAGAATGAGGTAATGAGGAGAGACATAGGCTAATAGGGCTAAGAATCATGCTAGAAATGGCCAAAATAGCCTCACTTAGGAGTTAAAAGGGTGGGAAAAGACCAAAATACCCCTGGGACTTAATTAAGAAAAAGCTAGAAAATGGGTCAGTTTCAGGAATCACGGGTCAGTTCTATGGGTCGTCATTTGAATCACGACCCATGGTTCCAACTCAGGGTTCCTGGACAACAATTCAAGTTGTAGAAGGACTTTCTATGGGTCAACAGGATGGACCCATAGAATAGATGATAGGTCATTATTAGGACTCGTGGTTCCAGGGGACTTAGCTGGTTTCTGTTCAAATCAAGACTCAAAATGATGGTCTGTCATTCAAACGATGGGTCGTAGAATCGAGTCGTGAAACCTGAGGGACTTGTCAACCCTCTGATCTAGTTCCACGAGTTGACAAGAAAGATCTGTAGCCCAAACCATGGTCTGTAGAACCAACTCGTGGTTCAAGACTAAAGACTGAATCAACAAAAGGAAACCACGGTTCCATTCCATGACCCATGGTTCAAACCATGGTCCGTGGTTTGGACCCATCATTCCTGGAAACATGAAATTTTTTTGAGTTCATACTTAGATAGCTTGTTCAATTTCTGAGGTGTTACACAACTTCGGGAGGACCCTCATCTATCTTGGTTAATGAAATGAGGAAGAAGGATGAGGAGAGATATGAGACAATGGCAAAAATGATGACACAAATTGATTTGATGGCAAAGCATGTAATGGGAGCTGGTGGTGCTAAGACGGTGAATGCTGTGAGTACACCAGAAATCAAAGCGAGTGATGATGAGATGATGATAGTTGTTGATGGTAAACTATGCTTTGTGTCGGTGGGTTCTTATCCCAGGTATTATTGCCCGAGGGAGGAGAACCAAGGTTGGATAAGAGACAAGGAAAGGGACGGAAATTGGAGTGATAGAGACAAAGATGGTGATCATTTCAATCACCGGAGCTCAAATCTCAATATACCTCCGAATAAGGCGGACTCTCTCTACCAACCAAGCACAAGCAACCCAGGTCATTCCAATATAGAGGACATGTTGTCCTTGGTACTCAAGAAAGTGGATACGACAAACATGAGAGTAAGTGAGATAAAGAGTGAAGTTTCCACACTTCATCAAATCATGAGCTCTCACTCAGGCTCGATTAAGCATACTGAGGCCCAAATAAACCACCTCTCAAGCCAAATGAACCCAAGGATGAAGGGGACGCTGCCCAGTGATACCATCACCAATCCAAAGAATGAGTGATTTGAGGTAGTATCTTTGTGACGCGACGTTAAATCAAGCGATGCTTGGGAGGCAACCAAAGTTTCTTTATTTGTATTTGGTTATCTTTTGTTATTTTTGGTGTATTTGTAAGGAATGCATGAAGTAGAAAAATGGACAAGTGAAAACAAGGTTGTGTGGAGGACTGTGCGGACCGCACGAGCAATTGTGCATGATGCACAGCTCACTGCATACAAAACAGAAGGCCTGGGAGAAAAAATGAAAATGGAGGTGTCATGCGATGGGCTGTGCAGACCGCACGAGCCCAAATGCGCATCGCACCTCTATCGCATGGCAAACCAGAAGCCTGGGCAAACCCAGGGGAGAAAAAGGGCAATGTGCGAAACATCATGCGGTCCATACCAAGGCTTGTGCAAATCGCATATCGCGGTGCACAAGAGGTTTGAATTTTAATTGACCTAACCTGTTGACCAACCCAACCCGGAGATGACCCGGCTAAACTTTTCTTCTTCTTTTCTTTTTAAAACTGCCTCCCTTCTTCATCTTCCACCATCTTTTCTTCAAACTTCACAATTTCTCTCCCAAAATTCTCTCTAAATCCCTCAAACTCCCCCAAAATCTTTGCCTTCTCTCATCCAACCATCTTTGCTTCTCCACCACCGATGTTGCTATCGTCTCTCCAGAAAGTCTACTTGGGACACCATTGTTGAACTCTAAAAAACATCAATTTTCACTTCTCTCTTCCTAATCTTCACTTGTGGTAAATTCTCCGATGTTAAACACTGGTTTTTATAAAGGTTGGGAACTCATATTGTGAAGCATGCTTAGTAGAATTGCCATGTTGATTTTGGGTGAGATCCAAAAATTTTGGGTCCCTAATTTTGAGTTGCATTGATAATTTTGCTTATTGTCAACTTGGTAGAACTTGAATTTTGCTAATGCATGTTGATTGGTAGTGAATTATGGCCTTGAAATTTGTGTTTGGAGTGAAGTCTGAGTAACCCACTCGTGATTGACGAATAATTTGGCCCGATGATATATTGAGTGACGTCGTTCTTAAGGGCAAACCATTGTTAGTCATGAGAATTGGTTGAAAATTTGTTATTGAGGCTGAATTTTGTTGATTGTAAACCCATAATTCTTGTTGAAAATTATATTTGGGTTAATGATCTCGTGCGATGAAGGGTTAATTGTTGCTAAAATTTGTTGGTGCCCATTAATGCAAGTAAGGGCTTGATGTTCCCAATGATAGATGGTGTAACGTCCATTTTAAGGGAAGTCGTTAAGTTCTTTGCTTGCTTGTTGTTGTTGTTAATGGAAATCCAGAGAAGTTTGAGTACCCGGATGTTTGTGGTCATGATATCCCTTATCCCCCTTGTTTAATGTTGATTGGTTTATTGCATAGTGCCAAGTGCCTAAGCACATCTTACTCTACGGATCACATGCGGAATTCACAAGAATACAAGGAACCAGAAATTCTAATTGTGCCTTTGTGCGTTTCATATGCGATGCATAGATCTTGATATGCGGGTCACACAAGGCATCGCAACATGTTTAAAAGAAAGAGCCAGTTACTGCTTCGAGGGGCGAAGCATGGTGCGACGCGCACTTTGGCTGGTGCAGACCGCACCAGCTTCGCACCTCGATGTAAAAATCCCTGTAGGATTCTGATAGCTTGTGCGATATCACATGCGATGCGCACCCCTTCTGGTGCATTTTGCATATGGTCCGCACAAGCCATCAGTCACCTACTTTGTTTTTCTAGTGTGTTGCATTCCATCCTTTGTAGTTGCTAACCTTTTTTTTAGGTTTTGTTTTTGTTTTTGGCTCATAATCTCTGTATGCAGAACATATCTTCTAATAGGAGAAACATGGGAGGCCAGTCAAGGCAACTATCTAACACAGAAGAATCTAGGCTTCGATTTGGAGTGGAAGGCATGAAAGCCTATTATAAGCGGGACAAGAACAGAACATTCAACATGGAGCAGAGTTTTAATTTGGGAGATGTTGGGGATGAGCTGCCCAAATTACACCGTCAGTTTGCTGACCGAGAGTGGCAGCCATTCCAAGATGTGCCTGGTGGGTATTATGAGGAGATAGTTAGAGAATTCTTTGTAGCCTATCAAGCCATACATGATTCCAAGGGCTACAAAGGGAACAAGGATAAGTTCACTATCTTGAATTCAGTTGTCATTCGGGGCAAGAAGGTTTTTGTCACTCTCGCTGCCATTAATGCCATCTACTGGGGTCACCCAATTGCACCTTCCCCAGCACTCTTAGCTAGGTTGGTTGCAGAGCCAAAGCCGTATCATGAGACAACCCATGTCATTGCTCTGGGTGTCCCTATTTGGTCCACTATAGGGGGAGACATTCTAAGGAAGTCCCTGATCTTCGAAGCTCATTTTTGGTATGATCTTGTTTGCAATCACTTCTTGCCTTCCCAAAATAATCAAAAAATAACTCAAGATGGGGCTATTCTGATTGCGGCTATTATGATGGGGAGCCTGTTAATTTTAAGGAGTTGGCAGCTATGGTGATAAGGAGAAAAGCTCGTCGAGGAAGTGATTCTTTCCTCTTCCCGGTGCTAATTACTAAGCTTTGTGCTAAGGCTGATGTCCCCACCCTCAATTGTGATAAGTTCACTCATGCTATTGGGACCATTGACCTTGACAAGAAAACAGACAGGGACGCCCCCAGATTTAAGAGGCAAAGGACTGAGCAGTTGGGGAAGTTGACAGTTATCAGCTTACTACTGGAGTAGCTGCGTCATCTCCCTCCCGAGCTACTTCTGAGGCACGTACACATGCCCCTGCTCTATCAATGACCAAAAGTGGCTTTCAATACATGGTGGACAAAACTCATAGCCATGAGATGCATCTTGCTGACCTAGCTACTAAACTACACGATATGATCAACAAAGTTGTCAAGAATACAGTGAAAGGGGTAATGGATAGCTTGAACACGCTGTGCAAGAGAGTAAATATCATCGAAGGGGCGATCAGAACCTTGCGGGAAGATGTTGGCAAGGCCAAAGGTAAATCTCCAGTGGTACAAGCAGATTTGACCACCTTGCCTCTACCTCGTTCCATTCCCGGCCCCTTGGACGACTTGTCTACAGCCTATGCGGATGATAATGAGGATCAAGAGTTGGATGATGATCAGAATTCTGACTTTCAGAGGGTTCTTCGAGACTCCACACTCAGTGCGCACTCCCTAAAGGGTGGTGCTGGCCCAAGTGGAAGAACCTCAGATGAGAAGCCAACTGCAGATGATGATGATGATGAGGCATAGACCCCAAGGGAGTTCACCCTTCTTTCCCTTGAGATATTAGCATTGAGGGTAATGCTTCTTTTATAGGAGGGGTGGCTTTACTTGCTTTATGTTGGTGCCCATGATTGGGCTTGAGATATTAGTTTTATTGCCCTTGCCGGGCCTTTTTGACATTCCTGCTAGATTTGATTTAGCCCTTTATCGGATATATTTGGATGATTGTGATGTTTATTGCCCTTGTCGGGCCTTTAGATTTTGTTAGTTTATTTTTGAGCTTATGTGCGCCCTCACCGGGCTTGATTTTTGTGGTGATGATTGTGTTGCCGGGTTGGTCTTACATGCCCCATTGTCTTACTACCCGTACTTTACAAATGCGCTAAAGGCCTGCGCCGAGGCTTGTTTTGAATGAATTATGAGAGCAAGATTTGAATATTGCCTTGCTAATAGTAGTTTAAAAATAAACTCCGAGGGTTTTCTTAATACTACGGTTCTTTCCCAAGGAGCAAAAGTTTTGATTATTTTCTCTCTTTTCTTTTATTTTTGTGTCAAATCAGGTTGGTGTTTCCCTATGATAGATTGAGAGGCGACTTTCTTAAGGAAAAATACCAAGTTTTAGTTTAAAATTGAGCCTGTAGTTGCTTGTCTTGAAATGGGCCCACCGAAAAAATAAAATCTTGGCAAATGGATTTTGAAAGTAAAATGAAGAAGAGAAATGATTTTTTGAGGAAAAGCATTCTCTTGTCATGATGTGCACACTCTCGCTTTGGCTTGATTAACTCACAAACGAGTGTGTAATGAACTCAGAATAGCTTATCGAAAATCATTTGCCCCAATTGATTTTGAGACTAATGAAAGAAGTCTTGTGGCATGATGTCTTGTATGGTGAGTTTGTACCTTGATTCTCGTGCATGCGTGTCATCTAGAACTTTCCCCGAATGTGATTCAAGGTAAAATTCTAGGTGTGACCAAGCTCTAAAGATGACCTTAGGCCCTTTTTGATAGCCACTTCGCCCAAATGACTTCCCATGACATCATTCCTAGTGAACCCCTTTGAGCTTGTAACCGTTCTTTGGCACCTTGTTAATACCTTGACCTTTTTGAATATCTATCTTGGCACCCGTCCTCCCTAATTGCCTAAAAGTGAAAAGTATGCTAAAAGCCTAAGTTTGGGGGGGGATGAAAAGACAACATAGGCAAATGCCTAAGTTTGGGAGTGTATGTGATCAAATGAGGAGAAGAAAAGGAATGCACTTCAAGTGCAAGGTAGCACCTTAGGTTTGAATGGAAAATTGCTCCAAAAGTCAATCCAATGAGCGAAAAATGAAAAGCAAAAGAAAATAGGTGCTACCAAGTGAAGGTGATACCAGGAGATTGAATGGTCATGATTGGAAAAGAGAAGCTTGGGTTGTGTGAGGGATAAATAAGGTGAAGTTGAAATTTGAAAATGTGAGCGGTGTTCAAAATAAGAACAAAGAGCATTAGGGAGGTGAAGTCACTTGAACCAAATGAAATCTTCACCTTATCCCTAGCCAACATCGTAACCCGCAAGTCCTTGGTGATTCCGAGATTGGGCACCCTACATTAGTAGCGATTTACATGAAAGGAAAGCCTATGGTTCGACGTATATACACTTGAACTTCTTTGAGAGAGTCAGTCTTCTTGATTCTCCTATAATCCCATTGTTTTGTGAATAGATTGATTGTGAAGTGGGATTATCTCTTGTGGTGAGGGGCATCATGCACCCGAATGGAAACATGAAGTCTCTATTTAAATTGAGGAAAATGAATGAGACAAGTTGTGTGGCGAATCTCGAGGAAAACTTTGACGGTCCATGCCAATGACTTGAGAAGCTTAAATGTCTTGTTTTGAATCACAAAATTCCCTTGGTTTTGAATGAGAAATGAAGTCCTTTTGGAAAAGATTTTTTGAAATGAATAATTGCCTTGAGTTTGTGGTGGTTCAAATTGAGATGAGCATCGTAGTTGAGTCTTTTGTTTGAGTCTTTTTATTATTCTTTTTCTTAATTTTTAGTATAGAATAGTCTTTTGTGACTTGATTGAGTCTAGAGCATAATTCATTCCTTACCTTGTGAGTACCTTGCTTGAGGACAAGCAATAGTTCAAGTTTGGGAGTTTGATCAGTCGGTAATCTACCAACTTA
Organism: Jaltomata sinuosa; assembly: GCA_003996215.1. Lineage (NCBI taxonomy): Eukaryota > Viridiplantae > Streptophyta > Magnoliopsida > Solanales > Solanaceae > Jaltomata > Jaltomata sinuosa. Next base: position 250,358 of record QJPP01007225.1, read on the forward strand.
TTGAGCCTAAATCCATGAATTATTGCTATATTTTGAATAGATTTAGAGGTTCTTATGGCCTTTATTGATGTCTATGCAGGTACTTTTGGTTAGTGATAAAAAACAAGAAAAATGGATCCAAAAAGAGCTCAAAAGGAGTGAAGTGTGGAAAGATTGGAAAAGATGGAGATTCTGGCCTGAGATGCGGTGCATGTGCGACACGCACAAACCGTGATGTGGAACACACCTCTACCTCATGGATATGCAAAATTCACTAAAGAATCTGCTAAGGGATGCAGTCGTTGTGTGATGCGCACAACCCAAGGTGCGAACTGCACCTCCTTCGCATGAAGCCTCCAGAATGAGCTGAAGACAGTTTGCAACGCGCACATCATGACGTGCGAACTGCACGTCGCGTCGCACATCACTCGAAGGGTAATTTTGTCCTGAATTTTTAGTGATGATTTGGAAAACTATTAAAGGCCAATTTAGGCATATTTGTAAATAACATTCTTCAGTCTTGAATATTTTGAAGAGCTTTTTACTTTGAGAACAAGTTTTCCTCTCCAAAGAGAAGAGGGTTTGAATCCATTCTCTTGGTTAACCATTTGTGTACTCAAATTGAGTTTAGAACTTGAAATTCAGCTTGAATGAAGAGGATTTTGACTTACCCATTTGGTGTATCTCTCTCCTTTGCTATGAGTGGCTAATTTCAATTGTCTAGGGGTGTGTTGATAATGAGTGCTTGACAAATGGTTATGGATGTTATTAATTCTCATTTATAATCTCTTATTTGACATGGGTCTAGTAATTTTATCAAGTTTTAATCCTAAAATTGGTGGTTGCAAATATTAATTTTCATTACTTGACTATGTGATTGCTTGAAAGAGGATTTCATGGTTTCGGAAGTGAGATTACTAGTGGAAACTTGGGACTCCATTCAGATTTGAGGATAGAAATAGCTCATATCGATGGAATCACTCACTTAAGGATCTAAGCTAGAGATAGTGTAACCTCCCCAAGTTAGATATTGGTTGTTTGTTGATTTCACCGATAATGTTCTAACTGGGATTATCAGATATATGATTGTTGATCGAGAGATAAACAACCATACCCATGATCAATTCTACTTATGTCAATAAGCGAGAATGAATGTGAATTGATGATCACCCTATCCCACAATTAAAGCCCCATTGGATACACATTCCTAGTCGCCTACTCAATTTGGTACACCCGCTTTGTTTATTTGCTTTATTTATGAATTGTGATTGTAGTGACAAATCCCAATTCCCCCAACCTTTTACTTTTGTGTTTTGAACATTTACTCTCCTTGTGAACTCATTTCGATATAATCTTTATATAGCTAGCATTAAGTCTCTGAGGGTACGACCCCGACACCTGTTGGGTATTTACAAATGTATTTTGCTTGACGATCGCCGTGCCTCCATATTTGGGGAGTACGATTTGAGCGTTTATCAGGTTCTAAGACACTTTCTCATAGTACTGTGCAGCATTAAAATCGTTCAGGACAACGTCAGTAAGTGGTGAGCCCTCCATCTTTCGAAAGATGATTTACATCTTTATTTTGACTCTAACTTTTAATTATGGTATTGTCGGGGTCATGTCCAGGCATTGATGTTTCATTCTTATGTTAGAGGCTTCGTAAACCTATGTAAATTTGGTTTAAACATTTTGTTCCCAACACTTGGTAAACTTTTAATTATGTTTTAAATGATGTTCTCAAATGGGTTTTTCTTCCTCAGCTGCTTTATTGAATATGCTTATGATGTTATGCTAAGGGGTCTTCTAGGGCCTTCATTGGTCTGGGTTGCCCATTACGTCTGGGGCCGAGTCTCGGGTCGTGACACGTGGTTAGTAGATCAGTAGCACATCCAGTCAGCTTGGTGAGTCCTCCTCATTCGAGGACTTAGGGTTTAGCTTCATTCTAGACTATTAGTTCTTTCATTCAGTTTTCAGTATTTAGAGTTAGCTGGGGGCTTGTCCCAGTAGCTCGTCAGTAGTAAAGGCTTTCAAACATAGAGTCAGATATTCAGCTTAATTCAAATTGTAATTCTTAGACTTATATTTATATAACAGATTAAGTTGCTCATTACTTTAGTTAAGTTTTCTCCCTAATGTTTATGTTCAGTTTTTAAGTCATGCTAATGCCAAAGGGTTAACTTGAGATCACTTGTGGTCTCGGGTTCCGTGTTACGTCCAGGGGTAAGCTCGGGACGTGAAAACTATATTATAAAATATGTCATATATTTATTAATTTGGTGTAAACAACATGGGTATATAAGCTCGATGAGCCCCCAGTCGAAAGTGTCTATAGTAGGTCACTTCTCACAAGAAATTTCACTGCATATTCTTTTTACAGATGGGTATTTAACTTTTATTGATATCAACCCAAAATTCTCCTCCTCTTTCATCTCCCTTTCCTGCTCTTTTTTCTTCTTCATCTTCTTATATGTGTTGTAAATAGTTGAAAACTCATTACTTATTTATGGTGATTTGGTCGAAGAAACTTGAAGAAATCCATTATTAATTTGTTGAGCTTGACTATTGAAGAATGCAAAAGTCTGTATATGAAATTTTTAAGCTCTGATTGACCAAACTATTAGAAATTGTTGGATTAGTGTTAGAAGGTTAGATGTCAAACTTAGATTCATTTCAAGTTTATTTAGATGAATTTTGAAGAAAAAAAGTTTTTGTGAGATTTCTGCAAGTTCTAGTGATCCACCAGGATTTGTGAGTAATTTTATTCCAATGTCACAATACAAATTATACTAAAGTCCTAGTGATCCACCAGTACGTATGGCAAGACAGGTGTTTTTGATCATCCATTCTAAATTCCTAGTTAGGGGCGGAGCTAGTGTAGTAGTTACGGATCCGGTAGAACCCAATAATTTTGATTGAGACTTTGTATATTTGATTTAAAAGAATATGAAAAAATTTCATAAATAACTATACTTTAAAACGAAATTACGAAATGTAGCTATAGTTTGCGTATTTATGAGACGTAGCTACAATTACTGTATCAAGTGAAAGAGCTGTAGCAAGGAGGTATTAGTTGTATCAGCGAAATAGTTGTATTCAGGCGGCATGTATCAGGCATGTAACAGCAGTATCAACGCATATTGTATCAACTAAAGACAGGCGAAAGAGTTGTATTAATACATATTTTATCAGCGCGTGTGTGTATTGTGTATTTTCTACAAAATTCAAAATGTAGCTACATTTCATAATTTTTGAAACTGTGGTTGTGCAGTGCCGGCTCAACTCTGTTAGAAAAAAGACAACCGTCTTAGGTCACCAAATTTGAGGGGCCTCATTTTTTTAGCAATAATAGATTATAGATTTTTTATAAAACAAAAATTAGATACTATTTATAGAAAAAATAAGGTTTTTTATATAAAATGAAAAAAAATATTAGAAGAAGTTTGATATATCTAGAGTACTATGTGTCAAGAAAAATTAAATGCATTGGTTATATTATTAATTGAAAAAGAATTATTAGAAGAAATCGATTATAAAAAAAAATAATTAATAACTTTGCATCTCAAGAAATTTAAGAAGTAGACTTTGTAAAAAATATATCATTTTTTCTTAAAAATTTAAGATCTTCGTTTGATTTTGGCCTTAGGCCACAAATGTGTTTGAGCCGCCCCTATGCCTATGTACCGTAATAACAGTCTAAATGTTTGCCATATATCGTAATTTTTTAAAAAAAATATTATTTAATATGTGTAAATAATCTATTCAAAATCCAATAAATAAAAATTATTATGATTCAAAACTCATAAATTAAAAATCATGGCTAGTCTCTTTACCTGGTGATCCGCAAGCAATTGTGTCCAAAATTTGACCCGCGAATTATTTTGTTAAAACTTATTAAAAATGGGTCAAAACATAAACACTAGCACAAAAGTATGATATTTGAGCAAATCACCCAACTTTTTAAAGAGTAAATATTCTAAGGTAGTCCATATCAAATTTAAAAAGTTTGTTGGCTAGCTTTAGTCTCAACGTCACTGCCTAATCATATCTTACTTCGTAATTCTTCAACTTGTCAATTTTCTCCTTCCTCGTTAGAATTTAATTTTGTGGTCAAAGGAGAACTTTGCTGGCAGGGGCGGAGCTACCCTATAGCAAGGGTGGTCAGCCGAACACCCTTCGCCGGAAAATTATATCGAATACGTAGGTAAAATATTCTGTTTATGAGTATATTTAACAATTTGAACACCCTTGTACCGAGCGTGTACTGTAGCTCAGTGGAGAAGAGTGCATTTTAAGTCTCCCGTCGCGAGTTCGATTCCACTCTAAAGCATTTTGTGTACCTTTTTATATCAAAAACATGAGTTAACCACAAATTTGCGGGTTCAATTCCGTTGCGTTTATGTACCTTTTTATATGTAGTTCCATTTGAATTTTTCGTTGCATTCACTCATTGAAAAAAAAAATTACTTTATAAATTTGAACACCCTTATTCAAATTTCTGGCTCCGCCACTGTTTGCTGGTTGTTAACAAAGTTCTGAACCACTAACTCCTTTACATGTTTGATAATGAGTACGAATTTAGAATGAATACCTACTTTGAAATTTTATCAATTCTTTCTCTTTATATATAGTTTGAGCTAAAGATAGTGGGTGGGGTGGGCCAAAAAGCATAACCCCTAATTACGTAGTCCATGCTAATTTACTCTTGCATGGTTGATATAAATTTAAGTATGCTAGCATATATGTAGAGAAAAGAAGAATTGGGGAGTTTGAACAAGTGTTGTTGGAGTTAACTCAGAGAGAAAACAGAGTGATGGCGCCATCGCTGAAAGCTGATGACTTGGTGCCACACCCAGTGAAGGACCAATTACCTGGAGTCGATTACTGTGTCAACAGCAACCCTTATTGGAGTACGTTATCTGCATATCACATTACATTCTTGATCTCAAACTAGTTTAAGATTGAAAAGTAGTGATTGATCGATTGCATACTTGATCGTATACATGTTATTCTTCTTGCCTTTTCTTTCTCCGGACTTAGGGGCTAGTAGTTCAATTCTATATTGACCTTATAGACAATTTTGTTCATTAACTCTTTTCATTGTCTTTCCAGTAACCGATTTCACAAATGGGGCCTTATTTGTTGTAAGTGACCAACTTCTAGCTTTCCCAAATCGAGCTAGTAAAGCTTACATAATTGATTTTGCTCACGTACTTTCAATATGAAAATGTGACTCTGTTTCCATTTTCACTAGTTTGATTGCCTGCTCAGCATGTGGAAAACTAGGTGTGTGTTGTGCTGCTGTAGTTGGGAGTGAACGTGAGAAACTTTTGGATCCTTTTAAGTGTGTAGGCGTTCCTTGAGTTCGGTTTCCCCATTCAAGTTTCTGTAAAGTGACAGCAAGCTTTAAAAAAGACAATATCTGGTATTTAAATGAAACAGATTTGAATTGAATAGAATGGATATGGAGAATTCATATAGCCTGTGGTGGATCCAACCACAAGGTTTTGTGTTCGGTAGGACCAGTGATTCGAGATCAAGCCCTATATTTATGTGTGCGCAAAATGGTTTGACTGATTGACTAATTAGTAACAAGCTTTTAAATAAGAATCCGTGATTCCTAGGATTGTTATGCATATTGATCATCAAGGGATCCAATGTTCTGATTTGATCACTTGCATACTCATGTTACCTCATGAAGCCACAAGTTTTTCTTTGTTTAAATCCCTAAAAATATCTTGAAAACATAAATGGAAAGACAATACAAAAGTTTTATGTTGTCCTCTTCATGTGACCTGAAGACAGAATATAAGCTAATGATTGTCCACTTATCTTGATAATGCAGCCGAGACCATTATTCTAGGTTTTCAGCACTACTTAGTTATGCTTGGAACTACTGTCATTATCCCTACAATCATTGTTCCTCAAATGGGTGGTGGCAACGTAAGTATTTACTTTATCAATAATTTTAAAGAGCAATTTGGGTTGACAAGTTGGGGGACATGGAGTACTTACAATAGTGGTTTCAAAATTATGTCTTCCAGGAGGAGAAAGCTCAAGTAATTCAAACTTTGCTCTTTGTTGCTGGGCTGAACACTCTTTTGCAGTCTTGGTTCGGAACTCGGCTTCCTGTGGTTATAGGTGGATCATTCACATTCATAATTCCAGCTGTTTTTGTTGCATCATCCAGTAGATACAATACATATCTTGACCCTCGTGAGGTTGGCATATTCCATCTTGTTGCATCCGTTTGCTGTTTTTATGTTTGAGTCTGATTCCAACCTCCAAACAGCATCTAACATTTTTGTTTTGATCATTTTCTTCAGAGGTTTAAACATTCGATGAGAGGAATGCAGGGAGCTCTGATGATTGCATCCATACTTCCCATACTAATTGGCTTTCTGGGACTCTGGAGAATTGTTGTAAGGTGGTCATTTTGCAGGATTCATCCCTCATTGTCATCCTATTAGTGTTTGTATTGTAAAGAGAAATGTCTTATTCCAGTTGTTTCACCATGTAGGGTCCTATCCCCTCTCTCTGCAGCTCCACTGGTGTTGCTTGTTGGATTTGGCCTATATGCGCAAGGTTTTCCGCTTGTAAGAGTTCTGACTGTTGACCCCTATCTTTTTTATTGGACATTGATGCCCTTCACAAAGAATAATTGGTAATTTACATCAACTGTACACCATGTTCAAGTTTGCCATATTCCCTTGATTTCACAAGCATAGCAATGCCCTATAAGTGATTTGAGAAATAATCATCCTAATGCCCTATAAGTGATTTGAGAAATAATCATCCTAACTCCGTTAACCTAGAATTAAATTTCTTAGGAGTAATTTTTTTAAAAGAAAAAGATCAACACGTTAGTAAGTTCATAAAAACCGGCTGCCGTTGGAAAGTTACACTTGGAGTGTGTTTGGTACGAAAATGTTTTCTGGAAAATGTTTTTCAATTTTCTTGTGTTTGGTTGGTCAAAAAAATTGAAAAATGTTTTCCTAGGAAAATATTTTCCTCCAAAATAAGGAAAATGACTTCTCTAATGAAAGTAGGGAAAACAAGTTTTCACCTTCATAACACCCCAATCTCACCCACTCCACCCTCCTAATCTCACCCCTACCTCCACCCCCCACCTCTACCTCACACAATTTTTAAAAAATATTTTTTCTATTTCACCCCACCCCCACCTCCACTCCACATCAAATTTTTTTTAATTTTTTTCAATTCTTTCTTTAAAAAATAAAATTAACTTTTTAAAAAAAAAAGTAATTTTTTTTGTATCCCACCTCACCCATCCACCCACCTCACTTTAACACTCCCCCCCCCCCCCCCTCCACCCACCCACCCAAACTAATTTTTTTTTCAAAAAAATATACTTTTTCTTTAAAAAAAAGTAATATTTTTGTACCCCAACCTCCCACCCCATCCCACTCAACTCCCACCCTACGCCCCCAGCCCCTGCCCCCCCCCCCTCCTAAACGGAATCGTTCTTTGAATAATTCTCCTCTATTTAGTTAGGAAAGCGAGAAGTCATGATATTTAGTTAACACGACCTTAGGCCTAACTGTCAGTCTTCAAGAAGCAAGTAGATAATCTCCCATCTCTTGATCTGGGGGAACATAGTCAGGAAAGAGAAGCCCATTCCTAATCCCTGCTTCTAAAGCCCGTATCTTGCTCAAAAAAGTGTTTTCAAGACCGGAGTCAAGGCAGTTTGAACCCCAGCTAGTATTGAGATTGAGAGCTGTAAAGAGTCCGGAGATCAGTCATTCGACTTAGGAATCCTGTCCAACTTCAGATAAGGTAGGAACCCCCTCCTCCCCCACCTCTACTTCACCCAAAATTTAATTTTCAAATTATTTTTTAAAAAAAATTACTTTTTAAAAAAAAAAATATTTTTGGTACTAACCCCCACCCCCTACCCCCCAACCTCACCCTACCACCTCCACCCCACCCAAAATTCAATTTTTAATTTTTTTAAAAAATATTACTTATTTTTAAAAAATATATATATTTTTGGGTACTCCGCCCCTCTCTCCCTCCCCAACCCAACCCACCCTCACCCCACCCAAAATTCAATTTTAATTTTTTTTTACAAAAAATTACTTATTTTTTTAAAAGAGTAATAATTTTGGTCCCCTCTCCCACCTCTCCCCACACCTCTCCACTCCCACCCCACCCCCACCCCACCCAACCCACCCCCCCCCAAAAAAAAAAAATTAATGTTTAAATTTTTTTAAAAAAAAAATATTTATTTTTTTTTAGTTACCGCTCCCACCCACCCACCCAACCCGCCCCCCCTTCCCCCTCCAACCACCACACCAACCCGGACCGACCATACTTCCCTAGAAAAATTATCTTCTACATTCCTCTACATCAAAAAAAAAAAAACATTGTGAAGAGAAATGTGTTTTGCATACAGTGAGGCCAAGTCATTAATCCAAACAATTAGAAACTCTTCTAATATATTCTCACATCTCAACCAACCAAACATGAGGAAACTAAGTAATTTTCACAAATACAGCTGTTTTCATAAAACTATTTTGGCCATCGGAAAATATTTTTCTTCCATACCAAAACACACCGTCTTGTTTCTCTTTTGGATTATCACGGAAATAATTCCTAGTCTTCCATGCAAAGATCTTGTTTTCTTGATTCTAGGTTCCTTGTTGCTGAATTAGAGCGGATAAATGAGGGAGATTAGCGAATACGCCTGTGATCTAAAGAGAAAAGCAAACGTTAAAAAGATTTGACAGAGTGAGGATTACTCAGCAGTGGGTTTCATTTGTGATTAAATGATTCTCGATAGGCTTAGGATCTCAAATTCAAATTACAAAGCTGAAAGATAATGCGAACTTCTTGTGGGAAAGATTATATATTTGAGACTATATCAAAGATAGAGAAGAATTGGAATTTGCTCGTACGGAGAAAATTAATGCTCAATTAAACTAACAACTACACAAATGCCCTTTAAAAGGAGTGACTTTGCATTTTTGCCCCCCATAAAAATGGTCTTACAAAAATAGTCTTCCTTGTTTTTATTTATAGAACAACTACCTTTTTGCCCCTCTACACCTCAAATATTTTTAAATAACTCTCAATGCTCATTTGTCTCTCAACTTTTATATATATTTCTTTTTCTCTTTTTTCTTTTCTTTTTTTTATTTCTATTTTTTTTTTCTATTTTTTTCTTTTTTCTTTTTTTTTTCTTTTTTTCTTAACCTTTATTTTTCTTTTATTTTTTGTTTTATTCTTTCTTCTACGTTTTTTCTTTTTTCTCAATCTTTTTTTTCTTTTCTCCTCTCAATTCTAATTTGTTTCTCCTTTTATTTTTTTATTCTTTTATTTTTCTCAACCTTTATTTTTTGTTGTCTTTTTTTTCTTCGTTTTTTTCTTTTTTTCTCTCAACTTCTATTTTTTTATTTTTTCTTTGGTTTTTAATTTTTCTTTTCTCTTTTTTTTAATCAATTTTTTCGACCTTTATTTTTTTTATGAGATGTTCTATAACTCTTGCTTTAGAGGCAAGACTTAGCCCAAAGACTTCCAAACAACAAATTACGCCCATGAGCAAGACTTGACACTAGTATATTGCGTCTTGATTTATGAGATGTTTTATAACACTTGCCTCAGAGGCAAGACTTAGCCCAAGGACCTCTCAAAAAATACAAGTTACGCTCCATGGGAAAGAGTTCACACTACTTCATTGTGTCTTAATTTATGAGATACTCTATAGCTCTTGCCTTAGAGGCAAGACTTAGCTCAAGGATTTTCAAACAACAAGTTATGCCCCACGAGCAAGACTTGACACTACCTCATTGTATCTTGATTTATGAGACATTTTATAACTCTTGTCTTAGAGACAAGACTTAACCCAAAGACTTTCAAACAACAAGTTACGCCCCATGGGCAAGAGTTGACACTATCATATTGTGTTTGACTTAGCCCAAATCTTTATTTTTTCCTTTTCTCCTTCTTTCTTCTCGTTTTTTCTTTTTTCTTAACCTCTATTATTTTTTGCTAATGAACAAAAAGTTGGATAATCCGCAAAGAGGATCTTCTTTATTTGAAATCGAAGTAAATTTAAGGACGTGCTTTATTATTTGGAAGTCCTTTGGAACAAGTCTTGCCTCTAAGACAAATATTATAGAATATCTCATAAATCAAGATACAATGAGGTAGTGTCAAAGTCTTGCTCGTGGGGCATAACTTGTTGTTTGAAAAATTTTGAGCTAAGTCTTGCCTCTAAGGCAAGAGTTATAGAGCATCTCATAAATTAAGACACAATGTGCTAGTGTTAACTCTTGCCCATGAGGCGTAACTTGTTGTTTGAAAGTCTTTGAGCTAAGTTTTGCCTTTAAGACAAGAGCTACAGAGCATCGCATAAATCAAGACACAATGTGGTAGTGTCAACTCTTGCCCATGTGATGTAACTTGTTATTTGGAAGTCCTTGGGCTAAGTCTTACCTCTTAGGCAAGCGTTATAGAGCATCTCGTAAATCAAGCACAATGTGGTAGTGTCAACTCTTGCCCATGGGGTATAACTTATTGTTTGAAAGTCCTTGATGAGGTAGTGTCAAGTCTTGCTCGTGGGGCATAACTTGTTGTTTGAAAATTCTTGAGCTAAGTCTTGCCTCTAAGGCAAGAGCTATAGTGTATCTCATAAATCAAGACACAATGAAGTAGTGTGAACTCTTGCCCATGGGTGTAAGTTGTATATTTTGAGAGGTCCTTGGGCTAAGTCTTGCCTCTGAGACAACTGTTATAGAACATCTCATAAATAAAGACACAATGTACTAGTGTCAAGTCTTGCTAATGGGGCATAATTGTTGTTTGGAAGTTCTTAGGCTAAGTCTTGTCTCTAACGCAAGAGTTATAGGACATCTCACAAAACAAATAAAGGTTGAGAAAAATGATTAAAAAAAAGAGAAAAGAAAAATTAAAAATCAAAGAAAAAATAAAAAAATAGAAGTTGAGAGGAAAAAAATAAAAATTGAGAAAAAAAGGAAAAAACGAAGAAAAAAACAAAAGAAAAAATAAATGAAAAAATAAAGGTTGAGAAAAATAAAAAAATAAAAAAAGGAGAAAAAAAATAGAATTGAGAGGAGAAAAGGAAAAAAATAAAGATTGAGAAAAAAGAGAAAAACGTAGAAGAAAGAATAAAATAAAATAAAATAAAAAAAAGGTTGAGAAAAAAAAAGAGAAAAAATAAATATAAAAGTTGAGAGGCAAATGAGCATGGAGAGTTATTTAAAAATATTTGAGGTATAGAGGGGCAAAAATGTAGTTGTTCTATAAATAAAAACAAGGGAGACTATTTTTGTAAGACCTTTCTTATGAGGGGCAAAAATACAAAGCCACCTCCTTTAAGGGGCATTTCTCTAGTTGTCCC
>QJPP01007226.1:0-155978 GCA_003996215.1 Jaltomata sinuosa
ACAGAATTTTGGAAGAAGATGCAGTCTAAAGATTACTCAATCGAGGAACAACTAATGAAGACACCAGCCCATATTTCCATTATGTCCTTGCTAATGAGTTCTGAAGCCCATAGGAACGCTTTGGTACAAGTTCTGAGTGGAGTTAGCGTACCAAAAGAAACTACAAGTGACACATTGGCTGCAACAATTGGAAAAATGGTGGAAGTGAACAAAATCTCTTTCCATGATGATGAACTACCAGCAGAAGGGGTTGGCCACAACAAAGCACTTCACATCGCGGTCAAATGTTGTGATAAGATCGTGACTAGAGTTTTGATCGACGGCGGTTCTGGATGCAATATTTGTCCTTTCACCACACTGAGAGATTTAGGTGTGAATATGGGAGAGATAAGGGAAAGTCGTGTGAAGGTGAGAGCTTTTGACGGCGCGCAGAGAAGCGTCATTGGAGAAATTTATCTCACATTGCAAGTAGGTCCAGCTGAATTCCCCATCTTATTTCAAGTGACGGATGTTACGTACAACTACAACTTGTTACTAGGAAGGCCATGGGTCCATATGGCAAGAGCAGTTCCCTCCACGCTCCATCAGTGTGTGAAGTTCGAGTGGGGTCGCACCGAAGTTACCATTCACGGGGAGCTCAGTCACCCCATCTATTCCGTGAATTCTGTTCCAATCATCGAAGAATTGGATGGAGCCGTTTTCCATGCTCTGGAGATCATGCAAGCCGTAAGAATTGATGAGAAGGTAGAGCCTGTAAAGATGGAGATGTCGAGAGCAGCGAAGATGGTTGCGTCAGAGATGTTGAAATATGGGTATAAACCAAAGACAGGGCTCGGACCTAAGGCTGACGGTATAATTGAACCAATCCAGCTAAAACATCAGAAAGGTACCGCCGGGCTAGGGTATATGCCTGCTTCAAGAGGAGTCCACAGTGCAAAGTTTGGGGCAGTAGTGTTCGTGCCAGGACAAGTCCTAGTCCCAGATGAAGCAGTTGATGAAGACGTCATTGAGGGAATAGGAAATCTATTCGTGGCCATGACTAACGATGGACTGGAGAAAGACATCAAGAAGCTGACCATCCGTGATGCCGAGCCTGGAGAAGTCTTGCAGAACTGGGCCATCAGCCCGTCCCTGTTTCGACAAGAGTCCTGGTAGCGTGGAAAAGTAGTTTTATTTCAAAATGTTTTTGCATGATCAATTGAGGCTTGAATCATGCCTAAGCCCTTTTTGCTGCTTGCCTCTTCTGAAAAGCTAGACTGCTTTTTAATAAAAAGTCTTTATTTTTCTTAAAATTTAAAATAACTATTTATTTTTTTTACTCACCTTTCATACTTTTCAGCGCTAATATTAGTAAAAATCATCGTACAACGGTTATGACATGTAACGAATCCATTGAGCAAAGTGCGAGTCATGAGCAGGACTATGAAGAATACGATGAAAGCATGATGCCTGAAAATCTACCTCAGGAGATCGAAAAACTTGAAAGTCAGAAAAAGCCCAACATGGAGGAAACCGAGGTTGTCAACTTGGGAAATGAAGAAATGGTGAAAGAAGTACGAGTTATCATACACTTGGAAGACGAAAGAAAGCGAGAATTGATTGAATTGATCAAGCAGTATGTTGATGTGTTTGCTTGGTCCTACGATGACATGCCAGGATTAAGCACCGATATCGTCTCACACAAGCTGCCGACTGATCCTTCCTGCCCGCCTGTGAAGCAAAAGACTAGGAAGTTCAAGCCTGATTTAAGTTTAAGAATCAAGGAGGAGGTAACTAAGCAGATCCAGGCAAATGTTGTGAGGGTTACTAATTACCCCACATGGTTGGCTAATATCGTGCCAGTGCCAAAAAAGGACGGGAAAATCAGGATATGTGTAGACTATCAGGATCTTAATAAAGCTAGCCCAAGGATAATTTTCCTCTCCCAAACATTCACATACTCATCGACAATTGTGCAAAGCATGAGTTGCAATCGTTTGTCGATTGCTTTGCAGGATATCACCAAGTACTGATGAATGAAGATGATGCGGAGAAAACAACATTTATCACTCCATGGGGAGTATATTGCTATAAAGTGATGCCATTCGGACTCAAAAATGCTGGCGCAACCTATATGAGGGCCATGACTACCCTCTTCCATGATATGATTCACAAGGAGATTGAAGTGTACGTAGATGATGTCGTTATCAAGTCCAAAAGGAGTTCGGACCACCTAGGGGATTTACAGAAGTTCTTTGAGAGGTTGCGGAGATACAATTTGAAATTGAATCCAGCAAAGTGCGCATTCGGAGTTCCCGCCGGAAAGCTACTGGGATTCATTGTCAGCAGGAAAGGCATAGAATTGGATCCATCAAAAATCAAGGCGATTCAAGAGTTACCTCCCCCCAGGACCAAGAAAGATGTGATGAGCTTCTTGGGGAGACTCAACTACATCAGTCGTTTCATAGCTCAGTCTACAGTGATCTGTGAACCCATATTCAAGTTACTAAAGAAAGATGCCGCCACAGAATGGACGGAGGAATGCCAAAAAGCTTTTGACAGAATCAAGGAGTACTTGTCCAACCCGCCAGTATTGGTTCCACCAGAGCCCGGAAAACCATTGCTGCTGTATCTATCCGTCATGGATGGAGCATTTGGATGTGTGTTAGGACAACACGATGACACAGGGAAGAAAGAGCAAGCTATTTACTACTTGAGCAAGAAGTTTACACCATACGAGGCAAGATATACCTTGTTAGAGCGAACGTGTTGCGCCTTGACTTGGATTGCGCAAAAGTTGAGGCATTACCTGTCGGTATACACCACGTACTTGATCTCAAGAATGGATCCACTCAAGTACATCTTTCAGAAACCGATGCCTACAGGGCAATTAGCAAAGTGGCAAATTTTGCTGAGTGAGTTCGACATTGTGTACGTGACACAGAAGGCCGTCAAAGGACAAGCTTTGGCCGATCACCTCGCAGAAAATCCGGTGGATAAAGATTATGAACCGCTCATGACTTACTTCCCCGATGAAGAAGTGTTTTTTGCAGGGGAGGACATCTCAGAATCATATGATGGATGGAGATTGTTCTTCGATGGGGCATCGAATTTCAAAGGAGTCGGAATCGGAGCAGTCTTGGTTTCAAGAACGGGACAGCACTACCCAATCTCAGCCAAGATTAGATTCCCTTGCACAAACAACATGGCAGAATATGAAGCATGTATTCTCGGACTTAGGATGGCTGTGGACATGAACATCAAAGAGCTTTTGGTAATAGGTGATTCTGACCTATTAGTTCATCAGGTACAAGGAGAATGGGCAACCAAGAATGTCAAGATCCTTCCTTATCTGGAATGTGTAAAGGAGCTGAGCAAAAGGTTTACAAAGATTGAGTTTAAACATGTCCCCCGGGCTCAAAACGAGTTCGCTGATGCTTTGGCTACTCTTTCCTCAATGATCCAACACCCGGATAAGAATTACATCGACCCTATCGAAGTGGAGATACGTGACCAGCACGCATATTGTTTTCACGTAGATGAAGAGTTTGATAGAAAGCCATGGTACCATGATATTAGAAGGTTGCTCGAAGCAGGAGAATATCCAAAAAATGTCGATAGCAAACAGAAGCGGACTTTAAGGAGAATGGCCAATCATTTCTTCCTTAACAGCGAAATCCTGTATAGGAGAACCCCGGATTTGGGATTACTAAGGTGTGTCGATGCAACAGAAGCGACAAGACTGTTAGAGGAAGTTCACGCAGGGACATGTGGACCCCACATGAACGGATTCACTTTAGCAAAGAAGATTTTGAGAGCTGGATACTTTTGGATGACTATGGAGAGGGATAGCATCTGGTATGTACAAAAGTGTTATCAGTGTCAAGTTCATGGCGACTTCATTCGAGTCCCGCCAAACGAGCTCAATGTGATGGGGTCACCATGGCCATTTGCTGCTTGGGGCATGGATGTAATTGGACCCATAGAGCCTCCCGCATCAAATGGACACCGTTTCATCCTGGTAGCTATCGACTATTTCACAAAATGGGTTGAGGCTTCAACGCACAAGACAGTAACTAAGAAGGTGGTAGCAGATTTCGTCCGAAATAACATAGTTTGTCGTTTTGGAATGCCGGAATCAATCATAACAGACAACGGAACAAATCTGAATAGTGATCTCATGAGAGAGACTTGTGAAAGGTTTAAGATCTCCCACCGGAACTCCACAGCATATCGACCACAAATGAATGGAGCAGTTGAAGCCGCAAACAAGAATATCAAGAGGATCCTGAGGAAAATAATAGATACTAACAGAGAATGGCATGAGAAGCTGCCATATGCCTTGCTCGGTTATCGCACTACAATCAGAACATCCACTGGTGCAACCCCCTACATGTTGGTCTACAGTTCGGAAGCAGTAATACCTGCTGAAGTGGAAATACCTTCTCTAAGAATCATCCAAGAGGTTGGTCTGGAAGACGCGGAATGGGTTCGTAGCAGGATTGAACAGTTGATGTTCATTGATGAGAAGAGACTGGATGCAGTATGTCACGGCCAGCTCTATCAAAACAGAATGATCAGAGCGTTCAACAAGAAAGTCAAGCCTCGACGATTCACACCAGGGCAATTAGTATTGAAGAAAATATTCCCTCACCAAATTGAAGCTAAGGGGAAATTTGCGCCAAATTGGCAAGGTCCTTACATGGTTCACCGAGTGCTCTCAGGCGGAGCAGTAATCCTCGCAGAAATGGATGGCGTCGTGAGCACAAAGCCGATCAGTTCAGACGCTATCAAGAAGTACTACATTTGAAGACAGAGGGACTAGTTGTTGTTTCCTTGTACTTTTTGCATTTTTCTCTAATGTAACAGAACTACGTATTAGCCTGACTTCCCACGGCGGGATACGTAGGCAACCCATATCGGGTCCGGTTTCCCTTAGAAAAACCAAAAACATCATCTTTTATGTATTTGAACTACGTTCTGACCTGATTCCGTTTTGGATACGTAGGCAGCCTGAGTCAGGCTCGGTCATTGCACTTCATATTTTTCATTATCCCTAATGTATTTGAACTACGTTCTGACCTGATTCCGTTTGGATACGTAGGCAGCCTGAGTCAGGCTCGGTCAATGCATTACATATTTTCATCTTTCTTTGATATCCCCGAACTACGTACAGACCTGATTCCCATTCGGGGATATGTAGGCAACCCTAAAGGTTCGGTCATACCCTTAGGATAAACCTCCCCCCCCCTCTTATTTATACCTTCAGAGTGATCACAACATTCTACAGAGAGATAGAAAAGCGTCACCAAAAGCCGGAGCCACGAGAAGAGTACACTTGGACGTCCTCAACAAAGGGGAAGACTCGATTGGATTTCGGAACATGTCATAATCTAAGGAACGATGAATAATCACTATATATATGCGCCTAGTATACACAAAATATACTTATTTTCTAAATATATATATACATATTTTCAAAATATTTCATTGCCTTTCCACCTACCGAGCCTTCGGATAAGGAAGTCGCGAGCAACCAAGGAGGTTTTGAAGGGGTCCACCATACCGAGTCTCTGGGATAGGAAATCACGAGCGGCTGATAAGATTTTGTAGAAATCTAGCGGCAAGGCCAGGGTCCGCAAGCTGACACAAATCAACACCCCTCCCAAAACTAAGAATTTTCCTTTGAGCGCAGGGAAACAGGAGTCAAGACGGGATGATGTCAAGTCAAGTTCATGGATAGGATTGGAGAAATCTTTCGTCTATCACGACACCATAAGCCGAATATTCTTCCCCTACTTTACTTTAAAATATTTTGTCCCATTTCTTCCAATTCTTAAAGGATCTCATCTATGATTTTGCAGGTGCGTCCGAGATCTGGATCAAGTATCGAAGACAGAGAGCTCTCATAGGAAAATAGGATAGTTTATCTCTTTCCAAATAACTCCGCCAATCGGAGATTGCCATCTAATTGCGTCAAATAACTCCGCCGATCGGAGAATGCGGACTGATTTCATCAAACTCCGCCGATTGAAGTTTGTACATAAGCAAACAAAACAACGCTCTGCCGATTGGAGTTTGTACATAAGCAAACAAAACGACGCTCTGCCGATTGGAGTTTGTACATAAGCAAACAAAACGACGCTCTGCCGATTGGAGTTTGTACATAAGCAAACAAAACGACGCTCTGCCGATTGGAGCCTGTACATAAACAAGCAAGCGACGCTCTGCCAAATCAGAGAAATGCATATTAGCAAGCAAAACATACTCCGCCAATCGGAGGCTGCATCATAGCAAGCATCATCATAACTCCATCAATCATAAGCATGCATGCCATCAACATCCTCATTTTGCATTAAAAATCACGCCCACCTTCTAATGCGGGCATTTACATTCAAGTCCATTTTACAGGCGCCCACCCTCTAATGCGGGTATTTACATTCAAGTCCATTTTACAGGCGCCCACCTTCTAATGCGGGTATTTACATTCAAGTACATTTTACAGGCGCCCACCTTCTAATGCGGGTATTTACATTCAAGTACATTTTACAGGCGCCCACCTTCTAATGCGGGTATTTACATTCAAGTACATTTTACAGGCGCCCACCTTCTAATGCGGGTATTTACATTCAAGTACATTTTACAAGCGCCCACCTTCTAATGCGGGTATTTACATTCAGTACATTTTACAGGCGCCCACCTTCTAATGCGAGTATTTACATTCAGTACATTTTATAGGCTCCCACCTTCTAATGCGGGTATTCATTCAACGCTTCGGCACACAAACCGGAGTATGCATCAGAATCTTGGTACATAACCCAAGACTCCATTTCATTAAGCTCCGGCACATAAATCGGAGCATGCATTGAGATCTTGGTACACAACCCAAGACTCCATTTCATTAAGCTCCGGCACACAAACCGGAGCATGCATTAGGATCTTGGTACACAACCCAAGATTCCATTTCATTAACGCTTCGGCACACAAACCGGAGCAGGCATCATAATCTTTCTTTTCCAGCAAATACACGATTTTGCATCCCCAGCATCTTACAGCATTTCCCCGCCAGTCGAGAGGCTTTATTTTACAACATTGCCCCGCCAGTCGAGAGGCTTTACTTTACAGTGTTGCCCCGCCAGCCGGAGGCTTTATTTCACAAAATTATTTCACCTACAGTACATCCACTCCGCAAAATGGAGACGTCGACAATCGTTTGGATATCTACACACTACTCTTTACATTGCAATTTTAATTTGCAGTTTTGAGCCTCAACAGGTACTTTGTAACCCCTTTTACCTGTTTTGCAGGATGACACACTACAACGTGGAACTACCTCTAAGTAGCGATTGAGGCAATGCTTGATGAGGAATACCAAACTCACAAGCCAGAGTTTCAAGACTAGCACTCCGACTCCAATTCCTACAATCAGTTGTCCATATTTCTAAATCAGAGTACACTTGCTCTCGCAAGCATCGACACCCTTTTTCTTTATCTCCTAGAGTTCTCACCAGAGGGTACTAAAGGGACTACCTCCATCCGGCAATTCGACGTGATCTTATAGGGATGTGAGATGCGCCTAGTAGAGTCTCGTTTATGGGTGTGTTGTGCACCACATTTATAATCGGGAAGCTGTGAAAGTGCACCCATTTTGAAAAGATTATTGTCGTCTAGGAAATAACCTACCGTAAATTCCATAAAAACTCTTTCCAAGCTCAGCTAAGAGACCAGTGTCAACCATAAATCATACACTGGGGCAAATTTTGAGGACTGCCTCAAAATTTACCATAATCCTCTATTCAGAAATACGACCGGCCTAATTCCCATTTCCTTAGGGATACATAGGCAGCTCGACTTCGAGCATGGCCGTACCCACTCCATCCGTGCCAAAATCATCTTCCCCTTTTACCGCAAAAAATACCAGTGTCGACATAAAACCAACACTGGGGCAAATTTTGAGGACCTCTCAAAAATTTTGAACTACATTGGCCTGATTCTCGTAAAACCCGAGATATGTAGGCAACTCGGAGACCAGAGTTCGGTCGAATTCATAATGACAATAACCTTTCTCTTTCTAGATACGACCTTTCCAAAATTTGATTTTTTCAGTCAGGACAAAATTGGCTTTACGTCAACATCTTCGCCCAAAGACTCTTTCATCATCTCTGTTCGAAGAGGGGCAAGTTGTTGACACCCAATTTTGGCCCTCCTTTTTCCCATAATTAATTTTTATATGCTTCTTAATCCCGAGGACTTTTCCAAAATAATTTTCTTATTTTTATATTAATTTTTATAAATTTTTGGCACCAATAATCATTTTTTAAAATAATTTCCTTTACTTTTTATAATAATAACTACTAATAATGTTGTATCTTATAAAATCACCCCAAAAATATTTTATAAGTCATTCTCTTTAACAAAATATTGGTATAGTAACTTTTATTTCAAACTCTAAATGAAATTTTGTCGTATCGCTGTATTATTTCCTAAATACAGTTCTATCGATTCAGGATCGCGATTATGTGTATCAAAATCATTTTTTAAAGTCAACTATATACGTATTGAAAATTAATTGGGATGAAAGAAGCATCGTTAAATTAGTTAAGTGGAAAAACTACTAGGAAAAATCACATTTTTTCTACCAAATTAATCCATTTACCAAATTTTGGGCCAAATCCCTATTTGTTTCAGCCAAAAATCACCAGCCCATTACCTAATTACCTAGCCCATTACCCAATTCCTCCTAACCCACTACCCGACCGCCCGACCCGGACCAAACCCCTGACCCGGCCCAAATTCTCCACTAAACACACCCCAGACCCCCCTTTTTCTCTCCACTTCGTCCAAACCAAACAAACCTCTCTCTCACTCCCCTTCAGTCAACCAAACAGACACCCCCAAACCCTGCTGCCCCGTCGCTTCACCACCAAAGACCCGCCGGTTTTTGCTTCGTACCGGCGGGTAAACGGCAGCGGTGCCCTCTCCGTCACCTCGTTTGTCTTTTCCCCTTTTTCGGAGGTTTTACAACCTCGAAAAGACCACCGCCGCCAGACCATCGGATAATGGCAAAATCTGGTGGTCGCCACCCTTCTCTCCTCCACTTTATAGCCATCCCTCACCCTGTTTGTCATTTCAAAATCAGAGCTGAAAAAGCTCCCCCCCGCCGCCGGTTGCAGACCTCCAAAAAGAGGAGAGCCAGCCGTTGCCCGACGGATGCGGCCTTAGTCCGACGGGTCCGAGCTCTACACCTCCGACCCGTCACCGTCTATTTCAAATCAACCTGAAAAAGGGGTAAGCTTCTTCCTTTTTTCTCTGATTTTTCATCATTTCCTCTTGCAACTTGTCTTTCCAAGAATTCAAATTTTGAATTCTTGGAAAGAAACCGTTGGAGCCCTAAAATTTCGGCTATAAAAGGACGGAAACAGAACAGATTTAGGAGGGCATTTTGAAAAGATCAGTTAGATCCGAAAATTATCACGAAACAGCCTCTCTCTCTCAATCTCTATTTCATCTTGTTCTCTAATTCATTTTCCTCTTTTTGTTCATCTCGGAATACTTCGAGTTGAAATCGGAGTCGGGAGTTAACTAGTTTGGAACTCGACACTCGACGGCCTCAATCGCTGCCCAACACAAGGTAAATCCTATCCCGTCTAATTACTTTATGTTTAGTTTTGTGATCCATTGATTCGTGTGAATTTTGGTTGTTCATGTTTGGCTGATTTTAGGCGTTAAAATGTGAAACGAAAATCAGTTTCTGGCCGTTTGGTTATCTTCATCGAATAAGTGTCTATGAAGTTTGATGTTTTACTTTAAGTGTGGCTGGCTATCTATTTAACGTCACTATGATGTCGATTTGAATATTGGAATGTGACAGTAGTTGTTTAGTTATGTAGTTGTTTGGTGGTGTGCAAGCAAGGTGTTGACAACCTTCATTTTGGCATGAAAGAGGCTTGAAACTTGATGTATGTTTAGCCGGCTATTACAGGATCATTGTAACTTCTTTTGGGGGTTGGAATACTTGTACATGATAGTAGTTATTTTGATATGTTCTAGGCTTGCATGAAAATCAGCTTTTGGCTTAGCTTAAAAGCGCTTCACAAGTTTTAAACTTTAAAGGAGGATTAACTGTGCGCTTTGAGAACATTATTGTGTTGCCTTTCGGGATGTTTGAATGCAAGTTTAGAAGTTAACTGGGAGATTATTTTTTTTCCCAAGGATATGTCAACCATTTGATTTAAGTTTGAATTTTGTTTTCCATTCATGTTTTCTGTTGAATAGTAATTTGCTGATTTAGTCGTGAAATGCGGAATACAAAACAGTTTCTGTTGGTTTGCTTTCATCTATGGTTGATCGTGTGCTCATAAGGAAGTGACAGCCCCAAATTAGTTCGAAATAGATTCCATGAAGTTCTCCGTTTTAAGTGTATGGATAGTTGTCTATTAGTTTCAGTTCAAAGGTGTTCAGCTATCCGTTATAAGACCATTGTGATATCAACCTAAAATGTCTAAACATGGCCATATACCTTTAGTTATCTCCCTGCCTGGCGGTGTCCCTTTTTTTTGTTACAAGATTTTCTTTTGTTTCTTATTTAGCATGGAAAAAGCTTTATTTTAAATTTTGAAATGATTCATTGTATGTTTCCAGTTCAGTTTTTTTTTGGTTGATTCTATAACATGGAAATGGAGTTAGTCACTTGAGTCTCTATGTGTTTAAATAAGTATAAAGCCTCACTTCTAGATTAAACTTAGTTTAGAGGTTAGTGTTCGCCCTCTTCGTTCTCACTTGTTTCAATTATAATTTTGAATATGTGAGTGAGTATTTAAATGTTTGTGGAAAATTCTATTTAGCTTACTTTACCATGTCTATAATTTGATTAATAAATCAGTCTCATATGAATAATAGAGGAAGTGCTTTTGCTCGAGTAACTAAGTCGCTTACCTAAAACTCTGCCTTGACGTATTTTGCTAGTGTTTCTACCAAAATCAGCATGTAAAATGGTTTAAAGTGCTGCATCACTTAAAAGATAGATTGCGAATCGGTTTAAGGAGAATAAAAGGTGTGGTGCTTGTTGTTCCTGATGCGTTTCGGTCATATCCTTAGTAACAAATGTGGATCGAGGTTTATTCTCAAATAATAGCTAGCATAAGGCTGCATATGTTCTTTACTTCATGGTTTGAATTCATGTGTTTAGTTTGTTGGATATATCCTCGGTTCCCTTGAGGGAACATCCATTTATAGGATCGATACCATGCTGGTACCAAAATTTCTCCCTTTGTTTATAAAAATATAAAAAATGAAACAAAAAAAAAATGGTTACATGTCGTCTTTTATATATGCTTGTGTATTTACCGAATTGCATGTTTGTTTTCCTTATCACTTTATTGTTAAGCTTGGCATATTTCTACATTTTGTAAACTTTGTTATGCAAGTTACTAATCCTTATCATTTTTTTGATACATGAAACAACCGGAGAGCTGGAGTTCTCACTTGAAACTCAACCTCGGCCCAATATGTTTTTGGGTCGAACAGCTATTAGGAATCATCGCAATGCTCGGAGTCACCCATTAGGAGACTAGTTCCTCCAAAGGAACTTAACATAATTAGTTCCTTTATTTATTGCTTTCTTTTATGCTTACTTTAAATGTTTTAACTAACTTTGTATATTTGGATATGTGTTTTTCTTTGTGTTTTGATTAACGTTTATTCTTTGGCTTATAGTTTCGTGGGTTATCTTTATTTAGTTTAAAATTTTCGAAAGTAAGTTTCCTTCACTCTTTCAGTTTAGGCAAAAGTTTCGGATCTCCCTTTTTAAATACTTTAAAATTAGTGGTTAAACACTTTCAAAAAATAGTAATAATAAATAGTGAATAGTGCAGATTTTTTAGGATTAATTAATGTTAGGCTTGTTTCAAGAAAAAACTTGTTCCAAATAACTCGCGGTAGATTTTCAAAAAATATTAAGTAGCGATTCAATATATTTCAAACAAATATTTAGTCATTCTTAGGCTTTAAACTATAAGAATGCTTTATCTAATTTAGGCAAGCCTTCTTTATATATATTAATAATTTATGTATTCTTTTATTCTAACCCCAATATTCTATAACTATTTTGCTATATTCTATATATATATATTTTGAGATTTTCAGATTTTTTAAGGCCTCAACGCAAGGTATATATATGTCATATATTATCTACTACAAGGTATATATATTCATATTTTACTTACCCTTCTTCCTACTTAAATTACACATATATTATTTTTATCACAATTACATTTACGTACATAATACTTTCTTTCATATTCAATGCATGTTCATTTTTACCTTATGAATAAAAGTCTCCTTTACATGAAAACAAATAATTTTCGTCCCCTACTCAAGTCTTCAAATTATTCTTTTACATGAAATACATTTACCAAAACAAATATGATTTTTCTCTTATAGTTTTTTTTCTCTATTACCGGTATACCTATTTCCTACATTTTTTACTTGTCCAAATTCTTTAAAATAATAAACTTTTTTCATATGATTCCTTGTATTTTAAACATACATACATCACCTTTACTTTCTTTTAATAAACATGTCATAAACTTTTCCCAAAACTCTAAAACCATATATATTTCTTACTTTACAAAAAGTATATATTTGTATAAATAACATTCTCATTTCTTTTACATAGCCCTTTTTTAAGTATATATTCTTATAAATCATAAAGTTCTACATACTTTAATTATAATTACGATAAAAGTATTGCTATTAAACTTTCATATATTTTGACATATACGTACATATGTTTCATCTTTTTACCATAAGTATATTTTATATTTTTTGCCTATTGTAGTGGCATGTGTCATATACTTTGAGTTTTTCTTTAAATTAATAAACCATGTTTTTATCACCTTTTAGCAAATAATGAGCAAATAATTTTCCAAATATTGTTTTCTAAACTGAGTTTAAGGACTATCTTCGGATAGGCTCTGAAGGGTGCCTAACACCTTCCCTTCGAGTAACCAAAACTCTTACCCAGAATCTCAAACGTTTTCGCAGACTAAAAACAGAGTCTTACGTACAAAATGGTTTCCTAAGTTTCCTAAAATTTAGGTGGCGACTCTAAACCCTTTTCCAAAACAAAGGCAGAAAGAGCCGGATGTTGCAAGCATATTTTGGCCAGTTCAAAATAGGGCGCGACACTCATCGTTCAACCTGAAAGTCAACTCGTTGCTCTCCATATCGACCAATACTCTTCCGGTTGCCAAGAAGGGTCATCCCAAAATAATAGGGACTTCGAAGTCCACTTCGCAGTCCAAAATCACGAAGTCTGCCGGAAATATGAACTTCCCCACCTTCACAAGTACATCATACAAAATACCAACCGGGCGTGTCACCGATCTGTCAGCCATCAATAACCTCATAGTCGTCGGTTTGGGGGCTCCTAAGCCCAACTGCCGGTAGATGGCTAACGGCATCAAGTTTATGCTCGCCCCCAAGTCACAAAGAGCCTTGGCAAAGTTAAACTCCCCTATGGTGCAAGGAATAGTGAACGCACCCGGGTCTTCTTTCTTTTGGACCAGCGACCTTGATGAAATGGCGCTACAATGGTGGAGGTTGTCTTCCGGTTCAAAGCTTACCGACCTCTTCTTTGTGATCAAGTCCTTCATGAACTTTGCATAACCGGGCATTTGTTCAAGCGCATCCACTAGAGGGATGTTTACTGATAACTGTTTGAGCATGGTTATGAAGTTCAGGAACTTTCTATCTTCCACTTTCTTCTTCAGCCGCTGGGGGAAAGGAGGTGGTGGCCGAGGCATCATAGTTGGAAGTTTTTCAACCTCCTTGCTTTTATCTGTGAGCACTTGAGTAGCATCTTCTTCCGCGCTGGGTTTTTCAGCAGACACTTTCACACCCTCATCGACCATAATTTCAGCATCTATTAACTCATCATCCTCAGCTACAGCATCTTTCTGGGTCTGAATTACCGGATGTGTTTCCGATAATGCGTTACCGCTTCTGGTGGTGATTGCCATACAATTCGCGTCGTTTCTCGGGTTTTGAATGGTGTCACTCGGCAATGTTCCAGCTTTTCTTTGATTTAGAGACGCCAAGACTTGACTCATTTGTTGCTCTAACTGCTTGATTGAGGTGGAATGAGAATTCACCAATTGACTCAATGATGATAATTCAGATTTCATTTCCTTGACTCCGGAGTCAGTGGATTCCACCTTCAACAACATTTTTGCCATCATATTTTCTAACTTGGACGTCCCTGTCTCATTGCTAGTTCTTTCTCGGTTACCAGGTGGTACATACAACCCACCTCTATCAGTGTTATTTCTCCAGTTCCCCTGATCACGGTCTCTGTAGCCAGCTTTTTCATGGTAGTTGTCCCTCTGATAGTTCCGACCTTGGTTTCCCTGGCCATTGGCCTGGAAACCCCCCAAATAATTCGCCTCCTCATCAGACTCGAACTCTGCTGCTCTACTTTGGGAACTCACAACTTTTACTTTCTCCACATCTGCTGAGAGCAAATGTTTTGTCAATAGGTCCATTTGCGTCTTCAGATGGGCCATATCTTGGTCCCGCTCTTCCTCTTTCCTGCGCTATTCTGCAGACATACCGACTGTATGAGTGCTAGCAGCCGTCTTGGTGTCCCGTGTATGCCAGGCCCTGTTGGTTTTAGTGAGCCGGTCCAGAATAGTTGTGGCATCGATGAAAGTGACACCCATGAACGCTCCACCTGTTGCATTATCTAGTGTCGGCTTGGTAGCCGAATTCAGAGCCCTGTAGAATGTCTGCATTAAAAACTCGTCGTTCAACTGATGGTTAGGGCATTGTGTCAGCTTCTTCTTGAATCGCAGCCAGGTCTCGTGCAATGCTTCGTGAGGTTGCTGCCTAAAATTGCTAATTTCATCCCTCAACTGTATCATCCTAGAGGGAGGAAAGAACCTTTCTAGGAAAGCTCCTTTCAACTCTCCCCAAGTTGCGATAGAGTCGGGGGTCAGCTCTGTCAACCATAGCACTGCCTCATCAGACAGAGACAACGGAAATAACCTGAGCCTGATCGCTGTCTGACTCACACCAGGCAATTCGAATGACTTGCAGATACCTACAAAGTTCATCAGGTGTCTGTTTGGATCATCACCGGCCGTACCTCGGAATAATCCCTTTAAGTTCAACAGCTGGAGCATTGTGCTAGTTATGTTGAACTTAGCCCCGGGCGCTAGTGGAGGAAGAATAATGGCGCCCGTAGCACCAACTCCGTCTAATGCAGTATCATCCTCTATATCTTCGGCATTCAAGTGATGCTGGTCATGTTGAGCCCGCTGTTCCGCAGCGAGCCTTTCTGCCTCCGTTTGTTGTGCAGCCATGGTTTGCCTTAGTGTTCTTGCGAGCTCGGGGTCGTAGGGTAGTATTGGTTCACCCGAGCGTCGGGTACTTGGCATGCACAACTCAGTACCCTGTAATAAACAAAAACAACAAATAAAAGTAAAATCAGGAAATATGACTAAGAGTCAAATAAACACACAAGACTTAATAAACAACCGTATTCCCCGGCAACGGCGCCAAAATTTGATACGCCCAAATTACAACTCCAATTACGAAGCGTAAGCGGTCGCTGTCAAATATAGAATCCAACTAAGGTTGGGGTCGATCCCACAGGGAATAAGGTGCAAATTAAATCGATAGTGAATTAAATGACTAGTAGTCGATAGTTTCCGATAAATTGGGAGGTGTTGTGTGAACAATATTTAACCAAAGCAAATAATAATGTGCGATTAATAATCAATATGAGAGTGAACTAGGGAAATGTTCACCATAGCGTCGTAACAATTTCGACTCAAGGTTTAACCGGGTTCGCTCTATATGCATATCACGATGTGATTGAACTTATGGTATCGTCTAAACGTTTCTCAACCAATTAGACAACTTTCCTTTTCAATTCTCTCGAACTTGAAAAGGTGAACTTCCTTATTTCAATCCTAAACATCAAGTAGATTAATCTAGTTACAGCATTAATCATGAGACGAGAGTTGGTAGTCTCGAATCCTTGTAGTTAATCAAATTTTCCGGTTTTAATCTCTTTACTCAAGCAAATTAAACCTAGGCATGTTCTAATGTTTGCAACCACCAGAAAACGTTAGTAATTGAATGATTAACCACGTGACAACATAAAGATAGAACCCTACGCTACCCGGAATCTATACTGCTACTTTTGCCATGGCTCCCACAACCCTAGTTGTGGGAAGTTAGTTACTCATGCTATTAGGAAAAGAGAAGAGATTTATATTCATAATAAAGCAAAAAGAATCTTACAATATAATGAACACAAGCTTCAATTTATCCAAGAACAAGAATCCAAGATCCCAAGAACAATGGAAGAACAAGATTGAAGAAGAAGACAAACGTGTTTGTTGTGTTTCTTCCTCTCAAAAGTCGCTCAAAAAATATCCTAAAACTATTTTGTAAAATGAATCTGTAATATGAATGATGATAAAATAAACCTAACTTAGGTATTTATAGGAGTCCAGGAAATAAACCCAAAAACGTTCGGAATCCGCGTTGCGTGTTCTGCCTTAACTTGACGGTTCGGGTGACGGACCGTCACAAGCTTGACGGACCGTCACACCAAGCCGTCGCGACTATCCAGTGCTTGATCCTTTTTAGTCGTAACTTGACGGTCTTCTTGACGGACCGTCACATGGGTGACGGCCCGTCATGGTGGCCGTCACCACTAGACAGTGTGCTGCTCGACTTGACGGTCTTCTTGACGGACCGTCACATGGGTGACGGCCCGTCATGGTGGCCGTCACCACTAGGCAGTGTGCTGCTCGACTTGACGGTCTTCTTGACGGACCGTCACATGGGTGACGGCCCGTCATGGTGGCCGTCACTCTTAACCAGTGGCGCTCTTCTGATCGTATTTCCTTCCTTTTCTACGTTTTTCGCTATTTCCTGCAATTCCAACATAAAAACATCAAAAACGACGACGGTTGCTTGAAAACTCACGATTATTCTTAGTTAAAAGAGTCAAATGTGCCGTAGAATGGCGGCACATCAACCATCGATCTCCTTTCTAATATGGTAGGAATGCTAAACCTGAATTATTAGCTCTATTATATTAACCGAGAGTTTTGATAGAGAGAATTAAGGACTAAAATTATTAATAATATGCGATGATTCAATTGGGATATTTAATAAAATTTATCATTGATGATTATGTTAAACATTACTTAATTATTATTCTACTATACTGGATGAATACACATACCATTGATGAAATTACTGGGAGGACAACTTTAATTAGGAGCGAAACAAGCTTGCAGACGTTTTAGCTAAAAAACAAAAAATCAAAATTTAACTTTTGAAAATATAATATATTATTAATAGCTCCTCTCGTATTTGCCTACAAAGAAATTAGGTTAGATATGCTAGATATTACTTTTATTAGAACCGTCATAGTGTTGGTATTGCAAGTTTCAACTTTTGCTTCGAACATGACTACAATTAACACTAATTGTATAAGATTTATTTTTTTGTCTTACAATTAGGGGCCCTTCAAAAAAAAATCTTACATAATTAGTGCTAATTGTACGAAACTTAAAATTATTTTTTTGGATCAATCTAGTATTTTGTAATGATCCTGGTTAATAATATAATATCGGGTCTCGCGAGGGTTGGGGGGGGGGGGGGGGGGGGGGGGGAGGGAATGTCGAATACAAACGAACACTAAATTCCATATAGTATTTTTTAGAATTGTCTTCAACCTATGACACAAACAGATGAATAACATCAAGAAACTCAATAAAGACATTAACCAAATACTAGCTCTTTTCTTCTTTTATTGGTGATATATTTTAAGGAGTTGAATATTCCAATTTTAGTAAAACCTTATATATCTTAATTTAAAAAAGAAGATATTTAAAAAAAAAAGAGGCAAACAACAGAAAATATACATATTTAATCCCTAATTACTTCAAAAAACACTACTTTGCCTATTTACTTTTTTTATTACATTTTGGGCTCCGGATACATCACTAATCCTTGCAGAATTGATGTATCTCAGATACATCGCGGCATTAATTGATATTTTTAAATGGAAAGTAACTGAAATTGCTTAAAATGAGGAGAGAATCACGTTGCAAGTCAAAACAGAATCAAATCTAGCTCGTCTTCTTCGTTTTTAAAAGGAAAAAAATCAAAATTTTATCGTTTCATTCGTTGCTACACCTCCACACCTCTTTCTTCTTCCCAAAGATATATGTATCTGGTGTTAATAATACACATATACATTCACCAAATTTCATCTAGTGTATCATTTTATAATATGTATCAAGTATTAATTTCATGAATCTGTTTATATATATCTAGTATTATTTTCATGTATATTTTAATATGTATCAAGTATTAATTTCATGTATTTGTTTATATGTATTTAATATTAATTTCATGTATTTAATTATTTTATATGTATCCATTATTAATTTGATGTATCCAGTACCAATTTCATACGTTATATCTAAAATGCATGTATCCATAATCAATTTAATCTAGTATATCCAGTCTTAATTTGATGTATCCAATATAAATTTTATACAGTGGATCCAAAATACATGTATCTAGTATCAAGTTTTTCCATCGAAACTTTTGATACATGTATCTGTGCATAGATACATGCTTAAAAGAAGAAGATAAAAAAGAATAAGAAGAAACAGAAATCTAACCGAAAAACTCTATTTTCTCTGTGCCCATTTTCATCGGAAGAAAAGAAGAGAAGAGAACCATCCAAACAAGCTGTAAATCTCACAAAACTTAAGAGAGCAAAGTTAAATTTCTTCCAAAAAAAAGAGTAAGATTCATATTTACTAGTAATGAATCTTGTAAAATCCTTGATATTGATGGAAGAAGGTGGTTTATTGAGGATGAGAAAAGAGAAACAAAATAGGCGAGGCTGGGCAGGTGAGCAAAGCCACTTTGAAGAAGACAATGGAGGATTTGAAATTTGGATTAACCGTGAAAATTAAAATGTGAATTTGAAATTTGAGAATTGCCGTGATATTAGGCGGAAGAGGTGGGATATGTTGTGCTTTTGGGAGGCGATGTATCTGAGAAAAAGAAAGAAGGATTTTTGTTAATATATGGTATATTGTGTAATTAAAATAAAATGGTGAGATATTTAGTAGATATCGTAAGAAGTTATGTCTCTTTAAGTAATTTTTCCTTAAAAAAATGCTTGAAAACAAAAAAAGTCCGTCCTCTTTTACTGGAAAAAATCAGCAAAAAGGACATAAACATAGTCCATATGCATAGCTTTTGATATGAGGTATGAATAAAAATGCAAAAACTTATTAAAATCTCAACATATATTAAATTTGAATCCATAATTTTAATAGTTTAATAAATTTAATATTGAAAATCTTAAAAATTCAACCAATTCAATTAAACAAATGGTGCATTAAAAATGTGATCCTTGTACAAATATCTCTTTATAAAGTACAAAAGAAAAAATATTATAGTAACATTTTAAACTTAAAAAAGGCGAAAATTTATTTAATGACGGTGAGAAGGGGCGGCTATGGCTGCTATAGAACAAGCAAAGTCAAATTGGAATACCACAGCTATTAAAAAGAGAAAAAAAACCTTAAAAAATATATTTCTTAAAATTATCTTTTAGGTTTCTAATATAGTTTTTAGAACTTAATTTACCGACTTTTTGTTCTTTATGAATGTTAGTCTTTTTCATTCCAGTTATATAAAAGATTCAAATACTAATAATTAAATAAAACGAGTAACTTCAATTTTTGTTATTTTTTAAAATGGTTTGTTCAATATATAGTGGAAATGATTGTACAATTGAGTAGTCGTTTTCAGAATATACCGACCAAAATTATTTTATGAGAATGTTGTGGTGCACATGTTGTGGATATTCCATATGAGAAAATTGATGCATTGTGACAGCATTTCGATTGGTATTATCTTAAAGCAACCATTTAACTGGACGAACAAAGGGAATATAACCCAACGTACATTACGGTGGAATGATTTTGTTGAGACTTGAAAATGCTACTTATAAATAATTTTTGTAATGTACGAATCTAAATTTAATCGGGAGCTCTCTAATATAAATACTGAACATCGAATAAGGAATAAACAAGAAGAACAAAGAGAATAGTAAGAATAACATCTGAGCAATATTATAAGCTCCAAGAATTTAAATTTTATATATAAACCAATCATCGAATGCAATTGGTGTGCTTTCATCAAATAATACATGTGGGCTGAGCCATTTTTATCCCAAGTGGTGTCCTGAACTCCTGATTTGGCCTGGTCGACCGAAAAGAGATTCACATGGACACTACTGTTAATTGTAAAAGTTTTTTACACCACAATTAATATTATATACTTTAATCTATCTATTATAATAAGTTACACGATTACACTTACCATTACCATCTACTTTAAATTTTGCTTATTGTACCCTTTTAAAATTATGATATCACAAATAATTTTTACGTCGTCAAATGCACATAACTTAAAACTCATTTGTTACATTTCTTAACATCCATTAATGCTTCAAACTTATCCAAATAAAATACCTGTCTTAGATGGAAAAGGACATCTCTCAAAAAATTTACTATGATAAAGTATTTGTTTTTACTTAGATTCATTTTAACAAATCAAAATAAATTAATAATTTTCTTTTAATATTATCCTTATCACTAAGTAATTATAAAAAAAAATTAATAAATAAACTCTTAATAGATGATTTTTTGGGAGAGTGTCAAGTCAACAAAGAAATAGTAAAAAAATCGAAGGGAATAGCGGTTTGCCTATAAAACAAATTATGAGTTACATAAATGAATTGGTATGAAAGAAACTTTTAGGGTTTAAATGTCAATTTTTATGAGTTTAATTACCAAAGCTTGCTAATTGAATTCCACGTTCAATTTATAATGATTTGTGTACCTTGATGACAACATTCTATTTTCTAAAAAATACTTTGTAGTTGATTAAGCACTAAAATATTAATAAGATTTGGTTGACAAATAAACCAAAGTCAACGTATGTGGAATGACACATTCCTTACTCGAAGAAAACTCTTTGCTTCAATTTGTTTAATACAGTACAGCTCTATTTGATTCTATATATAATTATGGACTAATTAAATTCCATTAGTTTTTAATTAACTTTCCTTGTAATTTAAAAAGAAATCGTCTCTTTAAAGTAAAGGAAAGAGTTTCTCCTTAGATACTCGGCAAAGATTGAATTATGCGTATCCTCAAATATTGTGATGGAATGACAAATACTCACTTATTTTTAATAAAAAAATTTGAATTTTAGTCAGATATAAATAGTTTTTTCATGCCGAGCATATTTTTTTTTTTTACAAAATTTAAAATTATGGATATATTTTTACAAAATATAAACTTATGGATCAAATTTTATATTTAAAAAAGATTAAAATCACAATTTGGAATCGCAAATCCTTCTTTTTGGAGAACTTGAGATTTAAATCCCTAATCCCATGTCCAAATGCTGATTTAAAATCATGATCATGTTCAAACGCTCACTAAATTAAATTTCATGTCCAAATAAAGTTTCAACTTCAAGCCAACTTGATTTTAAATACTAATCTGTAGCTGATTAGAATTATATAGACATAGTAATACAAATATTAATTATGTCGATATTTGTTATTCTATATTCTATTCCACATTAGATAATACACCAATTCTCTCGTAACATAAACATATATTAATTATATGAGTTTCAAAATTTACAAATATCATATTAATTTTACCAAAGACCTCTATGTCACTATAATTTGTACGATGCAGAGATCTGAAATTTTCCGAAGAGAAAAAAATCGAAAGAAAAAACATTTGCATGGGCAAAGTTGTCTTTTTATCAGAAAAAAGTTCCATGTGCTTGGGATTTGATCCCGACGAAATTCATATACTACATATATATCATGAAGAAAGCGAAACATAAACTGAAACTGAAAGGCACTTTTTACTTCTTTCAACTTTCTCTCTCTACATTGCGGTACCTTTCTCTCTCTACATCACACACACATTTTATTCAAACATATGATTATTGATGATTATTATGTCTGTGTATAATTTTATTCTCTTTGGAGGAGAAAAAATTGGATAGTTATAATGTTGCTTTTGGAAATGGTTTGTTTTGTTCATCGACTGATTTCAAATTTTGTTTTGTTGTGGTGAAAATTTTGAATTCAACACGCTGCAGCACCAAAAAGAAATATTGGCAGCGAATTCTCTGTTAAATTTTGCATTATTAATGAATGTGTGTGTTTCATTTTCAATCGAGCTTCCTTTTTTGATCATTTCCCAGAAGTTAGTTTGCTTTAAGGAATAGAAATGGCAGCCTAGTGGTCAATAAAGTGAGTCGAGAATCATCACCTCTCAGGTTCAAGTCCCAGTAGAGGCAAAAACGCTAGTGATTTTTTTTCCATCTGTTACTGGCATCTGGCATGAGGTGCCAGGTATCACATGAAAATTAGTCGAGTTGCGCACAAGCTAGTCCAGACACCACGATTATCAGCAAGAAAAAAAGAAATGGAGGTTGCTAACAGAATTTAAGAGGATGGTGGGAAGGTGAATTCTAATTCTACATAGGATCAGTTATATAAATACTCACTATTCCATTAGTATTATTTGTATTATGAGGATTCATATAAATTGACCCGTTTTACTCTGGGTGCAAGCCTACCGCAACCCTTCTGGCTATGTGAGCTTGTTCTGAAAAGCCAATATTTTTTGTTCTTTTGGTATGGAGGAGCATAAATTATTTGATATTACTGTCACTTGAGTTGTTATGGCATTTGTTTGATGCACCCCTTAAATGGTATTTTCGGGGACGTCATGACTCATGTGTGTGTTTCTTTACGCTTTTAACTTTATTCTGCAAATTCTACAACAGTTTAGGGCTACTAGTAGCTATGAAATGCAAATTGACAGCATCTTTTGGGTAATGACTTGAGATTAATGATTCCAAATCAGCCGATTAATAGTTTTATGCTTAACCTATAAAAGGATAAATTTTTTGTGTTGATTCTTGGCATACTCTACTTGTTCATATGATTGAGGTCAATATAATCTGATTTACCAATCTGTTCATGAATATTCAATTCATAGACCTTTTTTGGCATATACGGTGTTGAATATGACCTTCAAGGCTATTATTTCTTGAATGAGTCAACAAAGTGCAAGAGTTATTGGAATTCTAGTCTAGCTTCCTGTTCTTATTTGTGGACTGAGAAAGAATTAATTTTCTTTTCCTTCTTTTACTTTGTAGTTTTGTTCTATAGGTCGAATTTGTCTATCGATAGGTTCATTTACTCTGCTTTGCTTCCTTGCAGGTCAAAGCAGGGGAAGTTCATCAAATCATTTTACACTGAGGGTGTGCTTTAGCTAGTGAGAGAATCTTGGCCTCTACCATCTAATATAAAACTGAAACTTCCTGGAATTTTGCATGTCTGGTTCTGTGGCCATTGTTGATAGTATTGGAAAAACACTTTCTTTGTCAGATAGGACAAAGTCTCTCGATGCTGTGTTAATTAATGACAATAACCGCTCTAGTAAATGGACAAACGATGAAGTCTGTCATATTTCTGAAAGCACCAGCTTTAGAGTTAGGGATGTTTTCTTACCAAATGGGGAATCGTATTCTGGATCTCTGCTGGGAAACATGCCTGAGGGTTCAGGAAAGTATGTCTGGTCTGATGGTTGTTGGTATGAGGGTGAGTGGAGACATGGGATGAAGCACGGGCATGGGAAACTAGAATGGCCTTCTGGTGCTGTATATGATGGTGAGTTTTCAGGTGGATATATGCATGGTGAGGGAATGCATATTGCACCTGATAAAGTGATTTATCGGGGACTCTGGCGGTTCAACCTCAAACATGGTTTAGGGTATCAAGTGTATCCCAATGGAGATTTTTTCGAAGGATCCTGGATCAGAGGAACCCCTGAAGGACCTGGTAAGTATAAATGGGCGAATGGGAATATCTACTTGGGTAATATGAAGGGAGGGAAATTTTCTGGAAAAGGAACTCTCACTTGGATCAATGGAGATTCATATGAAGGAAGCTGGTTAAATGGTACGATGCACGGTGTTGGTGCATATACTTGGAGTGATGGTGGCTGTTATATTGGAACGTGGACACATGGACTAAAAGATGGAAAAGGAACATTTTATCCTAGTGGTAGCAGACTTACGGCTGGTCAGGAATTGTACCTCAATGCTTTGAGAAAACAAGGATTACTGCCAGATTTGAGAAAACAAAAACGAGTCTCGCATATTTCTCATGCCTCTTCAGTAGATATGGGAAATGGCAAAGGAAGTGGAGACAAAGGATTCTCAAGACATTCATATGATAGGCTTTCACAGGGGAACATATTAAAGCTTGAGCAGTCACAGCCCACTAATGTTACTCTGGAAAGACGATGGAGTCTTGAAGTAGCTATTGAGAAGGTAATTGGAAATGATATAGATGGTCTTGACACTGGTAACAATATGAATACTCCAATTTTGGAAAGAGAATACATGCAAGGTGTACTAATCAGTGAGGTTGTCCTAAATGATCGACTCTCACCAGCTAGAAGAGCAGCAAAAAGGAGACAAAGAAAACTTGCAAGGGAGTCGAAGAGGCCAGGTGAAGCAATTATTAAGGGTCATAGGCGATACGATGTAATGCTTAGTTTGCAACTTGGTATCAGGTACACTACTTGCGGCTTCTCAAAGTTTGTTTCCCTTGTTTCTCTCTCCATCATGTTTATAGCAGATTGACTTTTGCTGGGCTTTGTTGGGGCTATTTTTCTATTGATACCTTTTTGTTTGTCAAACTTAAGCAACAGATAAACTGGTAATATATAAATCTATCATGCTACAATACTAGCCCTTTTCTAAGTTTATTCCCACTGTCTTCTTTAGCTATGGTCTTTAACAAAAAAGGAAATGAAAAAAGGAAAAAAGAGAGTTGAATTAGACATTCAGTTGGAAATTAAGTAGGTTTTAAGTCTGCATCTGCATGCTCCTGTGGATAATAATCATGGGTTCATCTTGCGATTTACTTGAATACATGGAAGGACAATTAGAATTACTTGCTATGATTCTTATTTTTGTGTAAATCACTATGAATTGGAGGAAGGATGGAAGTCTTTGATATCAAGGCAACTCAAAGGACGTTTGTTTGCAAGTCGAAGGACGTTTGCATCTTCCACAAAGTTCTATCTACTGGAAATTCTGAGTTAGATACTGAAAGTTGTTAAATTGTGTAGATAATCATGGCAAAATGAAGGAATGTACCATTAAGGAAAAAGGTGTAGTCTCTTTTGATAACTAATTCATGTTAAACTTAAGAAAAGGTAAAATACATCATAGGCCAAAGAAAAGCAGAATAACAAGTTCCTATACTCAAAGGGTCGCAAGAATTATGTTAACGATATTAATCATGGTGAGTATCCTGCTATTGTGGTCACGTCCATTTAGGTGGCATTTGTTTGTGGTAACTTTTCTGTTTTTTCGAAGAAGTGATTTTGGTGTGTATTCAAAAGAGAAGTTTTTCTTTCATCCACCAAACTATCAAAAATCTTCAGAAGAACTACATCAACCCAAATATGTTTTCTTTGTGCACAATTCTTTTTACTGAGAAACTTTTACATAAACATTCTGAAAAGATGTCTGTGGGCAGCAGGAGCACACTACTTAATTAATCAGATAACAATGAATTGAACAAAGGGCAAGTCCTAGAGCAAACTGGAATATAATTGATGATAGAAACTACTTGTGTCAGTGGATTTGGTAAAACCTTATTATCTCATAAAACCCCGTCTATAATTTTGTTGTGTTACTCCTGAAGTGCGAATAATATTGGATGTGAAGACTTGTTTATTAGTAGGATCCATTTGTTATGAAGAGGTTAACCGCGCAGACACTTTTATTTGCTTTTGCCTTGCTTTCTCCTAAAATGCTGGGATAACGAATGAAGTAGAGTTCGTCTACCACTAAATTCTTCACTGCAATTCAGCAGATGTATTTAGTCATGCACTGCTAATGTTGCCTATGAAATTCTTTTGATTTAATCATGCCCAGTGTGCTACCATTGTACCTCTCAATTCTTTTGTTAACTCAAGTAAATTTCATTATAAATGTACCAGGCTGGTTATTAAAATATAAATAAACATGTTTTGTGGCTCCGCACCTTCATATAACAAGTCATCTCATCTATTTATAAAAGAGGGGATTCTCTCTTTTTATACAAAAGTATAAATGAAACAAAAAGGATCCTTTAATTCTCTCAATATATTGAAAAGTTTCCTGTTTCTTTTAATCCAAATAAGCCAGAAGAACATAGTGCGATGATGTTCTTTCAACTACATTTTCTCCTTCCCCATCTTTGTAATCTCCAGCTTGAAATTGATTCCTTGATAATTCTTGGTAACACCCATCAAATATTGAGCATAAGAGAAACCATGGTCCATATATGTGAGGTCCAAAGAAAGCCAATCATACTGGAGAAAGAGTTACTGTCCTCCTGTTTATCGTATATATATCAACCTTTATTACCAGTTAAGCTTCTAGTTTACGCATGTTGAGAAGTTTTGAAATATGACCAGATACAGCGTGGGGAAAATTACACCGGGACAAAGGCGAGAAGTAGGAGCTTCTGATTTTGGTGCCTGTGCGTGCTCTCGGATATATTTTCCTAAAGAAGGATCTCAACTGACACCTTCTCATCAATCAGAAGATTTCAAATGGAAAGATTATTGTCCAGTAGTTTTCAGGTTTGTCATTCACCATCTTCTACCTTCAAAGTCAATTGCAATCTGCGATTCCATTGTTTTTTGTTCTTGAAGGCATGTCAACTGTTAGGAAATAGCTTGATCTATTCGGATGGAATTTGGATCAGTGAATTTACATCTAATTGACTTTAGTATACAGGATATATATGTAAATCACAGCTTCACATCTTTTATGTCTTCTCTCAGATCTACTTCTCCTTTGCTAATCAGTTAAGAAAGAGGATCTTCTGATAACAAAAGAAGTGTAACCAACATTTTTATTTGAACAACTGATCAACTGAGCTAACCCCTTGTATCCCTTCATATATTCATTTTCTGGGTGCAACTGATGGTATCATAGACGTCAAGCTAATTATTGGTATTTTGTTTGTTTATTTATATGCATGTGTAGAATAAGTGAAATGGATTTACCTTCTTGTAGGAATCTGAGGGAAATGTTTAAGATTGATACTGCTGATTACATGATGTCCATATGTGGAAATGATCCACTTAGAGAACTTTCTTCTCCTGGGAAAAGTGGCAGTGTGTTTTTCCTGTCTCAAGATGGTCGTTTCATGATTAAGACATTACGGAAGTCAGAAGTTAAGGTGTGCAATCTTAGCTTAAATGATTAAATCTCATCAGTTGATGTATCACAGTCCGCCTCTTAAACTATTTTACTAGGGTGGTAGTCATGATTGTTCAGTTCAGGGAACACAGCTGCATGTAGTTGGAAAAGATCACTTAAGAGATAGACAGAAGGCTAATTGAAGTACTTCCTCATTCTGAAGTTTCACTTATCTCGTTAGATTGCCTTGGCAATATTGAATCTGGAATTTCTGCTTTCTTCTCTTTCAACATGCCTATTGGA
Source organism: Jaltomata sinuosa (assembly GCA_003996215.1). Lineage (NCBI taxonomy): Eukaryota > Viridiplantae > Streptophyta > Magnoliopsida > Solanales > Solanaceae > Jaltomata > Jaltomata sinuosa. The sequence continues at coordinate 27,652 of QJPP01007226.1, forward strand.
GAGCTATCCTGCCTAATGCTTGGCATGTTTTCTTGTTCCCGTTATAGTTATAAAGTTTCTGTTTTGATAAGTAATTTTATTGCATAGCAGCACTAAGATAGTGCTTACAATATAGTTATAGAGTCTCTAACTTCTCAAAACAGTTTTTTTTTAAGTGTCTGACTAATTTATCAGCATTCCTCTGATATTTGTAAGTTAGGTATATGAAAAAGAGAACTTTTCCAATTAATGTTGGTAATCATTCTTATTAACGTGCATTTCACCTGTAGGTTCTGCTGCGAATGCTTCCAAATTATCATCGTCATGTCAACGCATATGAGAATACTCTCATCACTAAATTCTTCGGTCTTCACATGATAAAGCCCTCGAGCGGAAAAATGGTATAAATTTAAACATTCAAATCATTTTATCATTCCTTTCTTGTACTAATGAGTTTCTACAAAAAGTGAGAAACGTAAAGTTAGGATAACTTAAGAAGTTATTTACATCAAATGTGTTTACTGTTTAATAATGAAAACAAAATTTCATAAACTTCTCTTACAAATTTAAGTAAGAAGTTGATTTATCATAGAAACAGAAACAAAAAATGACTAGTCATAAAATATCATATAACACATCTCAAAAACTTATAAATTGATATGTACATACTTACATGTTTAGGTATTTAATTCATAACACAACTTATATGTTCATCTGTGTAAAGTTTGTGACAAGTGTATGTTTTTTACTTATCAAAAGGAAAAATTAAACCATCTAAGTTGTTATGCTAAATGTATAAACCAAATTAAAGTGAATGCCGAATGAGTTTTTTGCTTTTTATTGTTTCTTCTTCTTTTTTTTTTTTTTTTTTAACAATTGATCATATATCTTAATATATAATGAGTTGGTCACATTTTTTTTGTTTTTATTTTGATCATACATCTTATAGCACCTGCATGGGAACCAAAACCTGGGTGGTGGGACACATTTACATTGTCAGTCAGAAAACCCTTCATCCCAATTTATATGACTTTCCTTCCATCTTGGACGTCCCAAAATGTTTGGCACCATTCCATTTCTATACAATTTTCACAACATAAACTATCCAAATTTTAAACTTTGATGTGCAACTGTTATTTTACCATTTCTTTCACTATCACTAATATAATCCATAAGTCAAATTAATATTTTAAACACAAATACCACCATATAAATGAGATGGAGGAGTATTATTTCCCCCATGTCTGCTTCATTTGGTTGTTTGGTTCCAGAACACTTTTCTTTAGGTGCATGCTCTCATTTGAAGAAAGAATATATAGACTCTTGCATATAAAAAGCTTAACTCTTTTCCTTTTTCAATAACATTTGCAGTTCCGCTTTGTAGTAATGGGAAATATGTTCTGCACAGAGTTAAGAATCCACCGAAGATTTGATCTTAAAGGTTCTTCACTTGGACGATCTGCAAACAAGGTCGAAATTGACGAGAACACAATTCTCAAGGATCTAGATTTGAACTACTGCTTTTATCTAGAGCCTTCTTGGCGGGAAGCTTTACTAAAGTGAGTCTTGGTAAAATATTCCGTATTTTGCATGTATTTCCTCTGATGTTTATGCAGTATGCACTTAACTTTTTCTTTTCTTCTTACTTCCTTATCCTCATAGGTTTTTGTGTGATCTCTAAAGTAATATCTGAAGGTTTTCCTACCATCCCATAATGGAAGATCTTCCATAGGCTTCTTGTAAATATTAATGAATGGTCATATGCTAGGAGTTGTTCCTTTCTTAAAATCTTTTGTCTAGCTTTAGCAAAATTTCATTCTTAAGATTGTAGAAAGTACCTTGTGCAGTTAGATATCCAAGGATTTGAACAGCACCAGCCATGCTTTATTGGTAATCTTGCTGTACTGAACAAAGTGTCAGTTAGTCCTTTGGTTAATGTCCGTCAGTAGCATGATACTTTTGAGGCCCTTTGATAGTTGAAATAATTCTTTTGTAACAAAGGAAAGACTAATAAATTGCACATAGTTGAATAATTTCATGACTTGCTGGTTTGACATTTTCTATTTCCTTGTATTAGCTATTAGCATTTTTCAGCCACTATAGCCGTATGCTTTAGTAACAGTTCCCCATCATTCATATGATCAAATATGATGGAAAGTTCCGGCTTCGCTCATACCAAGTATTTGCAAAGAATGAATTTTTTCTTGTTATTTTCTTCATTCTTCTAAGATGGAGGTGGCCAGTTCTTGTATTTCTGCATGTTTAATAAGATAGGGTATGGTTTAGAGTGCATGGATCTATTTAGTACTTTCCCTGTAATCAGTAACCACTTGCATTTAAAAACTGTTCGAGAGTGTTTCTCTTTATGTTTGATGATCACTGACTTCACTAGAACCTTTATGTACTCATGCAAATTACTTCAAGTGTTTTTGCAAGTTCAAGAAGACATAATAAAGTTTCGAGTGCATGGATACATCTGGTACTTTAACCTGGAATCAAGTAATAGTGGCATTCGGAAATCATCTGACAGCCTTTCGCTTTTATATGGTCACAGACTTCAGACTAGAATGATAGAATCTTTATGAATTCATGCAAGTTACTGTGGTAATAAGTATACAATGATATGTGTTAAACAGTTTCTCTCGTTCCATAGTTTAATGATATAATAAATCCCCTTGTTAGTTTAAAGAGATCCTGAGGGGAAAAGAATTTTTGTACTTAAGATGCAATAGAAAGAGTAGAACGTCACTTACTGATGTAGAACTACGTTTCTGATATTTCTTTAAGGAGAACCATTTTCAGTAGTGTTCCAACTGAAATTTGAAATAGTTGGATAAGTGATTTGGATAAGTGTTCCCCAGACCCCATGTTGTGGGAATACACTGGGTATGTTGTTGTTGTTTGGATAAGTGATATGAAATAGTGTTTGCCTTTTCATTTCAATGAAAATCCTTTTAAATGCTCTCGTTTTGTTTGTTGACATCTATGTACTTGTACAGGCAGATTGAGATTGACACCAAATTTTTGGAGCAGCAGCACATAATGGATTACAGCCTCTTGTTAGGTGTTCATTATAGAGCACCCCAGCATCTACGATCTCCCATCTCGTGCAGTGGACATACAACAACAGCAGGATTGGGAATTGTTGCAGAAGATGGTAGGTTTGTTTCTGAAAGATTATAAGTAATTATGTGGTTGAACAACTCTGAGGCTTATCATCGTGAAACCGGGTAAATTCAGTAATTACTGATCTCCCTTTCTAATTTACTAGCTTTGTTTTTGTATAAAAAAATATTTACTATGTATAAATAATCTATCCAGAACACGGTAAACAAAACATTGCCTCTAGAACTGATCACTGTTTCTGAACTTCTTTTTTCTTTTGTTAATTACAGAGTTTCTGGAGGATGAAATATCACCCCAAGGCCTTGTTTTAGTCCCTCGTGGTGCAGATGATAATTGTGTAGTAGTGGGTTCTCATGTCAGAGGCAAACGATTGCAAGCATCATCTGCCACTGGTGACAAGGAAGTGGATCTCCTCCTCCCTGGGACAGCACGGTATTTTCAAAAAGCTTGAACGTCCTACTTTCCTTTTGTCGGTGCATTTTCAGCACACTTAGAAAACCATGCTAGGACAATGTACTGCAGGACTCAAAAGGTTACTAGAAACACAGTGCAGGGAGTAAGTTTAAGTATGAATACTGCTGTTTATTAGGAGTTCCATGAGATCAAAACACTCTAATAAAACAAACTTAGAAGTTCATCTGGCATGAAAGTTCATGAATCTTATACGTTCACCTTAAGGAATGCAGATTTTGGCTTTCCACGTGTAAAATATTAGTCCCTCTGTGGCAATTAAGTGTCTTAGTTTGACTGGACACAGAGTTTAAGAAATAAAGGGAGACTTTTGAATCTTGATGTCTTAAATTAAAGATGTGTATAGTCCCTTAAATCTTGTGGTCTTAAACTTGCTATTTAGGATCTTGGAATTGGAAAACTTACTAAATATAGAAAAAGACACTCTTTTTGGGACCAAAAAAAAAGGAAAGTAAGACACCTAAATTGGGACGGAAGGAATAATGATTAATTTGTACCTTTTCAGTTTACTGTTTTTGTTGATATTTCTAAAAGTCACTTCTCTCATGTCCCTAAGCAGACTCCAGATTCAGCTTGGAGTTAATATGCCAGCAAGGGCAGATCATATACCCAGGAAATGTGATACACAGAGGTTTCTTGAAGTATACGATGTTGTATTGTATGTCGGCATCATTGACATATTGCAAGAATACAACCTACGTAAGAAAATAGAACATGCATACAAATCAGTTCTGTTTGATTCTATGTCCATTTCTACTGTGGAGCCAACGTTTTACTCACAGCGTTTCTTACAGTTCATTCGAAAGGTGTTTCCTGCACGTTCGATAGTAAATTAAAAGAGTTTGTATATTGTCGTTTACACTTCATCCTTTTCCCTTAAACAAGGGATTAATCCCATAGCTCGTTTGTAGTGGCCAGATCTTTATCTGCTGTTTGTATTTATTAAGAATACGCAAGTTATGTATGTAGTGATTTCCTTCTGTTTGTATTTTTTTTGGAAGGAAAATAAATTTAAACTTCCCCAAGACAGAGACGAAAATATATAGATACATGAATAAAAAGTATCTGCCAAGAAGGTAGATTGATTCACTGATAATTTAAGTAGAAATGTATCTTATTAAACTCATATTTGGCTTCTGAAAATTGAGAAATAACAAAAAGCCTTCATTTCAGTGGAGCAGCAGCTAATGCAACAGGACACTTGTGATATTTAAAGCCAGTATCGTATTACATTGTTTGCCTCCAGAGACCACCAAGATACATGAAACAACAAAAGCATGATTCATGATTCCATGTCTAGACTCTAACCACCATCTGACCCTTGGTACAAAAGCAGATCTACAAAACTCAATCACCAGGAATGTACTTGACTGATGCATCTATGCAAATTGTAACATGTCCTATGCAATTCATCGTCCCATGTTGGGTAGTGGGTCGATTCCTTGGCCTTGCATCTGTTGCCCCTGGAAACCTTGTGGAGGCATCATTCGAGGTCTCCCATTTGATGCTTGGAACCTAAACAAAGTAAGTTACCGTTATAACCAAATCTGTCATCTAATAACAAAAACTAAGAACATGAAGGATGCACCATGACAATAATATTTTCTAGCATATAACCATATTACCTTGAATGCAATGATCTCATCATTCTGTTATATGCTGCCAGAATTCTACAGAAAAGATAATTGTAAGACATAACAAACCTGCTCAAATATGGCTAAAGTTTAATTAGTTCTGAAACGCAGACTAAAGTTTGATTAGTGATTCAAAAAGTGGCTATTTGTCAATTTCTCCTGGCAGAAGACAATGCTGGAGACCGATCGCACTAACTCTTCACCCCCTATACCTCAATGCCGCTCCACCTCTCAGGTGCAACACGAAGAACTCAGGAATAGAATCAGGTTCTGTAATGAATCTCTTTTTGCTACTCTGCAAGCAAAGAGAACGGACAGAACAGAAAAAAAGTAGAAAGGGAAAAGAATAAGCATAACTTGCATGACATTGTCCTCACCCATCAGCCACCCATTTTTCTCTTGTATAATATAGACAAAGGGAGAATGGGATCATCAACGGCCACACAGAGCTGCTGCAGCAGCAACAGCAGCTATGATCTCTGTCGTTTAAGATCTTATTGATTGGTGATTCAGGAGTTGGGAAGAGCAGCTTGCTCCTCAGTTTCATTTCTAATTCTATTGACGATATTACCCCTACTATTGGTATTCATCTTTGATGTAATATGGTCTTTTAAGTTTTGATGATCGACAAACACTCCCGGGACCTGGTACCCCTAGCGGCCTGAAAGTACAGTCAACATGGTACAACTGTAATGTGTACTTTCTGCAGTCTTAGGACTGTGTTCCTGCAGTCCTTGAAGTACGCTGGACCAATAGCAATGTGTTAAGGTTTTGACTCTCTCATTTATAAGCAATGAGACACTTTAGCCAAAACCTAGTTTTTGCAAATCTAAGTTTCATCCTCTCAAAGCAAAGGCTGCTCAATTTCTTCGAAGAAACAAAAGCTCTCTGAACAAGGGACCTGATCGTGATCAAGATGATATCAGTAGTTCCTTGTTTTTAGTTGAGTCTTTTGTAGTGGTGTTCTCGTATTGTAAACTGTCAGCTAGAGTTAGTTGATTGTTTGAAGTTGTATTAGCTAGAGTTAGTTAATACTGAGGTGATGCAGTAGAGTTATTGCATCTGACATTGTAATAGAGTTATTGCAGTGTAGTGGATTAAGAGTTTAATCCGTAGGGTTACTGAAGTCTGTAATCCGAAGTTGCTCTGTTGTTTAGTGAAGATTGGTTGGTGAAATCCTACTGAGGTAGGTCGTGGTTTTACTCCCTTGAGCAAGGAGGTTTCCACGTAAAAGTATTGTGTTCTTTACTTTCTATTATTTCACTTTCTCACTCTTCATTACAACTCTAGTCCAGAGACCTGGTCCCTTGACCCTCGGTGGACACATACAAGCCATCAATCTTCATTCAACAACAATTATACTATATGCCTTAATCTAAGCTAGTTGGAGTTAGCTATATGAATCTTCTAGAAGATCATGAGCTTAAGCTTATCTCGACCCAATGTTCAATAATTTAAGTTCTCTAAAACTGTCTTTGTAAATATACATAATTTTTCGTCATTGGTGTATAAAATTATAAACATATTTTGTCTAACTTCATGGTTTGATAAAAAAGGACAGCTCAGTGGGCAAAGCATTCCGCGTTAGCAGGGTCGTGTAAGTGCAAGCATTAGTTGCTCCAAGGCTCCCCTTCAACTTCATGATTTGATTTTTCTTAAATTTTGGATTTTATGATCTTCAGTTATTAAGTGTGTGTAAAAGCTGGGAGTTTGAATTCAGAGGCAACTATCTAATTGTATAAATTTGTGCGTAACTGTTGTTTTTTATATCATTAATCTTATACTAATCTAAATTTGGTAAAAACTGCGTTCCATTTGGGAAATCAGAGGCATCAGGATTCATGAAAAAATAATTTCTTATGGAAAACCAATTACTCTGCATCATATGCTTGCATTATTATGGAGTTTTCTGGTTTTACGGTAGTTATTATTAAGCATCTAAATTGAACTTCAAAAAAATGTTGTGATCAATCTCAATTATACGTTTTGCTTGAGTTATTTAGTGGTTTTACACATATATATGGTCTTTCCTTGTATGAGTGATCAAGCTTTAACTTATTTCTGGATTCTTATTGCCTCAAATTTATTATATTCGGCATGCATAATTCAAGCTTATCCATTATACGTGATGGCTGCTTGTTGCTTTGCTTCACGTTGAATTTCTATTTCACCGTTTATGTTCATGACTTTGAATGTCAGGACACAGCTTTCATTCTTAAAGTTTTTAGTCCATCTGAGTCCTTGTTCATCCATCTGACTGTACCAAGTGTCAATTTCAGCTTTCTTTGAGTTGAATCGTCTCCTGGAATATGTCATGTCAATGTGGTATAAAATAATGTCAAAATACTAATTTGTTTCACATATGGAAGCAACAATATGTTGAGTTGTTTATAACATAGTTTTGGATTAGGATGCTTAAGTTTCAAAATCTTCACGGAGGCACCTCCGATTAGCAAAAGAATAAGAATTAAGGTAAAAAAAAAAGAAATTAAAAGAAGAAGTACGCTAGAAGTTCAACTAACTGAGCTTAATTATGTTTCTTCTCTGTCTATTCTTGCTTATTGCTGGTATATACTAACACTTTCAAGAATTTTTATGTTATAGGTCTGCATATGATAGTAGTTTTGTCGACTTTCCAATGACTAGGTGTTGATTTTAAAATCAAGACGCTCACTGTTGGTGGAAAAAATTGAAGCTTACCATTTGGGACACAGGTAAAATTTCCTGTATCCTCTAACATATAAGGCTTTATCTATGTTAGAGAAGAGGGGGTTGCTCGGATGGTAAGCACCCTCCACCGCTCCTACGGAGGGGTAAAAGAAAAAGCTTTATCTATGTTCATCATAATCTATCTGCTCCTACGATGACATTATTATCAAGAAGCAAATGAAGCTTTATCCATGTCCAAATATGTTAACATGTCGGCATGCAATCAGAAACTCTCTCTCTCTCATCATAAGAATGATTGAAGTACTTCTACAAAACAAAACAAGCAAACAAATCAATGGCAAGATCACAAACAGATCTTATGAACTACTTTTGCTGTTGCCGGCTGTTTGTTGAGAGAGATATCAAATCCATTCTACCACATGATAAGATGGAACACAAAAGCTAACCTCTTTCCTTTTTTAAGGTAGACTAGAAGCCACTTTTTCTCCGCTTAAATGCCTCAAAATATTTCCTTAGTGATTTCAGGATCAAGCTTAATATTGCAAATATAAGGGTAGCTTGTTAAATCGGCCTAGTGAAGTATGTCCTAATACTTTTCTGTGATTCAACAGGAAGGTACATAGTTGTTTTCAGTTGTATGGAACAGTTAACGCATTTTTTGAAGTTTCTAGGTTTACCTAGATTCCATGGCCAGGTTGTAACTTTTCTTAAACATATCCTTCTACAGCTGGATAAGAGAAGTTCAGGACATTGACAAGCTCCTACTTCAGAGGTGCTCAGGGGATCATTCTTGGTAAGTTATTGAATGATTGAGGGTGCTACATGCCACTGTTGATAATATCATTTTGTTGTTTGGCTTGAGAGCCATCCAAATGTCTGAATGTATTAAGTTCATGTGCTTAGCGTGAAAAGAGAAACTTGCTTTCGTTAACACTGGTGAAATCAGGAGGTTGTTTTTCCTTATAGCTGCTCGCTTAAACGGATGTCAATGTCTTCAGACTGCTATTTATCCGATCTGAAGATGAGTATTTATCTTGTTTCGAGTGTATGATTTTAGAACTCTTGAAAATTTTTATCACCATAAGCCCTGGGATATCGTTTTCATATTTCTTTCTCCTATCTTTACTCTTGTTGGAATTCTGTCAATCGAAGTACACTGGAAAGGCGTCTGTAAATGAGCATTTTCTTCACAAAACCTTAGAAGATTTTTGCAACAGAAATGTGAACAGAATGTTTCCTTCCTGAGTCCCTGTATTCATATTGATTGGCTGTTAGGGGCATCTAATGGAAACATATGATGACATCCAAAATGATGGGTTTTTATTATATCTGCATAGGCTTCAACTTCATGTCAATGAAATTAAGAGTTGATTTCTCATATCGTCACCAACTAATAGTTGTCATCTCAGAAAGTCACTTTCTTTATTGAAAAAATTAGAATCAAGAAGAAATGTGACTTTGTGAGAGAATAACCATTAGTTGAGTGTCCATATATAAAACAATCTTGAAATTAAGCCTTCCTAGTTGCATCAGAAAAATAAGCATTTTCCTGCTTTATTTGTTGTGCAATACTATGTCTTGTCTGAATTTGTCACATACGTTTCGTTTCTCTGTTTATAATATCTGATAGCCATCACTGTAGATCACAGTTTATGATGTGACAAGGAGAGACACATTCACAAACCTGTCTGATGTGTGGGCAAAAGAGGTGGAACTTTATTGTACTAATGAGGATTGTGTCAAGATGTTGGTCGGAAACAAAGTCGACAGAGTAAGTCTTCTGCAAGATTGAATCTGGTTTGCTTGAGAAATTTCCTGTAACAGGAAATCATCACTCATAATAGATAATGAAAAAAATGCTCTAGGGAAAACGAGTAATGGAGGGTGCTTGGTTTGTGGGCTAATCTTTGCCTTGTCTATGCAAACCGAATATACCTATAAATTGCACTTTATAACTACAACTCTTTTTCTACCCTTGTGTATTGCACTCTTTGGATATTTGTTCATTAGTATCTTTACATTTACATTCATTCGAGTCACTATATATGGAGATTAATTGATATGGAATTTCAGGAATCTGAGAGATCTGAGCAGGGAGGAAGGTGTTGCTTTAGCAAAAGAGCTTGGTAGTTTATTTCTTGAATGTAGTGCAAAAACTCGAGCAAATGTAGAGCACTGCTTTGAAGAGCTCGCGTTTAAGGTACTGGTACTCCCTTTACTCTTTCTATAGGATTCAAAAGAGATGTTCATAAACCCCAAAATTCTTTCCACGGATCGAAGGGAAAACGAGTTGGTTTAATTAGTCCAGACATACCAAAAAGAGAAAAAGGGATTCCATAAAACATGCAGAATTTGCACCTCAGTGATATTTATTTGGATATGTAAAACATGCCATGTTTTCACACTGAAGAATTGTATCATATATAGTACTTGAAAAGTGCAAAAGAATATCACTTGCAGACATTTTTAGATGTTGACGCGACATTCAATGCCTTGATTATTTTATTTTCGCATTGTTCTTCCTGCTTGTTATTGTTATAGTTTTTTTCATTTGTTTTGAGCAAGGGTCTATCGGAAACAACCTCGCTTCCTTTTAAGATAGTGGTCTGCGTACACACTACCCTCCCCAGACCGCACTTGTGGGATTACACAGGGTATGTTGTTGTTTGTTGTTTGATGAGACATTCAATACACCTTTTTGTTAATCTTCTTATTGTGGACAACTTACCCAGGTAATGGAGGTCCCTAGTCTTCTGGAAGAAGGATCTGCTACAGGGAAGAAAAATATATTGAAACAGAAACAACAACACCAAACAACACAGAGCAGTTGTTGCTCATGAAACTCTCCAAACTAGGACCAAACTGTCGACAGATATATCAAAGGCAATGTACCTATGGGGCCAGCAAATTTCAGATATTTGTTTTACCCGTTAACAGTTGATCAAACATGTATATATTTCTTTTTCTTTCTTTTAGTTTTTCTACTGATCAGTGTCATACAAGTTCAATATATAATTGGTCATCTTGTGTTTTCTCCATGTTAGTATTTGCCCTTTCAAAATCCAATGTGCATAAATCTCCTTACTACAAGGGGGAAGAGATTGGGCCGGGGTGCTCCAAGTAAACTGACCAAACAATCAATTATACAACAACTACGCTTCAGTCTCAAACAAGTTCGTGAAGTTCTTAAGATTATGGCTGTAACACCCTGAAAATTTAAAGCTAAAGACCCAAACCATTGACATGATTGTAATGATCATCCCTAGTGTGGTGAGTGTTTTGAATGTGAATCATGTTCATAAGAAGCTCCTATCAACAAATTAAGTTGAAAGCACCCAACCGATTAAGCTCTCATGTAAGATTCAACTATGGTCAACTTCAAACGGTCATTACTCCTAGAATATGAAGAATTAGGTGGCCTAATACCACCAAATTAAAGGTTTTCGAGTCTTCTTTCCATCGACGCTGACCGCGTGTTAATCCGATCCTGGAGTAAAAAGTTATACTCCATTTACCAAGAAGACATCTTTCTGTCTAAGGGTGATGACTCGGCTGAAGAGTCATCACACTTGTGACGATTCGTCAAGGCAACCGTAACCTTAACCAGAAATACCAAATTTTTGGTCATGCTTGACGGTTCAAGTGATGACTCATCAAGGGTCTGATGGTTCATCACCTGAACCGTCAGACAAACCAGTTAACGCATTTTCAAGGGCGTTTTGGTCCTTTCCTTTTTATAAAACCCCCTTTTTATTAACCTAAACCGTTTCTATATCATTTATCTCTCAAAATTCATCAAGGAAGTGCACACCTTTCTTCTCCAAACTCCAAAGAACCCTAAGGAACAAGAGACTCAAAGTTTAAGGTTTTCTTCAAAGTTCCTTCCTCAAACTCCGAAACCAAGGTACGTAAGAGCAACATCTTTCTTGAGGAACTCTGTTCTTCCTCACAGTGAATCTTAGTTTCAGATTTAATTCATGGTTTAAAGTTAGGGTTTCAAGGTTGAATATTTTTAAACATTATTCTTCAACCTCGTCACATTCTCCTGAATATTCCTTGAGTATTAATGTTAGTTCTATGAGTTAGAGTCTTTATTAAGATTGAATTTTATGACATGTCTACAATTTTTCTCCATATAAAGTTTGTGAGTTTTATTGATATTATTGAAGGTTTACTGCATGTTTTCATGAGATCTATCCTATCCAAAGTTATTTGAAAAGTGTTTGAACGTAGTAAACTCATGAAAGGATTATGGGAACTCTTATGCATAACTTTATAGCTTGAAAAGCACAAGAACTTATCGTATCTTGAAAAATAAAAGCAAAGCTATAATGATTTAGAGCCAAGGCTCACAGAGATAGATATATTCATGATACGATATTTTAAAGTCAAGTATGATTTTCAGAAAGAGTTTTAAGACTTATATTATGAGCAACTAATATATTTTGGGAGGACTATCCAACACCGAGATGGGTATGGGTCCAAGGTCACATATCCCAGAACTACGTTGCCACCGTAGGATAGGATCGTCCGTAGTTAGGACGACTCCTCTTTTAGCCCAAGGGCTTAGATTGGATCCATAAGTTATATTTCGTCTTATACTCTGGCAAGGTATATGATGACTCTTCTCAATGTGGGCAAGACATTGGACTCCATGTTGTTCACATGGTTTATGTCGGTTAAGAGAAACTCCCCCAAACTCAGAAAGATAGTATTTTCCTCAACTTACTTATTATTCATGATGCTTGTGCCAAAGTTGATTTATCATAGTATTTCAAGTTACTCGCTTTTGGGTTTACGTTTCATAAAGTTGACTATTGGAGTTTTTGCATGCTTTCAATATATTTGGATAACTTATTTTATTGCATTGTCGTAGTCCTGTCAGCTTCATAAGAAAAGTCAGAAGTCCTTTATTCTACATCTTTTTACTCATGCCAGTTGTTATGATTTGATACAAATGTTTATTCAATTTAAGTTTTCAGTTAGCTCATGTTTACTATTTCATTCTGCTATTACGTACCAATACGTTCTAAGTATTGACCGCGCTTTTTGCGCTGCATTGTTTTATGATGTAGAATCTGATTTTCAGACTCAGGGCCGCAGTCAGATGCTTCGCTAGACTTCTCTGTATCAGCCTGTGGTGAGTCCTTCTCGCATCCAGGGACTTGGTTATGCTTTGCTTAGCCTCTCGCTCAACAAATAGTTTTAGTTTTCAGATTTTAGTTTCAATAAAGGTAGCTTGGGGAAATGTCCCAGCAACTCAGTCAGTTGATGTTATAGAGGCTTCGTTAGACATATGTTAGTTTCAGCTTTTCAAATTATCCTTTAAAATGACTTTCAACATTGTATATTGAAACCAAGTGGTTCACATTTTATTTTCAAAAATTCATTCCAAGTTTATTATTGTCAGCTTCCGCAAATTATAAAAGTTAAAGTTTTATGAATAACTTGCCAGACCAAGGGTCCTCTTGAGATCACTTGTGATTTTGAGTGCCATGTCACGTCTAGAGTATAGGCTCGGGGCATGACAATGACTCCTCCGAAAGAAACGTTAAATGACATTTGCAGATGAATGCCAATGTACTGCTCCTAATCCTATTAGCAATAATTTGCAGTCTTCCAATCTTGTATAGAGACACAATGGTGATGATTTTAACTGGCAATATTAAAGTTGGAATTGTGTTTGGTCATAATTTTTACAAAGAATATTTAGAATTTGAATGTACTTTTTCTAAATATTGTCTATATTCTCAATTTCTAAAAAACTAGCAAAATTACCCAACTTAACTATTTACTTGAAATATACAATCAAATCTGCTCTAAACAAGTAATATCTCAAAATAGATAGTCACTTAATGTCGTAGATTAGATCTCAAATACAAACTACTCCTATAATATACTATTACTCACTTTATTGGAAATTTTTGAAGTTGAAGTTGAAAATGGAGTTGTGTTTAGTTATTATTTTTGCAAATAATATTTGATTGTTTGAATGTACTTATCCTAAAAAAATATGAAATATGATTTAAACATGACATATAGATTATGGGGTCAATTTTACAAAAACAGAAAAATAGGGTAAACTTTGAAAAAAAATATATAGTGAAAGTGAAAACAAGGTTTGAGTGTTTTCCAAATGAATTTTCATGGCCAAATACTAATTTTTCATAAATGAATAAAAAATTGAGAAAAAAGTAAAAAAAATCTCATGGCCAAACCAGTTAATCTTGAATATTCTTTGATGCATAATATTCACTCTGACATTGATGGTTTAGATTTATTTTTTGAATTAAAAGTGTTAAGGGATATATAGTAAAATTAGTAGAAGATAATACTTTGATTGATATACTCTATCAGATAAAATGAGTCGATTCCTTTTCAAATGTCTATATTGCTTATAGAATAATGTTGTTAGTTCCCGTTACAGTTGCATCAGCTGAAAGAAGTTATTCAATACTGAAATTAATAAAATGTTACCTACGATCAACAATCTCTCAAGAGAGATTGAACGAATTAGATATATTGTCAATTGAAAAAAATTATTAGTAATTATGTGTATCAAAAAGCTAAAAAAATAGATTTCAAATATATAAATATATATAAAAAGAATTCAAGTTAAAGCCCCCGTTAGAGTTAGGGTTTAAGCCTCCAATATGGTTCATGAACCACTCCTGATTATGATTGACAGTGATGTGGTGGTCATTGTGATGACAAATATAGTTAATAGAGATAGTTGGTAGTTGTAGATAGAGTAGTGATAAAAATTATCTACACAAAAATACTCCGCAATGGTATTAAAACTTTATTCAAGATCTAATAATTAAGACTTATTCAAATCAAATAAGTGTATATATCTGAATATAAATAAATGCACTTAATAGCTTAGTCTAAACCATTCAACTTTAAACCTCTATTAAGTCAAACAAACGAAGCCCAACTTATAATTAAGTGCTTCTTACATAATTGTACCGGCAAAAAGCAAAATTTTATTTTATGAGTCACATTACCAATACTACTTATGTGAGACTCTCTTATTACTTGACAAGTAAACTTCTGGGCCTACTTACTTACTTTAAGACATAAAACTAAAAAGGCAATTTAAAAATTCTACATTTATCCTATTTAAACTAAGTGCCAAAATAAGTAATAAAATAAATTAAACATGTGTTATACTCCATTTTAATTGAGGTCAAACGGTGTACAACGTATTGGAAACTTCTAAATTAATTAAAGGAAGTCGCCACCTAATTAGTCTTATAGTGAATTAGGTCACCTATAATTAACTATGTGATTAAAGTAAATAAGAACTTCATTTTAAAGGTCTACTTAACTTAAGATTCTAAGTAAGGATTCTAACTATTCTAAAGAGAAGGTATTAAGCATTCTTCAAAATCCGTTAAAAACCGTTAACCGACCAAACTTAGGTTAATTAACTAAAGTCTAATTAAAATCAACAAATTAAAATAATCGAATTTTAACTCAAAAAAATCTTGAAAGATGTCGGCAATTCAAAGTTTTTCAAAAATTGTATATCTACTTAATTTTTATGAGGAAAAGGTTTAGCCATTTTTAATCAAATTTTGCTATAACTAATTAAATAACTTGACATGGTTTAAAAAATAAAATAAAAAAATAACAAGTAAATTATCTAAAGTACTTCCTAATCTTTTTGAGAAAATATACATATAACACCTTAAATGTGATAAGAAGAAATAACTTATGAAAAACCTTAAAAACCTTTAAAAAAATAAGAAAACTAAGTAAATGATTTTAATAGTAGTGAAGGCAAAAATGTGTGGAAAATAAGCTTGATTATAGGTAAAGAAATGCATCGGATCAAAATAACTAATGGTTAAGTATCAATTAAGTTGACCAAAAAATATTTAAAAAATATGCAACTTAACTAATATAATTGAAAAAAAAAATACTACGCAAAACTTCTTTTGGATTGAAAATATAGGCCTACGCTTGATTTAAAAATTGAGACTTTGAAAGAGATTTTAAAATCTTATTATTAATAAAAATCTCTTAAAACAAATAAAAGAGAATTTCAACGACGTAAAACATTAATCCCGCCTTCCATGAAGATGCATTTTGATCCTTCCAAAAGTCATTTTCGCCCTTCAAAAATCTACATTTTAAAGTAACCCAAAAGCTACGTTTTTTTTAAGCCAAAAATGCGTGATTTTAAGTTATTAAAAAAACAACTATTTTCTTCCTCAAAATCTGCTTTCTTTTGGGACTAAAAATCTGTATTTTTTAACCTATTTAAATCAGTCTTTGCTCTAAGGAAAATCTGCATTGTTTACATCAAAAGTTTTCTTTTTTAGCCTTTAAACAAGTTGTTTTTCACCTTAAAAAATCTGCATTTTACCTCTTCGAGGAAACTGCATTTCTTGTCTCAAAAGTCTACATAAACTTGCACTTTAAAGATCACAAAAAGAGTGCGTGTTTTTTGGCCTCAAAAAATATGTATTGAAAGTTCTTAAAAGCTGTATTTTTATTCGAAAAAAATCTGCACTTATATGTTACAAAAAGAAATGTTTTAAAATCTCAAATTAGTTGAAAGATCTAGAAAAAAAAGTTAACGAACAATTCGTATAAGATTTAGCCTTAGTTATCCATTTACCTTTTTGAAATAATTATGAAGTCTCAAACTATAAAAGGTAATTAAAAGAACACAAGTACTCTAAATATAAACTAGTTACGTTGAAGGATCGATTTAAACTAATGTCTATGAAATTATCAAAAGCAAACCAACATATATGTCCTTCGAAATATTCACACGAGAATAAAAAATACAAAACCAAATAAATTATTGATACAAAAAGACATAAGAGGAAACGTTAGTGAATAACATAAAAAGATAATAAAGTGCGAGAATACTAAATGAGGAGAGGCTGGATTCTTTGATTCGAAACTGAGGTTGCTAGACACAAGCGTATAGATGCAATTTATTAATCGCTTCTCTGATTTGGACAGAGATGGAGTCCTATTTCAACTCCAAACGCGCGCCCGAGTATACATGTGAAATAAAGAAAAGGAGAAAGATTAGAACATATCAAATAACAAGTCTACACAAGAAAGCAATATAAGAAAAGAATATAAATTGATTGAAGATACATTCGAAACAAGAACAATGCTCATCCTCAAGCAAACTTGGCTAGACTAGATTTCAACACAAGAAAATTCCACTCTACGATGGGATACTAACATATTCAAACCAAGCCTAGATTTTTGAAAACATGACTCCAGATGGTAGTTAACACATATTTCGAGCAAGAGCCTTATTCAAAACTAAAAATATATCAGATAACTTATGTAAACATTGACCCATTTTTCATTTTTAAAGTCCTTTAAAGACAAGCAAACAGGAAGCATGTTTTTGGACAAAATTTATTATGGACTCATTCAAATTTAAATATAAACTTCTTAGCATATACTTGAACAAAAGGGGAACTAGAGACAAAACCAATAGCTTACTATTCCCTAATTCCATTAAACTTTTCAAATTCTAGAATCTCATTATTTTAGTCTAAGAAAGGGATAGATTTCGCCCCATTCAACTTAACATTATGCTCATTGCATTTTACATAGCAATTTGGTTGGAAAATCACAGCCCAAAACAGTCCTTTAGGACATTGAACGTACACAAACAAAATCTACATAAGTTACATTTTGAGGAATTAGATCAATAATCCTTCTTATGATTGTGAGATTATCAACTTAATGATATTTATATGGCAAAAACATATCCTTTAAAGAATGTAAAAAACAGAACTTTAATGAGAGACTAACACCCACACATTATACACTTAGTTCTAATCAAATTACAAATGGAACAAAAGATGGGATATGTACTGACCTTGTGTGGAGCAGCGGACTGGAACGTTCTTGACCACGGATCTACACTCGAAACTCGACTAAATCGAACTTAAGAAATGCACCGAGAAAATCCAAACAAACAAAAGAGAGATGAAGAGATTAGGTATTTGGAAAAGAGAAGCTTTTGCTTGTGTATTCTTGGCTGTCAACTGATGCCTTTCATGAACTGATGCCAAACTTCGGTATTTATAGAGGGTGAACTAGGGTTCATGGGGGATTTTTGGGCGGGATTTTGAATGCGATTTGAATTTGAATGTTGTAGGCTTCATGGGATTCTGTAAAAACCTTGCTCAAAATGGTAGATCTTCGACTGCAACACTAGGATTCGAAGTGCTTTGAAGGCGAGAATAGAAAATCTCCAATAAATGAGCTAAGGCAGAGAGAGAGTCTTTGCTCGAAATTGGCCATGCCCAAATTTGATTATGCGAAATGGTGTTCAAATTTTGTCAAAAATGGAGGAAAAATACAAGGAACTCCTCTGCCATGGCAGAGAGAAAGAGAGAGACGATGGAGGGAAGAGAGGGAGAAAAACGTTGACCGAGGATAACTTGTATGCATTCTTAAATTATCAAAATTATTTAAAGCATAAAGAATTAATCGGGAAGAAAGATTGGACAAAATTGGGTGTCAACAGCTTGTCCCTCTTTGACCGAGGATGATGTAAGAGTTTTCGAGCAAAGAAGTTGACTTAGTAACCTAATTTTGTCCCAATAGATAGAATTTTGAAAAAAATAAGTACGAAGAAAATTTGAGAGAGTTGTGCCGAACTCTGGTCTCCGAGTTGCCTACATATCTCGAGTTGCATGAGAATCAGGTCGTCTGTAGTTCTGAAAGATTATGATACCCTATGAACTAGGAATCACAACGAATGCAAAAATGTTCTCCCAATGTCGAATTATGATGACACTGGGTATTATGATTTAGAAAACTTATTTCAGACTTGAGAATTTAGAAAATGAAATGAGCGAGCTTAATCATCGAGCTGTCGATGTAAGTAGATTATTTGAAAGCAAAGTCGAGCGAAGTTCGAGGTAGATCCTTGATCTTTGTTGGGAGTCTGAGCATCATTCCCAACAAATTGCCCCAGTTTGCTGCTTAAAAATAGTTCCACGTTATGCTAATACTCCTGCGAAACTTAAACTAGACAAAACAATTAGAAAGTAAATATTAAATGTAAAGTGATGTATAATAAATTCATGAAGAAATAACACCTTTTGGGCGTCTATGAGAATGCGGCCTTGCAAGAAGAAATGATTTAAAGAAATAAAATTTTTAACAAATCTTATGAAAATGGAGTTTTAGGCTAATGATTCATGAGAATGATGCCTTTTGGCGATGATTAATGAAAATGAGTCCTTAACCCAAATAATTTATGAAGATGAGCCTTTTCGAGCCAATAATTTATGAAAATAAGGGATTTTAAGTTAATAGTGTCTGTGAAAGCAATACATTATGAAAAGCATTTGTGCGATATATTAAAAAACAGTTGTGCAATATATTAAAAAACAGTTGTGCAATATATTTAAAGCAATTGTGCAGTGTATTTAAAGCAATTGTGCAATGCATTTTAAAGCATTTGTGTGAAGCATTTGAAAGCATTTGAGCAATATTTGTTTAGTGTTTCTCAAAACATTTATGCAAAGTAACTAAAGCCATGTGTAATGCATTTTAAAGCATTCATGCGGTGCGTGTGCAGTGCATTTGAGAGCATCTTATGCAAAATAATTAAAGTCATGCATAATGCATTTTAAAGCATTTGAAAGCATTTATGCAGTGCATTTAAAAGCATTTGTGCAGTGCATTTGAAATTATTTGTGCAGAATAATCAATGTATTTGAAATCTTTTGTGAAGCTTTAGTAAAATGAATTTCAAAATTTTGAAAATCAACGTTACATAAGAGACATAATATTTTCCTAAATATTATAAGCAAACCGTTCGAGATATAATCCCCGCGAAGATGTAAACGTTATCGACTATTCAACTTCATTTAATCTGAAAAACCTGCACTCAAAGAAAAATTATAAGTTTTGGGGGAAGGTTGATTTGCGTTGACTTTGAAACTCTAGCTCTTGATACTTCGTGCTTCCGCTTTGTTTGGACTTGCAACCCCGTCAATTGTAAATCTTGGCCAATGAATAATACAAAACAGTTGATTGAAAATCATTTAGAATAAAAGATAAATAAAAATAAATAGATATATAAAATAGACATATATGTATAATTGTATAGAAATTTTGTCAAATTTTAAATTGTGACATGTCGTGAAACAACGCAAACATCCTTTATCCAAAGCGAATGTCCTTTCTTTTGTCGGATGACTGGGTCGATCGAATACTCTTTGATATCCCTTGATGCATGCTCATAATGATGCCCTTAAAATTGTGCCAGTTTCTGACATAGGAGAAATACTGAAGCTCCATCATGATGAGACCGAGCCTTATATAGGCTGCCTACGTATCCCACCAAGGAAATCAGGCCAAGCGTAGTTCATAAAATACATCTTTGAAAAGTTTAAAACTAAGGGGCCGAACCCTCCACGGGTTGCCTACGTATCCAAAGGAATCAAGCCAGACGTAGTTCGTTACATAAAAAAAAAAGAAATTGAGATTTTTCTAAATAAAGTGACCGAGGCCAATGCGGACCGCCTACGTATCCCACCGAGGGAATCAAGTCGCAACGTAGTTCCATTACAAGCAAAATGGAATTTTTTTTTTTTTTTTTTATTTTTTTGAGATTTCTACTTAAGAGACCAAACCCGATGTGAGTTTCCTACGTGTCCCGCCAATGAAATTAGGTCATACGGAATTTTTGATTACATAGAAAGACATTACATAAACAAACAAAAAATAAAAAGCTTTTAGACATAATATCTCTTAACGGCATCTGCATTGATGGCTTTCGGTCAAACTTCACCATCCATTTCAACCAGAATCAATGCTCCTCCAGTCAGTACTCGATGAAACATGTAAGGCCCTTGCCAATTAGGTGCAAATTTTCCTTTAGCTTCATCTTGGTGTGAAAATATGCGCTTCAAAACCAATTGCCCAGGTGTAAATTGCCTCGGTCTTACCTTCTTGTTGAAAGCCTTGGCCATCCTATTCTGATAAAGTTGTCCGTGACAAACTGCATTCATTCTCTTTTCATCAATTAGCATCAACTATTCATATCGATCTTGTACCCATTTGGCATCACTCAACTCAGCTTCTTGGATAATTCTCAAAGACGGTATCTCCACTTCTGCCGGTAATAATGCTTCCGTTTCATAGACCAAAAGAAAAGGTGTTGCCCCTGTTGAAATCCTGATCGTGGTGCGATAGCCAAGGAGGGCAAATGGCAAGTTCTCGTGCCAATGCTTGTAGTTATCAATCATTTTCCGCAATGTCCTTTTGATGTTCTTATTGGCTGTCTCAACTGCTCCATTCATCTGAGGTCGGTAGGGAGTGAATGGGAAAGCTCACTTGTGCTTTGAAAAGTAGTAGAAGAAGCCAAAATGCACTTCGCTGGTAACAATTTTGGCTGAATAACCATTTCGCGTTATTAATGATAGTTGAATTATTTTTTATAAGAAATTTTTATTCAATATACATTTTGACATTTTGTCTAATTACCCCATAATTAATGGTAGCCCAAGTGTTTCTAAAAAAGAAAATTAAAATAATTTTAAAATCTTAAAGCTACTTTCAACTAAGGGTGTCAATGGCCGAGTTGGGCTGGGCCGGTCAATGAAAAATGGACCCAGTCGAATTAAAAATTGGGTTGGATTTTGAGTTAGGGAACCGGGCGCTGAAGTGGGTTAGAAGTGACTCGTCCAGGTCCGGGCCATACCAGGTCGGTCCGGACCGAATTTTAATAAAATAATATTATTTTTTAAAAAGAAAATTTATTAATTAAATACAAACTTAAAGTCTTAAGCGACTACATATTTTTTATTAAGCAATACTCAATACTTAAAAAAAACTTCTAGAAGTATATTTTATCAAATATAATTATTTAGTTAATAATTAATGCTTAATATGTATGTCCTAATTCTTATTAATTATTACTTATTAGTTATTAATAAGTGTCCAACGGTAATAATATTTGTAGACTATAAGTGAAATTGGGTTGACCGGTCCGGGTTGACCGATTCGGGCCGGGCTGGGTTGGGTTAACTGGTACTGTTCATGATTTGACAGTACCGGGCTAATCGGTTCAGGGTCCCGAATTAAAAAAAGTAAACCGATCGGTACCGGTCTCAATAGGTAGAACAACCTAGCCCAGCCCCCTTTACACCGATTGGGTCTGATCCGGGCTAAAACCAAGTTGGTCCAATTTGGTTTCGGGTTGACCCGGCCAGTTGACAGGCTTACGTTCAACCAACCTTAGGTACACTTACCATCATCTCATCTTTGAATGGTAAGTAGGGAACATTGCACGTAACAATGTTATTTGGTTGGGAACATGTTATCCCAGGATTGATTATTTCGGAATTAGCTATTTCGGGATAAGTTATCTCACCATGTATATGGGATAACTTATCTCATCATTATGGTATAAATGGTGGAATAAGTTATCCGGACATGACAACCAAACAAGACATCAAAATTTTATCCCTGAACTATTTATTTTATCCCAGGACTATTTGTTTTTATCCCTCACACCAAACGATAAGAAAATAAAAACTAAAAAAAGAGTACTTTCTTTCCAAGGCCTAACACTTGATTAATTTAGTTTGTAAGTATAATAAATGATCATAAAATCATAAAGATTTATAAACGATTATACTTGCGAGAATTAGAAGGAAAGAGCTACTCAACCATTTCAGTTACACGACAACTTTCATTCTTTCAACCTAACAACCTCTCGACCTTGATTTGTAATTTCTGGCATAATTCATTTTACTTATTGAGTTCTGAATCAAATATTAGTACAAAAATTAACTTTTTTTAAAAAAAAAGGTATCATATAAATTGAGATAGAGAAAACACTTAATTTATAGACCCTACTTGCTACAATATATAAAACTCTAATATGAAAATAGTGATAGACCCTACTTGTACTTGGGATAGCACAAACGGTTTATGAGTAATACTTAGAATGTATCCCTAGTACAAGTAGTACTACAATACCATTAATTATATGTAGTATTTAATGAAGATTGATGAAACTAATTAATTAAGTAGATTCCATAGGTCAATATCAGTAGAAAAGTCATCCCAATCATCACTTTGTCCTTGTTGCATGGGTGCTGAACTTTCCTCATACAACAAATTTGGTAACAACTTATTTTCTTCTTCAAAGCTCCCAATTGCTGCTGCCTCTTCCTCAATTTCTTTGCAATTTTCAAGTAAACTTGTCCACCATTGAACTCCATCGTCTATCGAGGACGTTGTTTCGCCTGTTGACTTCTTACAAATATTTACTGCTATATCTTTGTTGCTTTCGTCTTTGTCTACTGTGTTTGTGATCATACTTTTGTTGGTGCACAAAGAAACATTTTTTGCATTTGATGAGAAGGTCCGAGGTCGAGGTCTTATTATTTCATTCTTAGTAATGGCTTTGCACTCATTGTTAATCTTTTGTTGGTCATGAGGAGGAGCAATAGTATTTAACTTCCTTAGAAGGCGAGTGTTCCAATAGTTTTTCACATTGTTAGCTGTCCTTCCCGGAAGTCTACCAGCAATAAGTGACCATCTACATATATAGTTAAGTGGAGTAGTAATTAAAAATATAACTTTCAGATGAAATGATCGCACATATTCAACTTGGTATCACAATATATACAAGAGCTTGTGAGTTTAAATTATACCGGCGCCATGCCGAAAAGCAACGAAATATATTTATGTGTTTTGACCCATGTATTATAGAACCATGCATGCATACGAGGCCATGCTGAGACATTGCACTAGAAATCATCCATTATGTAGGAGTAATAAAAGTTGTGCTCTAGGGGTGTGTTTGGTATGAAGGAAAATGTTTTCTATGGAAAATAAGTTGGTTTTCTACTTATTTTCTCATGTTTGGTTGGTGAGTGAAAAATATTTTCTAGTATTTGGTTGATGAGTGAAAAAACATTTTTCAAAAAATATTTTTTAGTGTTTGGCCAGAGAGTAGAAAATATCTTTTAGAGAATAGACTAGGGTTTTGGGGTGGGGTGGGGATGGGTGGGTTATGATAGTGAGTGGAGGTGGAGGGGGTTGGGGGTAAGGTGGGGATAGGATACAAAAAAATTGGGATGGGTAGGGGGTGGAGGTGGGGAGTGAAGGGGTGGGGTAGAAACAAAATTTAAAAAAAAAGTTGTGGGGGGTGGGTGTTTTGGTGGGGTGGGGTGGGACGGGGGTGAGTGTGGGGTTGTGGTGGTTGTGAGGGTAGGGAGGAGACAATGCAACTTGTTTTCCCTACTTTCATTAGAGAAATTATTTTCTTTATTTTCAAGGAACTTGTTTTCCTAAAGAAAATATTTTTCAATTTTTTTGACCAACCAAACACAAGAAAATAAGAAAACATTTTCTAGAAAATATTTTCCTCCATACCAAACACACCCTAGATCTCTAACGTCATAAACTTGCCTGTTGCCTAAGAGCTTATGAGCCTCAAAATGAGATCCACTTCATCTGGAGCAAAGTCACCTCTCTTTATATGTGGCCTTAGATAATTCAACCACCTCAGTCTGCAACTCTTCCAACATCTATTCAGACCTATTACATATAAACACTACTAAAAAATCATTATTTTTTCATTAAAATTTTTTATTAAAAAATATTCAGTGACTATTTTCACAAATATTTTGATTGCATGTGTGACAAAAGAAAAAAATAATACAGTAATGTTTTCACAAGAAAAAATTAGAAAACTTCGTGACACTTTAATGACAATGTATTTCTCATCATGCATCTTTTCAATGAACTAGAATGAGAAAATCATGTTTATAATAGACTAAAAAGAAATGGAGAAAGTAATACCAGCTCTAGCAGGAACAAGATGCCACTTTCCTTCACCCTATTTTTGAATGCATTTTTTTTTTGGTAATTAAACAATTTTATTTACCAAAGTGAGTAATTACAAGCTCAAAGAAAAACAGAAATCAAGCTATTGTGCATGGTATGGACATACTCCCAGACTCATGCAGTTTCGAAACTAAGCTTCCTAACTTAATGACATAGCCCCCATCAAACAAAGTTCATCAACATCACGGATAATAATTCATTTTCTGGATATGTCTTTCCAGTCTTGGACTCAAGCTTGCTCTGAAATAGACTTCCTGTGTGATTAGATGAATAATGTTGTCCTCCGTTCTTGCTTTCCTCTGGAAGATCCTGGCATTTCTTTCTTGCCAGAGGTAGTATACTGCAGCAGCTAAAACGGTCCTATGAACAGCGGCACCAGCACTTCGTCCTCCACACAATTGAATGGCACATTGCAATTCCTCCATCCATCCCATAGTTGATCTTTTAATGTCTTGCCAATTCAAGAGACGTTTCCAAATTCCTCCTGTTACAGAGCATTGAAAGAAAAGATGTTGGATATTCTCGTCCTCCTTGGCACATAGTGGACATAAGAGGCTGGTATCTATACCCCATTTCGAGATTCTGTCTCGTGTAGCTAATCTGCCACAGATAGCCAGTCTTAAGATGAAAATCCACTTGGGTGAGCCTTGGTTATTACATATAAGTTTCCTCCATTGCACCTTTTGGAATCTCCCTTGGAATGCTTGGTATATCTTCTTGATTGAAAATCTGTCCATGTTCTGAAAGCGTGTCCATGAAATTCCGGCAGTTTCCAACCACACCTTTGCTTTAAAGATCTTTCGAACCATCCAAGATGCACTCTTTGGGAGAGTGTCCCACACCGGGCCACCTTTTATGTAATACGTATGTATCCAAATAACCCACAGTTTCTCTTTGCTATGACAAAGGTTCCACATTAATTTGCAAATTGCTGACTTGTTCCAAAGGGCTACATTTATAAGGTTCAAACCACCTGCAGATTGTGGCATACACATTCTATCCCATGCTAGCAAGGCCTTTCTTGACATTTCACCATTTCCTGTCCATAGGAATCTTTTGCAAATGGTGTCTATAAATTGGATAATCTTCTTTGGAAAGACAAAAATTTGGGCCCAAAATGTTTGTATAGCAAATAGGACACTCTTAAGTAATTGGACTGTGCCTGCATATGATAAAAATCTCGTTGTCCAGCCGCTAATCCTCCCAAACATCTTCTCTATCAGGGGCTCACATTGTATAATAGACAATCTTTTTGTACTAAGGGGGACTCCCAGATATCTAAATGGGAGTTCACCTTTTGTAAAGCCTAATCTGTTGAGGATAAGATCATGGACATCAAGATTTACACCCCCAAAATACACTGAACTTTTAGTGAGGTTAGCAACCAGGTCAAAAGCTTGTGAGAATAGCTGAAATTTTTCATGTAGCACACTTATAGAGGAAACATCACCTCTATAGAAGAGTAAAAGATCATCGGCAAAGCCAAGCTGCACAATGTTTAGTTTTTCACGTCTTGGGTAGAATTTAAAACCATCTTCTTGCTTCAAATTCTTCAGCAACCTGCTTAAGTATTCCATGGACAAGACAAAAAGGAAAGGAGAGAGAGGGTCACCTTGCCTCAAACCTCTCTTTGCTTGGAAAGGCTTCATTGGTTGTCCATTTATATTAATTGAGTAGGAAACAGTGGTTAAACATGTCATGATCCATTTTGTGAAAGTCACAGGAAAACCTAGCAGAGATAACACTGGCTCAATAAATTTTCATTCCAAAAAATCATAGGCTTTTTGCATGTCTATCTTGAGCATGCACCTAGGAGAGATCCCTTTCCTCCCATAGCCTTTTACCAATTCATGTCCCAATATTATGTTGTCCACTAATACCCTTCCAGGAACAAAGGCAGTTTGACATTTATCAATAAGAGCATCCATCACACCTTGTAGTCTGTTGATCAGGACTTTAGCAATGATTTTGTAAAGCATAGTGCAACAAGCTATGGGTCTAAACTCCTTTACTGATGAGGGGTTCTTTACTTTAGGTATCAATGTGATAGGGGTACAATTAATGGCTGTACACATTGACCCTGTAGTGAAGAAATCCGAAACAGCTTGGGTTACCTCATCGCCAATCACTGGCCAAGCTTTTTTAAAGAAAAACGCATTAAAGCCATCACATCCTGGTGCCTTGTTGTCATTTATCCCCTTAAGTGCATCCAATATCTCCTCCTTCGATACATCTTTTATCAAGGCAAGTTGTTGATCTCTAGTAAGAAGATGACCATTTTGCATGATCTGTGGAATAACTACTGGGAGTTGTTGTGTTGCTGTGCCTAAGAGGCCTGTATAAAATTGTAGAATTTCTCTTTGAACTGTTGTTGGTCCTTGGACAATGTTACCTGAAGCATCGATCAGCCTTCCAATGTGATTTTGAACCTGTCTATTTCTCAAACAAGCAAAGAAATATGTAGTGTTAGCATCCCCTGCCTTCAGCCATTGCGCTCTTGCCTTTTGTTGGGCAATGCTTTCCTCCACTAGTAACCATTTTTCCAACTCCATCTTGGCCTCTTTTTCAGCTTGTATTAATTCAGCGTTGTTGTCAGGCCTTCTCATATGCATTTGGATCTCTTGAAGGGTATTCCTTGCCATATTAATTTTGTTATCCACTCCTGCATACTCATTGTTTGTCAAAGTCTTCATTCCCATTTTCACTTGTTTGAGCTTGCACCATACTCGTTTCATTGCCACCTGTGGAATTGATTTTTCCCAACATTCAGTAACTATGTCAAGGTATTTATCATGAGAGGCCAAGTAGTTACAAAATTTGAAGGGATTTGGGGTTCTTTGTGATATGTCCTCAACTCTGACACATAACGGGCAGTGATCTGAGAAGTGAGGGTCCAGGATTAGTGCTTCAATATGGAGCCATTGTTGAATCCAGCCTGCATTGATTAGTACTCTGTCAATTTTGCTATGAATTTGATTATTGGTCCAAGTAAATTGTCTACCCACTGTCTTCATCTCCATCATACCACTGTTGTGCATAAACTCTTTGAAATCCTTGGTTTCCACTTCTTGGACTGGTTGTCCTCCCAATCTTTCATCATTATAGAGAATGGTGTTAAAATCTCCTAGCATGATTGATGGTCCTTTCATGTTATTCATCAGTCTGTCTAGTGCTTCCCACATAGGTTTTCTATCTGGTATGGTATGCAAGCCATATATGGCAGTAAAGTGGAAGCCCATATCTGTTTGTAAGAGATTGACACGGCCGTGTATGAATTGTATATGACTGACTTCAACAGAAAATGCAACATACCTTGGATCCCACAAGACCCAGATTCTTCCTCCAGGGGTCTCATTATAGTTAGTTGTCCAATTCCAGCTAGGGGCTATCTTCTTAAGTATGTTAGGAGCTTTCATCTCTGTCACTCTATTTTCTGTAACTACTAAAAGAACTACTTTATTTTCTCTGCAAAAGGTTTTTAGTTCCTTTTGCTTGTAGACTTTATTGATACCTCTAACGTTCCATGCAACAATATTTATCTTGGAATGGGTGTACGGTGAGATCCTGTTGCATTATCACCACTGCTTTTCCCTATGTCCATTGTCTTTCTACCTGCCTGGATAAGTGATTGAGCAGTGTCTACTAATGCTGTAAAAGCATTCACAGTGTGAATCTCTGCTTCTTTCGCTAACGCCTTGTTTCCTTTGATGGTTGATTTACCAGTTGCTTGTTTCCAGTCAGGTTCACTATTTGTATTATTGCCAGGGTCAGTGGGAGGGATGATCCTTCCTTGAGCATCAATAGGATCAGTTGAAGGATCCAGTTATCTTGAGAATTTCCACTCCATTCTTAAGAGAAAGTCTTCTTCTTCAATCCATGCACCTTTTCTCACTCCCAACGACGTACACATAGGAGTATTCATTTATATGTGTCAGACTGCAAATGACAAATGGAAGAATTAATATTTTAGGCTACTTATAATTTTTTTAATTTTTTTTTTTATAAGATACTTTTTTACATATAAAAGAATTTTATTTTTGTACATAAACAATATGAAAAACTCATTTTTTTTAATTTTATTTTATAAGAGGTCAAGAGATCTCGTTTCTTTCGAACATCCCAATAAGGCCGATCGAACAACAAAAGAGAACTCCAATGATTGAGTTTAGGTCTTTAGGCAAAGGATGTGACGTAAATATATACTCCCATCATTTTACTATTAATTTACGTGTGTTGGTTTGCTTAGATAGGTAATTTAAGAAAATGATAAAGATTTAAAGAGTTATTAAATATAAATAAAAAGTAAGATATTTAACTTCTTTGGTTAAACCTTCAATTTTAAAAAATATTTTTGTGTACACTTTTTTCAACAAAGTATTATTACAAAAGTAGCAATTTGTATGATTATGAAAAAAGTAAAAAAAGTAAATTTTGGTAGTTTTGAGAGGTAAATTTGAACAAATGTTTTAACGATAAGGGTATATTTGAGATCAAAATATTATAATTTTAATCAAAAAAATGTAAAATATTGAAATTAAAAGATTACCAAATATAAAAAGCTAAGACAAATAAATTGAAACAGTAACAACAGTAAAACACAACTAGAGAGGACCTTTTACCTTCTTGGTAATTGAGTTGTTCTTCCCACAATATTTTGCAAGTCATATTTGAGGTTCTCTATATAGGGCATGCATGCTTGCTTGAGGGTAGGTGGAGGGACACTAATCACAAGAGAGCCTTTCATGCAAAATGTCATATGTAATAAATTGCATTGTCCTTCGCTGTCCCCCTGCCCTCTCGTAAGTTTTTGAAATTCAACATCAGAAAGTGTTTTCATATCATTGGTTGACATTGACTCATACCAATCTTTAAAGATGAGATCGACAATCTTAAATTGATCTTTTACCTCATTCAGAAAATCTTTTTCTGCCCCCCTTCACTGTTAAGATTGTCTCTTTTTTCACATCGAACTAAATGAAGAAAATAGAGGGGGGAAATTGAACTCTCTTCTTGTTTCGCAATGAGAAAATCAATATGGTTTTGTGATGTGCATTAGAAAGCACATCCATGAAGAGTAAAGACGAAGGTAGAATTTTAAGTTTATAAATTTTAAATTTTAGAAAATGCATTATTGTGTTTTTAATAATTATTTATGTATATATTATGTAAATCTTTAAGCATAAATATAAATTTAAGCAAAAGCTATTGAGTGAATCCATATACAAAGCACCCTGATGAAGAGAGTTCCTTGGCCACATGCGTTCGTAAAGGCAGTGGAATAAGGATAATTATTAAGGTTCTATGTAGAAAGACACTTTGTAATTGTATTTGATGGTGTAGTAATTACACAATCTAGTAATTTAGTGATTATAAAAATTTATTTATTTATCATAATTTAATTATAGTGTAATTACAAAAGAAATATTTAGTCACACAAATAAAACTACACAGTTAGATCTAAAAGTCAAAGTCAATTAACAAAAACTAAAGGCTAAAATGTTCGACAAGTATATCTACTAATAAATATATTATTAAATTTTTATCTATATCACTATTCAAGATATATATTCGTTTTTAAAAATATACTATTAAATAATTGTAAGTTTGTATTTATATTGTAAAGAATATTAATTGATATATAATCTTTATGATAGTTGTTTATCAAAAAAATCATTGTTTTAATTAACAGTAAAATTTATAAAAAAAGAAGAAGTTAAAGGAAGATGATTAAGGTCGATCATATTCATTTTCTTTCGACCAAATCTCCAATGGAGAAAACAAGTATAAGTGTTAGCATTGCTCATATGGCGATAGATTTTATTTTATCTTTTTTAAAAGAAAGTGTTGGCATTGCTTAAGCTAAAAGAAATAGAAAAAATACAAGCAAGAAGAAGGTCGAGAGGCTTCTTCCATAGAAATTCAAAGAAAATTAAAAAAAATAAAAAGGCTTATGAGTTATTTCTGTGATTTTTCTCATGTCTTTTCTTTCTTATAGGACGCTTTTATATGTCAAAAATTTGATTTCTTGTCTCAATGTGAAATAACTACACGTTTAGCACAGAAAAGACTACCTGATAACACGTGCATGTTTAAACTCTGACACTGGGCTCAAGATTGTTTGTTGATTTCTCCAAGAGTCATTATAAGGGTGTCCAACTATAAGATGGCTTGCCATTGGGGTGAGGTCCCTCAAGCTGCCCGATTATTAAACAGTTTTAGTTGGACCGATACTGAATCGCTTCAGGTCACATCAAGGGCAATCCTTCCAAATTTTCACAGGTCGTAAAAAGCATCTCTCCAATTCTAATTAAACCACATGTTTCGGTCTGATTCATCGTTTTGCCAGACACAATTTTCCCCTCATACAATAGTATATTTTTAAATTTTCACAATGCTAAACAACGCCTAGCCTCCAATTACATTGGAAAGAGACCAACATTTTATATTGAGCTATTTTTATTTTTGTATTATTTTTTAATTCTTGTTACTTATATTTCAATTTTTCCCTCGAGAAAAATTTTAAAAAAAATAGTTTCATGATTTTACAAAGAAAATAAGAGGTTGAAATGCAAATAATTTTTTTAAAAAGGACAGTGTGCAATCACAAAAGAAGACACAGATTAGGGATGCAAAATGCACTGAATTCCTTGGGCTTTGTATTTATTACTACTATATATAAGCGTCAACAAGCAAGCTGCTCTTCGTCGTCATGTGTGCTTACCTAGGGTTAATTCTAGTATTTTAAAAATTTTGTACTTGAACATTGTTGTATCTCAGGGTGTTTTGAGTGTACATTAATTTATGCCTGTCAACTGGGCCGGTCTGACCCGGATCGGACCAGTTAGACCGGCCCAATAAGCAAACCTGGCCGACGCTGGGAGTGGCTCGTTAATGTTCACGGGTTGGTGGGCCGTGTTGCGGACTGGGCCGTACAGGCGTGATAACCCGGCAGACCGACCCAGGTATGAGACCGTCTTTGGACCGCCGGTCCACCTACCCGGACCGGACCAGATTTTTTTTATTTTTATTTTTTTTATATATATATATATGGCATTGGGGCTTGGGCTGCCCTGTTGGGCTGACAAGGCACATGGGTTGCCTATCACCCCAGGCCTAACAACCTATTGGACTAGCCTTTTCAGGCTATATCTCTCCTCTCTTTAGTCATTCAACTTCAACAATCAACATTTAAGTTGAAATGTTGGATTGTGTCAGCAATGAGCGTTGGCCAACGGCTAAAATGCCGTTTGGCCAACGTTCATTTTTTCTCCCACTTTAATTTTTTTTATTTTACTCCATTGGGAAAATGGTTCAAAACACACATAAACTATGGTCAAATTGTTGTTACACACTCTAACTTTGTGGGGGTCTTATGACCCCCCTGAACTATTTTATAATGTAATATTAAGGATATTATCATTATAGCTGGACGTGTAAGTGAACACGCGTATAAACAACTACTTTGAAATAGTAGATTGAAAGTGAAAATCAAAGAAAATTGAAATGATTTGTGTTATTTGGTTAATAATCATGAATATAAAGTTAAAGAGTTTTAGAAAAATTCTAGGGTTTAATGAAAGATAAATTAACATTAATGAGAAGCGACCCCTTGTTTTGATAGCACGTGTAATCATTCACTTTAGTTTGAGTGATTTTGTGGTCCATCTAAGATTATAATACCCTCAATATTACGATATAAAATAGTTCAGGAGGGTCATAGGACCCCTGCAAAGTTAGAGTGTGTAACAACAATTTCGACTATAGTTTATGTGTGTTTTGAGTCATTTTCCCTTATTCCATTTTAATTATAAGTACCTACTAAATTTTTTCATTTTTACTACAAAAAACTTCTCATTCTCTCTCAATTTTCTCTCTTGATTTCTAGCAATATCTATTTTATATTATTTTGCTGTTAACAACATCAAGTTGGAGAAAGTTCAAGTGTTCAATTCATCAATTTACGGTTGCTTAATTACTTGTTTATCTCCGATAATTTGGTATAATTGTTCTATCTCTTACTTTTAATTAGTATATTATTTGTTGAATATCTTTTTGTATTAATTTTTGCCTATTTAATATTTATTAATTTAATTTATAAAATGGATAAAGTAAGACAACTTGGTAAAAGTGTTAAAAATTTATGTCCCGAAAGTAGTAGTGGTAGTAAGAAAAAAATCACTTCTGATAGAGGTAGTACAAGCGGTAGAAATAATTATTCTCGTGTGCCTCCACCATCACCTAGTGAGATAGGAGAACGAGATATTCCTGTGGGTGCACATGATATGAATTATTTTGAGGCACAAGAAAATTATGGAATTGAAGAAGAAAATGAAGTTGACGTAAGTGTACATAATAATAATAATAATGATGATGGTGATGATGATGAACCCACTAGTCCCGTTATTGATAATGCTCAATCTCGTACTCCTAATCTTCCTCCACGGCCTAGAAAGCCCCGTAAATTAACTAGTGTTGCATGGAATTTTTATACTAAATTAGAAGGAACAACTCTTGTTGAATGCAATCTTTGTCATAAATAATATCAGCATAAGATCGGGGGTAATTTTGGGGGGACGGGTCAATTGATGAGACATTTGAGAATCGATCATGTAGGCTGGGAAGAACTTTTAAAACAAGGTGGGGCTGGTGGAACACATAGACAAACTAAAATGAACCCTCATACCGGTAAATTAGTTGGGACGTATAATAAAAAGAAAGACCGTGAAGAGTTAGTGAAAATGATAGGATTGGGTTGTTTGCCTTTCACGTTTGCTTCTTCTGATGCTTTTGTTCATTACATACAATCTATTTATAACTCAATATTTACCGGTATTCCTAGAAGTACTTGTCGATCAGATATTTTTAGACTACATGGACAATATGCATTTTATTTACGTTGGTTACTAACAAATCTTCCATGTAGAGTTTCTCTTACTTTTGATCTTGGTCGTGCGGTTAATAAAAATGATTATTTAACAATTACTTGTCATTGGATAGATAGTAATTTTATCATGCAAAAACGTATTTTGGCATTTCGATATGATGAAGATCGTAGGCATACTGCAGATTTTATTTCTAAATCTATCTCAATGGTTATAAATTATTATGGTCTTAATGAAAAAGTTTTATGTATGGATTTTGATAATGCATCTAACAACACCGCTGCTATTGATGATTTAAAAATTATGCTTACTCCTCCGTATGTAGAAATTTTTCATGTTAGGTGTGCTTGTCATATATACAATCTAATTGTAAAAGATGGTCTTGATTTTTTTGAACCTGTGATTGAAAAAATTAGGCATGCAGTTGACTTTATTCAAGGAAATAATAGAAAGCTTAGACTTACTGAATTTAAAAGAAAATGTAAGGACAATAATTTTAGACCAAGATTAATGCCTGAAGAAATAGACACTAGGTGGAATTCTACTTTTAATTTTTTAAATACTTGTTATATTTATAAAGTTCCTATTATTACGACTTTTAACCAATATGCTAGCGAATTTCCTGAACTTATGTTACAAGAAGCCGATTGGAGAAAAATTAAAGATGTTGTTGATTTTTTAAACTCATTTTATTTAGCTACTGTTGAATTTTTCGGTGCTTATTATCCTACAGCTTCTAATATTTTAGCTTATATAGCCGATCTCTCTATATTGCTTAGTGAATATAAGCTTAAAAGAGGTTACTCGGAAGCTATCACTAAAATGATCGAAAAATTTAAAAAATATTTTTTTTCGATTCCACCTATTTACTTAGTTGGTGCTATTTTAAATCCATGTATGAAATTTGTTAATATGTGTGAATTTATTGCTATGATTTATAAAAATTTAGAAATTAAGAATGATGAAGTACCTATTATATCTGATGCTACTATTAATGCGAATATTTATATGAAAAATTTATTTAATCATTATGTTACCTTAGTTAATAATGCTACACCGACTCATAATGCTCCTTTATCTCATCCTTCGGACGAACCATCATCTTCCAAAAGACAGGCACAAGGTGTGTCTGCTTATGGTGTAACAAATTTATATGTTTGGTCAAGATTACAGCCTACAGCGCAAGGAAGCATAAATCGCGATGAGCTTAATTTATATTTGAGATCACCCGTGGAGGCTTATAAAAATCAAACTCCAACACTGGAGTGGTGGAAGAACAATCAAAGACAATATCCCGTACTTTCAACGTTGGCTAGAGATGTGTTAAATGTTCCAATGTCAATCGTTGCATCAGAGAGCGCATTTAGTCAAGGAAGGCAGCAGCTCGGAGACAATCGACACTCATTAGAAAGCAATGCCATGAATGTTTTAGTTTGCCTCAGAGATTGAATTAGAGCGGAGCGAAGAAATCAAGGAATGACAATTGAACCGGATGAAGAAGAACCACTTGAAGAAATAATGTCAATTGGAGATCCTTCAACACAATCAACTCCAGCGTATGAAGTTGTTGATTTTGAAAATTATGATCCCATTCCTGCCCATGTTAATACGGAGGAATTAGAGAAAATGATTCGAAATATGTAGATTTCTCAATTTATCTATTAAATTTTTATTTTCTAGTTTTATTGTTTTAGTTTATGAAGTTGGAGAAAATTATTTGTAACCTTTTGAATTTCAACTTCATTTTTCAATCGATATATTTTTAATAAAGTCAAAATCTCATTGAGTCTTTGCATTTTTAATTTTTTTCTCTCATAAAATTTAAATTTAAATTCTTGTCTATCATCTATTTTATATATATTTTATATATATTTGTATAGTTAGTATATATTTGTTATATGTATATATTTTTTATATATCATATGTATATCATATTGTGAATATTCTATATGAATATTCTATATATATCATATGTATATCATATTGTGAATATTCTATATATATATCATATGTATGTATATATATATATACATCATATGTATATCATATTGTGAATATTTTATATGAATAGTCTATATATATCATATGTATATCATATTGTGAATATTCTATATATATCATATTATGAATATTCTATATATATCATATGTATATCATATTGTGAATATTCTATGTGAATATTCTATATACATCATATGTATATCATATTGTGAAAATTCTATATACATCATATGTATATCATATTGTGAATATTCTATATACATCATATGTATATCATATTGTGAATATTCTATATATATCATATTGTGAATATTCTATATATATCATATTGTGAATATTCTATATATATCATATCAACAAGAGGTTTTGAAGAGCCAGAATCATAGGTGGCAAGATTGATAATCTTTTCTCGAAGTTTGTTATCAGTAACTTCTTTTAACAATTCAATTACATTATCAGAAGTGAACGTATTAAGGTTGAAATCTTGAAATTGCGATTGCAGTTTATAGATTTCATCGACTTCACAATGACATGTATTACCTTTGCAAGTGGTGCAGGAGCTATCAGCTCTTTCTTCATTATCAGACAAGTCAATGAGATCGATATCTGATTCTGCTTCTGAATATGATTCATAATCTTCATCAGAACCGGAGGTGTATAATAAACTATAAACCTTATCATGCAGTTCTGTATCGAGCTCTAAGGCTTTGAGTTTATTCAATTTGCAATTTGGGGCAATATGTCCTCGCTTACCACATTTGTAACATTTGATTTTAGAAAGGTCTCTTCCTGACCGATCTTTGGTGAATCTATTAGATTTACGAGAGCTTTTTCTAGCGTCTCTTTCTTCTTTAGACCTTCGTCTAGATCTTCGTCTCCTGTTAGAACCTTCAGTTCTGGGGGACCGGTAATACTCTTTTTTGCTATCATAGGTTGCTGGTTCAGGTAAACCGAACTGTGTACAAAAGTCTCCAAGCTGGGATCTTTCTTTGTGCTTATCCATTTTAAGCTGTCGTGACATAAGGAGCTCGTTGCATAGGTTTAACCCCTCTTTAGTGCATACTCCTATTAATCTGCCGTAGGCGTGATCCTTATAAGGAATTTCACTATGGTTGCCTCTTAGGGTTTTTCTAACCCTTTCTGCGAATAAAGAAGGAAGGCCATCTTGTTCTGGCAGAAAGAAGAAATGTGGTATGCAAACCTTGTTCTGGCAGATTTTCGTATTTGAAAGTTTATACTTTATATCTAAAGCATGTCCTGATGCAGATTTGACCATATGCGCAGTTTTTTGAAAATATTTTGAGGGGACAAGACCCTCTTGAATGCAGCTAACATCTGCACCGCTGTCGATCATAGCAATATTAGTAATAGAGAAGCTATTATCAATTAAAATGGTGCATTTAACATACCATTTGTGAGCAGTGACAACCTGCATCATCCCTAAAAACATGTTAGTTTCAAGGTTACTGGTAGTAGGTTCATCATGGAGAACCTCTTTACCTTTTGAAGAGCTGGCTTGATCTGGATGAATATTGTTCTCAATCTGAGAAATTCTTTGGTTGCAAATAACCTGGTTTTGCTTGAGAGTTTTTATTTCTCTCTTGAGGTTTTCAACCTCTTCTTTTAGGTTATCAAAAGAAGCATCCTTTTCATCAAAATCATTTTTTATTATTAAACAACTAATATTTTTATTGTCAACAACTAATATTTTTGAAATTCAAATTCACAAGGTATAGAAGCTATGTTGATAGCATACAAAGTTATAACTTAAATTTAAATTAAAACATACAAACTTACATAAATTGATAAAATTACATAATTAGAAATTAAAAACATAGAAACTTAAATTGCTAACATTACATGATTAGAAATTAAAAATATACAAACTAAGTACATTCAAATTTCATCCATGTGCTCGCGATTTAAATGTCTAAACATAATACCGGTGCTCCTTATACCGAATAAATTAAATGTTTTACCACAAATTTGACATTGAACTTGATTATCTTGTTTGTGAAAATATTTCCATGGAAAAATTGGTGGAGGTGGAGGTGGGTGGAGGTGGAGGTGGAGGTGGAGGTGGAGATGGATTATTATCCATGAAAATTTTGAAAGATGAAAGAAATCAAGTTGAATTGTTTAAACTTAAAATTTAAAATAAAATGATAGACTTGTGTCTAAGTAGAAAGTAGAAAATATGTGAGAATTGTGTGAAAAATGAAGAGGAATGTAGTATTATTTATAGATGGAGAATATTTTGAGAAGATAGAAAGATTTGAAATTTGAATTTCAAAATTCAACTTTCAATGCATTGAAGTTTGAACTTTAACTTTGAAATTTGAAGTTTGGAGTGTTTGGACTTAGAAATTTAAATTTTAAAATTTTGAATTTCAAATTTCATATTTTCAAATTACATGATTATAAAATATAAAATACTACTACACTAGTACACAATATGATTATAAAATATAAATATATAATTCAAATTTGAAAATTTAAATTTAAAACGATTAAAATTATATCACACTTTAAAATTGATAACACTACATTACATGATTAGAACTCAAATTTTAAATTTTAAATTAAAAAAAAAGAAGAGTGGAGCCCATGGACCGGCCCCCAAACCCGGTCCTGAAAGGCCCATTTATTGAGCCCGAATCGGACCGGATAACCCGGCTAAATAATTGGTCACGATACTGGGCTGGGCTGGATGAGCATTTTGCTCAAAACAGCCCGGACCAGCCCAGCCCATTTCGTCTGGACCCGGACCGGCCCACACCCGAAGATCGGCGGGCTGCACCTGTAACAGGCCGAGTTGACCCGGACCGGCCCGTTTGACACTCTTACATTAATTGTTTTTGACAAAAAAACCAATGATTTTCTACTTAATTTTTTTGTATCCCATGTAGATATGTACAAATTTCGAAAAGTTGGTTCCACTTACTTTTTCATTTGACACTACATTGTAGGCGTGTAGGCGTTCTGGAGGTGCACATAGTTGTGCAAATTTTATCTCCGGGTCCCACTCTATTACTTTGAATGAATTTAAAAATGTTAACAAGGCAAAAATTAAATTCAAGTTATCATATTAAACTTACTTTTATTTATATTTTACATTTTACTACTTAAAATCAAAGTAAGCTACAATTCAACTGGTTGGGTATTCTTGAAATTTTATTTGTATTACAAAAATTGAAACAAAAGAAAGTAACATATATTATGTAAGAATTACATAAAAAAATATTATAAATTATAATAATTAATAACTTAAAATTTTAAAAAAATATATATAAAAAATTTGGTTAACTCTCAAAATTCATCTGTGCCACATAAATTAAAATAAAAAAGTAACATATATTGTGTGAAAATTACATAAAAAAAATTATAAATTTAAATAATTAACAATTTAAAATATTTTAAAAATATATAAAAAAATTGGTTGACTCGAAATTTCATCTATGTCACATAGAACAGAAGAAGTAATATATGTTGGGTCGTGCTGGCACGGGCTATGTATTTACTATTATATAGAAGTGTGGGTAAGCACACACCTCTTCGTCGACGTGTGTGCTTCTCGCCATTCTTCTATATAGTAAGGATTTTTTGGTCATTTTAGGTTAATTACATATTAATAAAGCATTTTAATTGGTTAGAAAATTAGCTTCTTTATAAATATTTTAGGGCTGGACTGTTTTGTCCTTCCCACTTTGCATATGCCATGTTGATGTAATCTTGAGAGTGGGTCCTGCGCCCATTATATAAAACATTTGAAAGACTCTCCATACCACGTAAATTATAACAAAAAAAGTAACATATATTGGGCCCGTGGTAGCACGGAATTTTGTGCCTAGTGTATAAATAAGTTACATACTT
This sequence comes from Jaltomata sinuosa, assembly GCA_003996215.1. Taxonomy (NCBI): domain Eukaryota; kingdom Viridiplantae; phylum Streptophyta; class Magnoliopsida; order Solanales; family Solanaceae; genus Jaltomata; species Jaltomata sinuosa. The sequence continues at coordinate 67,160 of QJPP01007226.1, forward strand.
ATAAGAGGGGATAAGAAGACACCTGATCGACGTGTTTGCTTGTGTTGTCTTCTTGTGTTGCCTGCTTGGATATTTCTTTTTATAATTTCTCCGTTTTAATTTGTTTATCTTATTTTTCTTTTTAATTTGTTATATATTTAAAAATTACGTAAAAAATAATATAAATCACAATAATTAACAAATTAAAATATTTAAAAGACATAAAAATTTGATTGACTCTCGAAATTTTATCAGTGCCACATAAATTGGGATAGAAGAAAAAGTACTATAAATCACAATAATTAACAACTTAAAATATTTAAAAAATATACAGAAAATTTTGTTGACTCTCAAAATTTTATCAGTGTCACGTAAATAGGGACAGAAGAAAAAGTACTATAAATCACAATATTAACAACTTAAAATATTTATAAGATATATTAAAAAAAATTGACTCTCGAAATTGTATTAATGACACATAAATTGGGACATAAAAAGTAACATATATTATTTGAAAATTATGTAAAGAGTATTATAAATCACAATAACTAACAATTGTAAGAATCATATAAAAAATTTGATTAATTATCTAATTTTATCTGTGTCACATAAATTGAGACAAAGTAATAATTATAACTCATTTATATCTAGTGTACAAATAAGTGTTAAATTTATAAGCTAACCACCTGCTAAGCAATTAAAACAATAAATACAAATTTATACTTGAAAAGTACTCCTATTTACAAACAATTAATTCCTTTCTAAATACAGTTGTATGACAGTATGACTTCTGAGTTACAAGCAATAAACTTGTAAGCATTTGCCTAAAATAGGTACTTACTAATTAAGATAAAGTTCTTCCAAATAAAAGGACTATAAGGTCAATGAAAAGGAAATAAAATGTGTTATTAGGTATAACAACGTAAAAGTGTAATCTCATTTCTACTAAGTTTTCAATTGACATAAATTTTGGCTGCCCAGTCGACCTTAATAATAGTCGAAAAGACATAGTGCTGCCAAGAAGAAACAAACTAAGTGCACTAAAAAAGAGTACCATTATTTTTTTGGGATGCATTTTAGTCAAAATCACTTAGGGGGCGTTTGGCCACAAGAAATTTTTATTTTTTTCCAAAAAGTTATTTCACTTTATTCAAAAATTATTGTTTGGTCATAAATATTTTAAATATAACTTGAAGTTGTATTTGGAAAAGTGAAAACAACCCAATACTTGATTTTACTATTTTCACTTTAACTTATTTCACTTTTTAATTTATTTTTTTGAAAAGAATCCTAAATTTTTTATTTTCATAAAATAATCTCATTTAAATTATGTTCATTTTAAAATTATATTTTATATATTTTTTAAAAATATATTTAAATTCTAGTTAATTATTGCAAAAACTATGGCCAAACACAACTCCAACTCCATCTCCAACTTTGAAAATTTCAAAAAAATAAACTTCTTTTTGATTTTCATGGCCAAACGATGCCTTAATTTTTGCGCTTGTGGTCTTATTTTTTTTGGGTTCGTATAATTATGTATAACAATATAAAAAGTGTATATATCTATTTCTTATATATTATTATGCACATTTATGTATAGTAAATGAAGTAACAAAGGAGATTTGACTGAGAATGCTACAATGGCAAGGAATAAATGCGTTAGATGACAATCAACAGAAATGGGAAGGACGCTAGAGCGGAAGTATTAGAATGATCCTGAGTGGAATAATCTACTTTATTTGACAGGAAAGAAATGGGAGAGTGTTCCAAAATATACAAACAAGTAGTGATGTCTTGATTAGATTACTGGTGCACGAAGTCATGTTTCGAGGAGCTACAAAGCCTAAGTTGAGTAGGGTGTTCCAAGGAATGATTTTTTATCCCTAGATATGTCTAGCATTGCTTGCTTAGTATACTGAAGGCTGAGATTTTGTCCATCCTCGGTTCTTGATTGCTCTGTAAATTATCACTTTTGATAATGCAATATAACAGTTAGTTACCAAAAAGAAATGCATAATATTGTATAAAATTTTATAATGTTATATATTGTAAAAAAATGGACTATGTGGGGTAATTATTTTTATGGACTATGTAGATATAATTATTTTATTAAATTGTATATTTTTAAAAATATTTCGTTTAACTTAGTACAAAGTTAACAATCTCTCCATCTCATAAAGGTAGAGGGATAAGGTATGCATGCATCCTACTTTCAGATCCTATTTAAAATTATATTGGGTATACTTTTGTTATAATTTAACTAATTAGCACAAAATTTAATTAAAAAATGAAGACTTTTAAAATTTATAATATATGCAGTCTTAAATATGATATAATATTTATGTTGCTATAAAATGTTTGAAACTTGTGATCTTAAACATATCATAATATTTGTGAGTCATAGGCGGAGCTAGGGGCCGGGGCAAAAGGTGGTTCATCCGAAAGCCTTTCACTGAAAACACTGTGTATATAAGATCATTTTTTATATACATATATTAAATACTGGATCTAATTCTTTGTTTTTTATGTTTGATTTTGTTAGTTTTTAAATCTCCTTGATAAAAAATATTATAAGTTATAATAATTGATAATCTAAAATATTTAAAAGACATAAAATTACGATCAAAGAAAAATTTGCTTGATTCTCAAAATCTAAATAATGCCACAATAATTAAAATGGAGGAAATAATTAGTATTTACTTCATATTTTTGCAATTTCTCACATTTAGCTTTAAAGTTTCCCAACTACATAAAACTCTAATCAATGGATACTCACAAATGACCAAAAAGAGAAAACCAAACATCTTGACACAAGAAAACAGATACATTATCGTGCATGTTGTTAACTCTAACACTGGATCGTTTGTGAGGTATCTCGAAATTCTTATCCTTATCTCACATACCAAACGACTTCTGAATGGTTATCGTGAAATTATGTGCTGTCAAAATTAGGGACCCTAGCTAATTAATTTCTAGTGAAGTACTAGCACACTAGTAACGTGGTGAGTAGTACGTACATGTCAATGGTATAAGTCTTGGATTGCAAGTGCCCTAGCTATTTGCCTCAGATTCACGGCCAAGATTGTGGCAAAGACATATCCAAAAGTGTTCACGTAAATTTAATAATTTTTGCTCATATTTTATACGTATTAAAAATTCTATTATGTATGTATAAATATTTGCCCGTACGTGAATCCAATTATGAGTATTGTATTAAATATTAAGTTAAGGTCATTGTAGAAAATTATAAACTTCAAATTCTAAATCTATTTCTTGGTTGTGGATGTGTTTGATACGACGGAAAACAAATTAATTTCCTATCCAACAAAGGGAAAATCCAACATGCTTGTCCTCGTTCAAAAGCCCCCATCATTACCAACAGAAAAATCCAAGTAAAACAGAAAGTAACCATTACCAAATTCAATGCACAATCAGCGTTCCCCTATTTGACAATATTGCCGGGTGTTAGCTTTACAGTTGACACGTGCGAGTTAGCTTACAGTTGCTCCTTTTTAAAACCTTTTTTGCTCTTTTAATTGTTTTATTTTTTTTATAGAATAAAAGAAATATTTATGTTATTTTATTATTTTTTTATTTATTAGGGTGGAACGCATGATAGTTAAATAAATATCGATATCGATACATTACATAATTATTTATACAATATCGATACACGTTTATACATTATTTATATAATATCAATACATTACATAACTATATATACAATATCGATACATTATATATACACTACATAACTATCTATACATCATATATATATGTTTATACACTATTTATACAATATCGATACACGTTTATACATCATTTATACAATATCGATACATTGCGTAACTATTTATACAACATCGATATACTATATATATACATTATAGGATATAAAATTTATTCAGTCACGATAAGAGTAAGATATAGCCACGTTCTTGCCGTGATAAAATTGACTGCATGAAAAATAAATTATATTAGTAATTTTAAATTACTCACACATAAATCGTGGCTAAATAAGATAATTTATTTTTGAATTTGTGAATTCATCGTATAACTTAGCCACGGTTCAGCGGTGGCAAAAGTCTCAATGCATAATAATTAGCTACTGTTTCTCTACCCTTTAGCCACGATTTACCCGTGATTAAACCCCGCATTTTTTTTTACTTTTGACTAATTTTTTAATGTAAAAATAAGTGTGGCTGTTTTCTTTTACAAAGTATTTAGTTTTGTGTATATATGCAAAAAAATTCCCAATTATTATTTGCCCAGCCAACCCACAAATCCGACCCACTAACACTCTGTTTGGATGGTTGTTACCCATGATTTCATAATGTATGGTATGGTATTGTATGGTATGGTATTATACTGTACTGTAGATACAATTTGGATAAACTGTATCGTTCGCTGTGGTTTAATAATATTTTTGTGTTTGGTTTAACTGTATCGTATGATATCGTAACTGTGTAAGTTTACTAAAATGCCCTAAATTATTATGTAAATATTAAATTTATCAATAGTTGCTAATAAAATAATTAAGACAATATTCTTTATGCTAATTTATTACATATTATGTCTTGTAATGTCAATTCTAACAAAATTAATTAAAAAAAGGTTAAAACAAATGTACTCAAATTTATTTTTTTCTATGATAATATATTTCATTAAAAGAAGAGCAAAAACATGCTCATATACAAGAAGTAGAATATTTTAGTGAAGTTAAATAATATAGGGTAAAGGGTAAAATATGATTGTGTAGTATTAAATAAGAGCATAATTGGAAAGTAAAATTAGATAATCATGGGATACCATCAAATCTGTGGTTACATAAAATGAGATTTTTCGTGGTTATCAAACCATGAAATCAAATCATACCATACCATACCATATATTGTGGGATCCAGCCCCATACTTCCATGTTTCAAGGAAGAAAATTTACTTCCTTTGGTAACATTTTTCAACTCCTGCAAGTTTGCAAAAATGTCAAGACATGCAGATTTGAAAATCAGCCAATAAATGTGTTCATGGTGAACACTTTGAAAATGTTGTCTTCCATGATGTCATTGATGACATCGGCAGGGAAAATTCTTTCTCTATAAATTGATGAGCTTCTGTCCATTTGTTAACACACCACACAGAGAGGAAAAAATATAGAGAGCAATGAGGTGTTCCATAGAGTCAACGATATTTTAGTGAGATGAGTAGTCAAAAGATGGTTATTTCTTTTGAGTGTGTAGTAGTCACTTTGAGTATTGTACTCGTGCTACTAGTTGTAAATTTCTTACTATAGTGATATCAGTTTCTCCTCTTGGCCCGTGATGTTTCCCTTATTCAAAAGGGTTTTCACGTAAAATTCTTGGTGTCATTATTTTTCATTTTATTTTCATTATTCCACTATAAATATTTTTGTTGTTATTTTGCCTTTTCCCAACAACCTGGTATCAGAGCCTTGATTTGAGATATCTATATTTTTGGATTTACGATGGAAGCTAACACTAGTAAAATGGTTACTTTGAATGGCATAAATTATGTCATTTGGAAGGAAAAAATGAAAGATCTGCTCTATGTCAAGAATTTTCATCAGCCAGTCTTTGCTACTATAAAGCATGATAATAAAATTGATGAAGAGTGAAATCTGTTGCACAGACAGGTTTGTGAGTTTATTAGGCAGTGGATTGACGATAATATGTTGAACCATATTTCTGGGGAGACACATGCTCGGACCCTATGAGAGCATCTTGAAAGTTTGTATGCTCGAAAAACTGGCAATAACAAAATGTTCTTGATAAAACAGATGTTAAGTTTGAAATACCATGATGATTCTTCGGTGACAGATCATCTGAATATCTTACAGGGGATCATGAATCAGTTATTTGCTATGGGCATTAAGATTGACGAAGAAATTCAAGGCTTACTTTTGCTTGGTTCTTATCAGACTCTTGAGAAACATTTAGAACTTCATTGTCAAATTCTGCTCCAGATGGTGTAATCAATATGGATTTTGCCAAAAATAACTTTCTTAATGAAGGGATGAGACGAAAGTCTCAAGGTTCTTCTTCGTTGGATGTCCTCGTGACTGACCCTAGAAGGGGAAGCAGGAATCGTGATTTTCAAAATAGAGAACATAACAAAAGTAAATCAAGAGGCAAACTTAGAGATATTGAGTGTTATTATTGTGGAATGAAAGGACACACAAAGAAGTTTTGCCAAAAGTGGAAGAAGGAGAACAAAGACAAAGTGGAAAAGAAAGAAAATGGAAATGAGAATTGCGTAGCCGCCGTCACCACCGAAGATCTTGTTACTGTCCTTGATGTGAATCTGATAAATATTGCTTGCGATAAGTCAAGCTGGGTTGTGGACATTGGTGCCGCATCTCACATGACATCAAGGAAGGATTTTTTCTCATCCTATACTCCAGGTGACTTTGGAACTTTAAGTATGGGTAATGAGACTGTATCGAAGGTGGTTGGTATTGGTACAATCTGTTTGGAAACTAGTGTTGGAACTAAACTAGTTCTGAACAATGTAAAGTATGCACCTGAAGTTCGTTTACACTTGATTTTTGTTGGTGTTCTGGATGATGAAGGATATGTTAGTACCAATTGTGGTGGAAAATGAAAACTCATTAAGGGTTTCTTGATTGTGGCTCGTAGTGACAAGCGTCGTGGTATATATCTGTTGTTGCTTTGCAAAGTGATGTACCAAATAGAGTTTGGTATGGCAAGGATATTTTCTATGATCACTTGAGAGTGTTTGGTTGCAAAGCTTTTGTACATGCGTCTAAAGATGAGAGGTCAAAGTTAGATGCCAAGACAAGACAGTGCATCTCTATTAGTTATGGCCTTGATGAATTTGGTTACAGGCTATATGATCCAGTTGAGAAGAAGCTTGTGAGAAGCCGTGGTATTGTCTTCATGAAAAATCAAACCATTGAAAATATTGATAAAACATAGAAGCTAAATTCTTCAAGTTCTGATGGTGTAGTTAATCTTGATCCAATTCCTCATACAAGTGTGCATGATGTTGGTGGGCTTAATAATCATGGTGATGCCCAGAATCATGTTTCGAATCAGCATATTGATGTTGATAATGACAATGATGTTGTTGATGATGCTCTTGCTCATGAAGTTGTGGACGAGTCAAATAATCCACTTAAGAGATCTACAAAATAATATGTTCCCTCTTCTCGTTATTAGCTCACCTAAGGAGTATGTGTTACTTACTGACGGAGAAGAACCTGAATGTTATGAGGAGACCCTTGAAGACGAGCGTAAGGATCAATGGATTGAAGCCATGCAAGATGAGATGAAATCTCTGCATGAGAATCAAACTTATGAGCTGGTGAAATTGCCCAAGGGCATGAGAGCTCTGAAAAATAAGTGGGTGTTCAAAGTTAAAGTTGAAGAACACAACTTGAAGTCCAAGTACAAAGCTAGATTGGTTGTTAAGGGATTTGGTTAAAGGAAGGGTATCAACTTTGACGAAATATTTTCTCCTGTTGTGAAAATATCCTCCATTCGTACAGTTCTTGGTTTGGCTGCTAGTCTTGATTTAGAGATTGAGCAGATGGATGTGAAGACGACTTTTTTTTACGGTGACCTAGATGAAGAGATTTATATAGAATAACCTGAGGGATTCAAGGTAAAAGATAAAGAAAATTATATGTGCAAACTTAAAAAGAGTTTTTATGGCTTAAAGCAAGCTCCTAGACAGTGGTACAAGAAGTTTGAATCTGTTATGTGGGAGCAACGCTACAAAAAGACTTCTTCAGATCATTGTGTCTCTTAGCTTTGCATCTTTTTCATTCAGTACAAGAACTAAGAGCGATCAAAGTTCTGTCTCAGGGAATGGGCTTGAAGGCTAGTGGTCATATTACTCGTCTAAGGGGAAATGCTTTTTTGGGTCTATCCCCATTAGACTATCGCTTTCTTGAAAACTCATGCTTTTGCCAGCATGACATCAAGCATGGACTGACAACAAAGAGTTAATTAAATGATCAAAGCATCGGTTGCTTCTACTTGTGGCCTTCTTCGACCGCCTTGACACCTTAATATCAAGGAACCCCCATATTCCACAAGTAGGTGGAGACTTGAAGGGTCAGAAACCCCAACAGGAAATCTTTTACCGCGCCACATGATTCTTTTGTGAAGCACTCTTTTTTTTGGTTGACTTTTAGTCACGCGCTCAGCTATGCGCATGTGTCCCAAAGTGACATATATTTTTTGGTAATGGTTATACTCGAGAGAAAAGGTTTGAAATTTGACCTCCCTTATACGCTCTAAAAGGGGGTCATGAATTCCTTTTTTGTTTAGGATCCCCTTTCTACATTACATTTTTTATTGAGCCTGATGGGGAATCACCATCATTACACATTCATTCTTGGTCTGACTGCTGGTCTAGTGAGCCTTCCTAGCCTCCTAGAGTGCAGCCTGCCTGCTGAAGACCTTTACACAAAAAAATTCTGACGATGATTTTATCATCCTCTTGCTATATGTGGATGATATATTGATTGTGGGTAGGAATACGTTCAGGATAGACGAGTTGAAGAAACAGTTATGTAAGTCTTTTGCCTGAAAGACTTGGGTTATGCTAAGCAAATTTTGAGCATGAGGATTACTCGTCTCAAAGATGAAAGGAAGGAAAAAGAAAGCATGGCCAGAGTTTCATATTCCTCCATCGTCAGAAGTTTAATGTATGCAATGGTATGTACCAGACCTGATATTGCTCATACAGTTGGTGTTGTTAGCAGGTTTCTTAAAAATTCAGGAAAAGAGTATTGGGAAGCTGTAAAGTGGATACTTAGGTATCTGAGAGGAAGCTCCAATGAATGCGTGTGTTTTGGAGGAACTAATCCAATCTTGAAAGACTATACCGATGCCGATATGGTAGGTGACCTTGATAATAGAAAATCCACTACTGGATATTTGTTTACTTTTTCGGGGGGGGGGGGGGGGGATATCATGACAGTCAAAGTTGTAAAAGTCTGTCGCACTGTCTACAACTGAAGCGGAGTATATTGCGTCTACTGAAGCTGGCAAAGAGATGATATGGCTCAAACGATTCCTTCAAGAACTTGGATTGCAGCAAATGGAGTGTGTTGTCTATTGTGACAGTTAGGGTGCAATAGACTTGAACAAAAACTCCATATACCATGCAAGAACAAAATGCATAGATGTAAGATATCATTGGATTCGTGAACAACTGGAGAGTAAATCATTTTACGTCAAAAAGATTCACATAAATGAAAATCCTGCGGATATGCTTACCAAGGCGATACGAAAAGACAAGTTTGACCTGTGTAAAAAACTTGTTGGCGTAAGCTCTCTCTAAGAAGACGAAGATAGCTCCTTCAAGTGCATGGGACTGGAGGGGGAGATTTATGGGGTCCAGCCCCATACTTCCATGTTTCAAGGAAGAAAATTTACTTTCCTTGGTAACATTTTTCAACTCCTAGAAGTTTGCAAAAATATCAAGACATGCAGATTTGGAAATCAGCCAATAAATGTGTTCATGGTGAACAATTTGAAAATGTTGCCTTCCATGATGTCATTGATGACGTCGGCAAGAGCAATTCTTTCTTTATAAATTGATGAGCTTCTGCTCATTTGTAAACACACCACACAGAGAGGAAAAAATATAGAGAGCAGTGAGGTATTTCATAGACTGAAAGAAAATAGTTTTTGAAGAAAAAAAATTAGAGTGAGCGATATTTTAGTGACGTGAGTAGTCAAAATAAGGTTATTTCTTTTGAGCTTGTAGTAGTCACTTTGAGTATTGTACTCGTGCTACTAGTTGTAAATTCCTTATTATAGTGATATCAGTTGCTCCTCTTGGCCCGTGATTTTTCCCTTATTCAAAAGGATTTTCACGTAAAATTCTTGGTGTCATTATTTTTCCATTTTATTTCCATTATGCCGTTGTAAATATTTTTGTTGTTACCATACCATACCATGGGGAACAACCATCCAAACAAGGTGCAATCCGACCCATAAACCCCACTAAAAATCCCTCAACCTCTTCTCGATCTCTCTAACCCACGATTCATTCTCTTCTTCTCTCTCACTTTGATATGACCGAAAAAAACCCTAGACTACCATTGATGAAAAGAAAAGGTTAATTAAGGTGTTCAGGGGAATACATGGGGAAAGAAAGGCAACATAATTTGAAGTTCATCAAGGATGAAAGCATTGATTTGAATGGGCTTCAGGGGAATACATGGGGAAAGAAAGACAACATAAAGCCTTTTATGAAGTGCAAAGGAGAGAGTTTGTAATATGTTGCTAGCATCTATCACTGTCAAACCATTCATTTGGCATTTTGTTTGGGCAATGTGGAGTAGAATGCAGACGAGCTGCAAAACAAATTTCTGCAAGAGCACCCAGCATTTTCTAAATTTTCGTTGGAATTCTTTGAACCAAACATAAAAATATGGGGTATGCCCATATCATTGTTATATTAAGTTCTGCATCCAAGAAGAGAATGAATCGTCCAAGTGAGAGAAGAAGAGGGATTTTTAGTGGAGTTTATGGGTCGGGTTTACGGATTGGATGGGCAAATAATTAAATCCGGATATAAATTATAAAGGGATAGGTTTAACTAATAGGAGGCTGATACGTGGCCTTCTGTTAATGATAAGGGTATATATAGACCCAAACTATAACAGTAGGGGTAAATTTAACCTGACGGAGGGTATATATAAACCATTTACCTTAGTTCAGGGGTATATATGACCTGTTTCCGAAGATTATATCAATAGACAATAATACACATTCCTCATTCTAAAAATATCTTGTTTTCTCTCTTCTTCTTCTCTCTCGTGTAGAGCACCATAGTTTGTTCAAGTGATTTGATGAGTATTTGAGTTATTTCCTTAATTTCAAACGAAAAATTGTTCTTAGACCCATTGTATTGAAATATTGATAAAGCAATATGATCTAAGTGCTCAATTATAAGCTAGATCACAATTTAACATGATTAATATTTTGAACAATAAAGGAAGTCCAAGATGGTCTTCATGCTATTGGCTGGAAAGAAATTTCAAAGTATTCCAGAACAAGGCAAGAATCTTGAATTGTTGACCATGATGTTAATTAGTTGATAATAATATATTCTAGAAATGATATTTTCAAAGGTCTATCGGAAACAACCTATCTATCTTCAGGGTAGGATTAAATTTTGCATACACTTACTCTGTGAAATTGCACTGAATATGTTGTTGTTGTTATTTATATTTCGTATGAACTATATATTGATCCCAAGACTAGCAAGGGAGGTGGTGGCATAAATTTCTATCCATATCTAGTACACTCTCTCTATATATTAGTCATGTAGGAATAATGTTTACCCTAAAATCGTACAGTTGAATTTGTAGATGAGGTCAAGAGCATAGACATTGGATTTAGTTCCGTTTAGGACATATTACCAGCGGATTGATTATCTAAGTAACAAACTTATGAATGTAAACGAAAGTAAAACCAAGCAAAGCAATAAACACTAAAGAATATGTGTAACAGAGCCTTTGGGAACGTTCCTCAAGGGTCAGAATCCTTCCAACGAGGGTTTAATACAAGCACGAAAGTAGTAAGAAGACTAAAGCTTGAAGATCAAGTAAAAGTGTATTGTATTATGGGTATCATATTACAGATTGTGTTGCAAATAATAGAAAATTCCTATTTATAGGTTACCACAGATGGCTCGTGGTCAATCAGGGTAATCTACCCCCTAGAGCCCTAATAGTACAATTGCTAATAAGGTGGCACCAAATGTCTTATCTATTATAGGTGTCAGCATGTATCTGTAACCTAGGGCAGGCAGATACGCCATGCATCTGCGCACCGGACAAGCCTGATGCTTTTGTTCCCTTATTCTTTTCCTCCACGTCATTGGTCCCCTCGGGACGGGGAGGTGCCCACTCGCGAAGTTTCCCCTATATATGTTTTGGCGGAAGGTTCTCTCATTACCTAAAACACCTTCCCATATTTCGGAGACTATCGCGAGTGGTTCCATCTCTCCGTTCCCTTAGAGTATATTTACCCAAAATAGATAGTACTAGTCTCTCCGCTTCTTGGGTGTCATGACAGCGGAAAAGACCTCCAATCAAACCCAAAACTTCATAGGTTTCGAATTGTTCAAATCTATTTTGAAGTGAAAAGATGATTTGGTCCACTATGTATGAGTAGGGGTGTTCATGGTTCGGTTTAGGTTGATTTTGGAGTAAAATCAAATTCAAACCAATTTAGTCAGTTTTTTAATTATTAAAATCAAAGCAAATTAAATATATTTCATGTTCATCGGTTTATTTATTCTCTCTTTTAATTATTTTTCCTACAATTAGAAAAAAAAATCATCATTTTTCAACTTTTATATCCGTCATTAACTTTTATTGTGGTGACAATAATTTTTTTGGATTATGGAGAAAAAAATTTAAAGATCTATAAGCTCTAATTAATTGAATAAAGTTAATAAAAAATACAATATATATAACGTCGCCACTAATACATTACTTTCCGTGGCAATCGTCAGAATCGCCTGTAATACTATAACTTTGACGGCTAACTGATGTCGCAACAAAAGCCGCCACTATAAGTCCAATTTCTTGTTGTGACATCCGGCCCCAATATCACAATTATCAACATAACTTGGGACAAAAAGTACCATAAATAAAAGTGAACTCCAATATGAAAATAGTGATAGACCCTACTTGTACTTGGGATAGTACCAATGAAATTATGGTAGAATGTATCCCTAGTACAAGTACTACAAATTACAATACCATTAATTATATGTAGTATTTAATGAAGATTGATGAAACTAATTAAGTAGATTCCATAGGTCAATATCAGCAGAAAAGTCATCCCAACCATCATTTTGTCCTTGTTGCATGGGTGCTGAATTTTCCTCATGCAACAAATTTGGTAACAACTTATTTTCTTCTTCAAAGCTCAGTACTACTGCTTCTTCTTCCTCAATTTCATTGCATTTTTCAAGTAAGCTTGTCCACCATTGAACTCTGTCGTCTATCGACGACGTTGTTGTTTCACCTTTTGGCTTCTCACAAATATTTACTACTATTTCTTTGTTGCGTTCGTCTTTGTCTACTGTGTTTGTCATCATACTTTTGTTGGTGCACCAAGAAACATTCATTGCACTTGATGAGAAGGTCCGAGGGCGAGGTCTTATTATTTCATTCTTGAGGGCATTATTGTACTTTGTCTCTTGTCGTTGAGGAGCAGTTGTTAACTTCCTCTGTAGGTGTGTGTTCCAGTAGTTTTTCACATCGTTTGCTGTTCTTCCGGGCAGTCTCCCAGCAATAAGTGACCATCTAAACCAAAAAAGATTACATCAAAGACAACTTACTATGCAGCATAATTGACTAGTATAATATTTTAAAAAGAAATAAAGACTTTAGCGCATATATATCAAAAGTATCCTTGTCTCCTTGAGACTTAGGCCTCATTTGTTTGCACTTAATGGAGGTCTGAAGACCTTAGGTCATTAAGTGCATTTGTTTTCATTAAGATTTCAGCATTTAATTGGTCTGAATGAGTTTTAATCATTAAGATCTAGAACAAAGTCTTAATACAATTAAGAGGTATTCTTGCATTATAATATTCACCACCACTTTATCCACAATCATCAGTCACCATCACTTACCACCTTTGTCATCACAACTACCACCACCATTGTCAACCACCATTACCGTCATCAACCACCACCACCAACCACCACCACCATCATCCACTACCACTTCTACTACCTCCATCATTATAATTATATTCATTGTCACCACCATCACCGTCACCTCCACCACCACTATGATCAATTTCTACTACTAATCAACTCCACCATCGCAACTAGCACCGCCGTCAACTGCCGTTAACACACCGTTAACCACCACACATTCTTCAGCCATCACCACCACCGTTGTCACCGTCGGTGCCACCTGCACCATCATTATGATCATTTTCTACTACTAATCAACTCCACCATCACAATTAGCATCGTTGTCAACTACCACCAACATACCGTTAATCACCACACATTTTTCAGCCATCACCACCACCATTGTCACCGTTGGCGCCACCTTCACCACTATCAGCCACTACTATCAATACGATTAATCTCTACTACCAACCACCTCCATCATCACAACTAGAACCACTGCCAACTACCGCTCATTCTTCAGTCATCACCATCAACACCGCCAACTACTAACCTTAACCAACTTCATCATTACAAAATCACCACCAACACTACCAATTGTGACCATCATGACAGGCACTACAACACCAATCACCTCTACCATCACAACTATGACCGCTAACATTACTAGCCATTAACACCAACCATTACCACCACCACCACCATTACAAATCATCTCCATCATCACTAGCAAACATAAATGTCTCATATTTTAATTAAATAATAATATTTTATTAAATGAAGTATTTTTCTAATATATAATTAATTTTTTATTTGAATTATTCTTTTATTATATTTATAAATAAATAAATTATGCACATTCAGATGTTGAAAAACAAACAGTCTTAATCGTTCAGTATTCAGATCTAGAGACAACATCTTAATCATTCAAATGTGCATTCAGATTCAGACGTAATCTTAATGAAAACAAATGAGGCCTTACTCCCTCCGTCTATATAAGTTGATCACTTTCCTTTTTACACGCATGTTAAGAAATCATAAATAAGAAGGTAGTTTTACTAATTCACCCCTTAAGAAACTTCTTTAGAACTTTAATTTACAAACAAGTGTGAACACTTTCAACAAGAATTAATTGCAAAGGTAATATGGGATAAATTTAATTAATGCTTTCTTGATTTAGTAAGATGACTAACTAATATGAGACAACTATTTTTAGTATAATGACCAACTAATATGGGACAGAGGGAGTACTATATTAAAAATATGTCATGACATGTTTTGTACAAAATAATTAAATGTTACTTTGGGATAAAATTGAAAGTTTAAGATTTAAAACAATTCAATAGAGAAAAAGGTTATTCTTTTATTTTAACAAACTAAATATATATATATGCTCCTTTTATTTTATGTGTCCATCTGAATTAACAAAAGAAGTTTAAGAATATAAACAAACTTTTGAATCTTATATTCTACTAATTAAAGGTATAATTAACATATTAAAAGTACCCTTTACATCTTATAAACATATCATGCCTTCTTATTATCCTATAATATAGTGTCATTACAGATAAAGATAAAATGAGAACATTATAACTAAAATTTATCAGAACTAAATAATAGGTGGATATTCCTATGAATTTCTATCGACGCCATTTTAATTCAAGGAATTAAAATTATTTTTAAATAATTTTTTTTAAAAAAGGTAAAATGACATAGTAATTAAGATAAAAAGTTGGAAATTAAAGAATCCGGTATAAAATGAAACAGATGAAATAAATTTTTTGGTTGGACTCAGAAGAGCAGTATGATATTATGGCCATCAGTCAAGAGTGTTTAATTTGAACATGAACTTGCCTGTTGCCTAGAAGCTTATGAAGTCTCAAAATTAGATCTATTTCCTCTGGATCGAAGTCACCTCTCTTTATATGTGGCCTTAAATAATTCAGCCATCTCAGTCTACAACTCTTCCTACATCTATTTAGATCTGCACATTTTTGCAAATACACAAAAGGGTATCAGAATTATTATAGGGGAAGATGCAATATTTAAATATTAGATTCATCTGAATTCAATACTTTGACCTAACTTAACGTGTGAATTTATATGTAAAATTTACCAGCTCTAGCAGGAACAAGATGCCACTTTCCTTCTCCATAATTTTGGATACATTTTCTCAAAAGAAGATCTTCTTCTTGGGTCCATGCACCTTTCCTCACTCCCAATGACTTAGCAATAGTAGTACTATTCATGATATGTTGTCACACTGCAAATGATTCCAAAACCAAAAACAATCATTGAGTTTAAACAAAGCACGTGATGTATTACCACGTGAATATAAGGGCCCGGTGGAACATGAATGTAAAGATATGACACATGGGTCTAACTCAAAGTCAAAAACTAGCTCATGAGGGGAGGATTGTTCAAGTCCATATAAGCAAATTATCAATTCATTTTTCAATCAAGGTGAGACTTTTACCCACTCTAACACCCCCTTTCACGTTTAGGGCACAACTGGAGCGTGGATTAGAAGCCCAAACGAGGATGAACCTGACTCTAATACCACGTAAATATATGGCACCTGACCTAACTTAACCCCAAAAGCTAGATCATGAGGAAAGAATTGTCTAAGTCCATATAAGCAAACCATTAATCCATTTTCCAATCAATGTGAAACTTTTACCCACTCTAACAATAAATTTATCTTTTCTTTTCTGATTTCGACTTCAAATACTATATTTTTTTTTAAAATACCACTCATTCACGTTCAAACTCCTACTACTAAGTATCTTAGTTTGAACATTATAATGTTATATATAAACTAATAATGTATGTCTCCATAGATTTTACACTCCCTTTATTTTAATTTATGTGTCTTATTTTACCATACACAAAATTTTAAAAAGTAGGAAAGAAATTTAAATTTTATAGTTTTAAACTAAAAAAATTGTATAATATATATCAAAATATTTTTTAATATTATAGGGTTTAAAGGTGTTTGACTGGTCATGAAATTTAAGAATGAAACTTTTTTTTTCTAAAATTTATGATGTAAAACAAGTCATAAATATTTGTATGACTATAACATCTCATTAAGAAACTTTAAAATTAATTACATTAAATATAAAAAGTGCCAGATAAATGATACTGACGTAATATTAAATATAAAAAATAAGACCCAAAAAATTAAAATGAAATACTCCCTTTGTTTCAATTTGTCTGGTAAAATATATAACAAATATACCAAAATATTCTTTAATCTTGTGATCTTAAATATGTCATATATATAGAAAGTTGAAACTAAAGAATTATTAAAAAGGAAAAGAGTCATTTTTTTAGACGCACTAAAAAAGAAAGCAGACCAAACAAATTAAAACGAAGAGAGTAATAAAACACAAGTATGGAAAAGACCTTTTTAGGAGCTCCTTGGGTAGTTTGCTCTTTTCCACAATCTTTTGAAGTCGAAATAGTGGCATGTGTTGAGTGTGTTTATATAGAGAGGATCTACAGAGAGAGCCCCAAAAATACACCGGACGTGGAGGGAGGGTAATCACAAGTGAAGCTTTCATGGAAAGTGCCATATGTAATAAATTGCTATGTCCCTCTCAACCCAAACATCTTAACTAGGCCCTATCCTTGGCATTTGACACTATACACTAGTGTGTCCACTTTTTATCTTCCTTAACGGCCCCCCTGACTTTCTCCGTCCTAATTTACGTGATATTTTTTAGATTTTGAGAGTTAAGCATATTGTTTCTTTTTTATCATACTTTTTTCGTTTTAATTTATATAATATAGTTTATCTAGATACAAAGTTTAAAAAATATGGAAAGATTTTTAAAATTTTATGATCTAAAATAAATTACAAGTGTCTGTGTGGTTATAAATTATCTCATTAAAGATGAAATTGATATTTGGCTTAATATATCATCAGTCCCTTAAATTTTTCAAAATATTTCAATTAGACACTAGATCAAACTAAGTCATATTTCAATTGAACACATCAACTCCTAATAAAGTGTTCAAATTACACATTTTCAGTTCAAATTTTTAAATATTTTTTTGCGTGTGTTCTCATTCGTGGATTAGCTATTTAAGTTAATCACGTAATATATGTCATTTTCTTTCATTATACGTATTTGCCTCAATAAGCCCTAAAACCTCATATATTTTCTGCTTGAGGTTGATGTGCATAATTACAAGAAATGACATATTTTAATTGATTAACTTAACTATCTAATAGACGAAATGAAAGCACACACATTTTTTTTTTCAAAATTTGAATCGAATGTGTTCAATTGAAACACTTTATTAGTACTTCAGGTGTTCAATTGAAACAAGGCTTTAATTTGTTCAAGTGTCTAAGCAAAATATTCTGACACGTTTGAGGGGTTAGCTATGTATTAACCCTTTTAAAATTAAATTATTACTAAATATAAAAATGTGTCATTCTTTTTTAAATTAATTAAAAAGGAAAGTGTGACATATAAATGAGACAAAAAGAATATTTTTTTATGTTTTTTAAATGTTCATGATCAAAATTTAAAAGTTTGACTATCAAAATTTGAACAGTGCCACATAAATTAGTACATAAATAGTATTATTTTCCTCTACCTTTTAAATTTTAGTGTTTTATCACTCCCTCAATTTCAACTTATTTGGCTTGATTCATAGTACTAAGGTCAATCAACTAATGTTTGATGTTAATTCAAATATAGAATATTCAACTTTTTAAAACAAATCTTACCTATTTAGAAACTACATAAAAAGTATTATAAGTCATAATAGTTAATAATTCAAAATGTTTTAAAAAAAATATGGTAAAAAAGTTATTCTTTAACTGTTCAATTAGTAATTAAGATAAACATCTTAAAATGAAGAGAGTATTATTTTTAGTCTGCCATCAAAAGATTTTTTTAAAATCTGGTAATGTGTTTACTTTCAAACATTTAAGATAGTTTATTCAAATCATAAGATTTAGAGATCATTTTGATATATTACACATAATTTTAATTTAAAATTACATGATTTAAATTTTATTTTATTTTTTTGAATTTCATGTCTAATCAAACTAGCATGAAACATGGAATTTACTTGTAAACTTTTTTTTTTTGCATTAAACTAAACAATGAAATTAAAAACCAATACAAAAAACAATATTCTTTCTTTTTAAATTTAATAATTTCTTAATTCTAACAACATTTTATATTGCTTAAAAACAGAATTTTTTTTAAAATTTAAAAATAATTATAATTTTTTTTATATTTCAATCTAATCATTGAATCTAATCAACAAAGAAAGTATGTAGATGTGCGTTAGAAAGCATCCACGAAGAGAGTTCCTTTGCCACATGCTCGCTAAGGCAGCGTGACCAAGGATGTTTCAACTTTTAATTAAATTATATTTATTAAATAAAAGATATTTTTTAATAAATATAAATTAGTAATCTAATAAAAATTTAATTGATATGTCATCAAATATTAAAACGATAGTATAAGAAAAAATTAGTACTGATAGATGTATAATTCAAAACTTTTCTAAAATTATATATTCCGTTAGCATGTTTAAACTTCATATTATATATTTTTTGTAAACTTTATTGGATGTTCTCGAAGGGACAACTTGATGTGGTCAATCTTTAAAAAATTTCGGATGAAGATGCACCTATATATATATATATATATATATATATATATATTAATTAATTTGTCTATATATAAAAGTTTGTCGAGGAAATACCTCAACAATTTTTCTAGCATACAATATCTAGTATAATTGCATATAAGTTCTGTCAGTGACATATGTTTCCACTCAAATTTCTATTTCTTTCTTTACAAATATGTAACATAATTGAAAATATAATTGGCAAACCTACGGATTGACAGGCATTCTTAATAATATAATCAATCAATTTAAGTATAAGCTTTTAGCTTCATGAATTAATCTCATTTTATGGAATGTAACTATTCCATATCTATTTAGATTTAGAATATGGGTGAAAATGTTTACTCCTCTTAACTTTGCTTTTAAAATCAAACACCCTCCTCAACTTTAAACAATAATCATTCTTCCCCCTTTATCCTATACAATGTCTATTTTACCCTTAAAAACATTTTCAACTTTTATGTAATATCTTTTTATGTAATATTTATTTATTTTTCTTAATTTAGGTATTTATCATTTTTAGTTAATTCATTAATATTATTAATAAAATAATCTTCTTATAAACTAATTACAAAATCTAATGCTATTTTTTATGATTGATATTTTTATATTATATGCATTAAGTGGGCGTTTGGTCATGAAAACAAAAAAAAATTACTTTATTTGAAATTTTTGGAGTTGGAGTTGTGTTTGACCATACCTTTTTTGAAAGACTTTTTAGAATTTAAAGTGTTAAATATAATTAAAAAGTGAAAAATTGAGATAGAAAAAAGTGAAAACAAGTATTTAGGTGTTTTCACTTTTTCAAATACAACTTGACAAATTGTATTTGAAATTTTTATGGCCAAACAATATTTTTTGAATAAAGTAAAATAATTTTTCGTAAAATAGTGATAAATTCTTATGATCAAACGGGCCCTAAGCATGTCTGTATATATGTAGTTATGTACATAGATGCATGTTTTAATTCTCTCTCTTATTCTCTAATGTCTATATAGATAAATGAGTTTTGATTGTCCATAATGAAATATTTTCTAAATTATAATTTAAAATTTATAAAAAACAATCATTTAATTTGTTATAAATATACCTCTATTTTTAATTATTTGTGCATCACATGCATTGAAATATATTTATAAAGTTATAATTTTATGTTATTTTTACTTGTATAATTAGATATTAGAGTTTTGATTATTATTAATAAATTTATTTTTTATATTTTTCTTATTTATTTCATTATGGAACATCACTAACTTATATACTCAATTAGTATTTATCACTTTTTTTCATCTAAAAATAATAATTTTTTTTATAAACAATATGTTATATAGATTTAAAAAACAAAAATTGTGATTATAAAGAAGTTTTTTTTTTAAAAAAAAGGATATAAAAGTTGATATTACAAGGGCAAAATAGGCATTTTGAAAAGTCAATTAAGATAAAGAGGGAAGAATGATTATTGTTCAAAATTGAGGGAGTGTTTGATCTTAAAAGCAAAGTTCAGGAGTGTAAACGAATCCTCCAAATCATCATCATACCTTTCATATGTTTGCGAGTCAATTATTTCCCGGAAAATCTAAGTTCATTTAACATGATTTTATTATGTAAATGAGCCATATGAAACTATTAAAAAATTATCAAAAATCGATCTTGAAAACACACTCGAGAGGTTGGTAAAGACCGATCAAAAATCGACCTCAAATTGGAGGTTGGTAAAGTCTAATCGGTAAAAAAAATTCAACTTTTGAAGGTTGATTTTTTTCTTTTTTCTTGTTCTTTTGAAAAATATTGATCTCTCGAGGTTGATTTTTAAAATTATTATGCGATACCATCTAGGGATCTAACTCTCACTTTTACTGTGATAGGATACATTTTTACAATTAGATCATTGGTGTTTCTTTATCTAAGACTTTGATATTTTTTATTCATACTCTTCAAATTTATTTTTTTGCGAAAAAATCCACCTTTGGAGGTTGATATTTTGCACATTTTTTATTTTTAAAAACTGACTTCTGAAGATCGGATTTTGCATTTCTTAAAACAATAAACATTGACCTCCGAAAGTTGATTTTGATAAAATAATAATAAAAAAAAAAGATATAGTTTTTCAAATTCTTTTGTCTTTTTTTTTGGAGGTGGATTTTTGCTTTTTCTTTTTTTGTAGTGTGAAGTGTTTAATTATCTCGGGGAGGCAAAATTTTCATATATTGGTCCATCTTCTATCGTTTGGAGTGATTATTTCATTACATTCCATCTCATATGTTGATTTGATACTAAATTTATTATCAGCACTATCAATCTAAGTAAATAAAAACAACAGAAATATATTATCAAAGCGCATGTATGATCGAGTGGTAGAATTGTCCAAGTCACAGAAAATACTCTAGTTCAATTTCAATTTTTTTAATTTTTTTGAAGTTCTTGAAAAATTGATCATATCTATTGATTTTAAATGAAGTACTTGTCCGTCGTATTGCGAAAAGCGACGAGGCAAAATATAGAAGAGGTTAGACAGAGGTCTTGTGGACTAGAAATGGCTTTACAAATTTTCTGACACTGATATATATAACTCATGATTGAATACACTCCTCTAGTCAGGAAAAGATTTAACCATATCTCTTTACTCATAAATGTGACCAACAATAATGCCCAACCTCCTAAATACTTTTCAAGTTCTTAAACCTTTGGGTGGAGGAACTAGGTTTAAAGATGTGGTGAAACAAGTATGGCACTGTCCAAATGAAAGATCTCATATTTTTCATATCGATCGTCTTTTCATCGTAACTAAAATTATTTTCTTGGTGAAAAAAATCTTTTTATATATATTTGATTAATTATTTTTTTAATTTTGAACTTTTGTAATTTGAGGATTTTATTTTTAC
Organism: Jaltomata sinuosa; assembly: GCA_003996215.1. Taxonomy (NCBI): domain Eukaryota; kingdom Viridiplantae; phylum Streptophyta; class Magnoliopsida; order Solanales; family Solanaceae; genus Jaltomata; species Jaltomata sinuosa. The sequence goes on from QJPP01007226.1 coordinate 89,347, forward strand.
ATACAGAAACATAATATCCATTCAGAAGTTAGTTATCAAAAGAGTTTTATATTTTTTTTAATATTAATTTTCTCAAATGTAGGTTATTGATCAAATCAAACTAAAGTATTCCTAAATGTTGTAGGCACTAGAATGGAAGTATTCCTTTATTTTGTCAAAAACTTGCAGTATGTTTCTTTTTGTTATTTAATTTATTGTTGTTTAAAATTTGTTTGTTAGCTTTCGCATCAAACCTATTTATTTTAATCCCAACAACTTCATCACCCTTAAACCCCCCCATTGCCAACTCACCCTCACCTCTCGCGATCATAGTGTTTCTCTAAATTATAGTATAAAAATATTTTTTGTTAATTTATATAATACCAAAAGCTAAATAAGAAAAGTATCTATTTATTTTTTGTACAAAAAACATTTTCTTTATACCAAATGCATCCCTGATGTATGAGCATACATCATACATTTACTAATTTGATGTAAATATCGCGTGTACAATCAAATAAGTGTTTTTTTCCAAAAAAGAGCTTGTTCTTATCCTTCACGGCTCAGTATAATTTGGACCGACTTGATTAGACCACTCAGCTCCAAAATGGTGAAAAGGAACACCTTATGTTGTCGAGAGCACATTCCCCTCTTTGACAATTTTTTCAAATGAATGTTGCATTCCAAGTGTTAATTTAGCAATATTTAGAAATTTCTACGTAAATAACTCTAAAAACAAAAAATCGATCTTTCGAATTTTTTCTGTTTGAATTTATGTGATATATTTTTCTTTTCAGTTAGCCTGAAAAAAGTGAATTTTTTTCTATATTTAGTAATAATATGACTTTAAACTTTCCATTTATCGCACCCAAGGGTGTGGCCTAGTGATCAATGACGTGGATTGAGTATCATGAGATCTCAGGTTCAATTTCTAGAAGAGACAAAAACACTAGGTGATTTCTTCTCATCTCGTTCTAGCCTAAGTTGACAGAGTTACTAATACATGTTGCTAGTGGGAGGTGATAGGTATTTCGTAAAATTAATTGAGGTGCGCAAAAGTTGGCGCGAACACCATGGCTATCAAATAAAAAGAAAACTCCTCATTTATCCTTAATGAGATAATTTATAACCGTACAAATATTGACTTATTTTAGATTATAAATTTGTTTAAAAAATTCATTTTTAAACTTTATGGTGAATCAAATAACATCAATATAAATCAAGACGAAGAGAGTATGTAACGTGAATCAATCAAAAAATATATGCTATTGTGTCAATCCAACTGTCGCTGTAACGCTTAGTCTGGGTAGTGAAATTTTGTGCTGTCAACATTAATGGACACTAATTCCTAGCATAGCAAACTTCTTTTAAAACGGAAGTATATTCAAAGGTCAATTGTCGCACAACTCTAAACTCGATAAATAATAATCTCGTTCCCTATTCTTCTTTAGTTCAAAATCTTGCTTTTTTAGTTATTAATTTCGAACTCATGATATACATCGAACTCATTCATTAAGCTGTGTGTTTTTACCACTCGACCAAAATCTTTAAGGCAAAACTCATAACATATGATTGTTGCTACTAGATTGGGTGGGTTGAGTGGGTTTGGGGGGGTGGGGGAGGGGGGAAGACCAAAAGAGCAATAATTGGGAGGATATTCTGATTTTATGCTTTTCTCCAAAAGATATTTTATAATCCGACAAGACAAGCAAAAAAAAATTTGGTAACGATCTTTTCATATCTTTTAAATGTTTTAAATTATTAAGTAATATAATTTATAATATATATTTTTATGTAATTTTTATATATATAAATATATTTTATTTTAAATTGAGACAAAGAGCTTAAAAGATTATGAGTAAAATCTTGTTATATCTAAATATTTGAACAAAAGCTATTTTCTATACTAAGATAATTAGCAAGCGAAAATGGTATATATAGTTCAAAAATCAGAATTACAAACGTAACAAGTATTACTTCGTTCACTTTTACTTGTCCATTATTTTAAAAATAGATTTTCACTTTTAACATGAAAAGCAATTTTAATTTTTTCTTCTTATTTTTTCGTAGCATTAATTACTTATTCTCCAAATATTTTTTCAAGATCTAATATTAAACATCAATTAATATAAATTATGATAAAACACTCATATTAATTATTATTTTTTAAGTGTCATGCAAAGTTTAAAGTAGACAAATAAAAATGAAGTGAGGAAGTAATATATTAACCAAAGTAATAAAGGAAAAACAACTAGGTAAAATATTTATTATTCACTAATCACTATCGTTCTTATCAAGATAGAGCATCTTGTCGATTGCCTTAGCGTAGAGGTGTGCATCGGTCGGGTCGGTTCGATTTTGTATATTATCGATTTGATTTATCGGTTATCGATTTGTAAACATGCAAAATCAATAACCAAACCAATAAGATATTTGTTATCGATTTTCGATTAATCGGTTTTTGGTCCTTAACGGTTCGGTTATCGGTTTAACCGATAAGAAAATGCTCCTATAATATTTTTGATTTCTCTTAATTTCTTCTTCATATATAGACTACTTTCATGCATAAACATCTATACAAATTACAAGCATAAGCAAATTCAAATACGTTATTACTAAAATAAACTTATTTTCTTTCTTATTAAGTAGAAAACTTGAATACAATAGCAACGGTAGCAATTTCTCAAAAAGAAAAGCAACACTGATTGGTAGAATGCTATCAAACCAATGACTTTAGAAAGAAAACAACAACACTTAGACAACAACTATAAAAGACAAAAAATAATAGGGTATATATTTAAAATCTAAAGCCACTATTATACAATTATGAATAAAAATATAATCTAAATATAATCTTATTGGATTATCGGTTTAACCATTAACTAAAACCTTAAAACCGATATCGAACCGATAGCCTAATAATTTTTTTTACAAAACCGTTTAAAATTCGTTAACCCAATAACCCAATACCAATAAACCAATAATATTTTTATCGGTTTGATTTATCGATTAAACCGGTTTTTGCACACCCCTACCTTAGCGTCTTTCTGAAGCGCGAAAGGTTACCTTATTTTGTAGATCACTATAATTTATTTAAAAATTTTAAAATTTTATGAGAAATTTTTATTTTTATGTATAAGAGATTGAAAATAGCACACAAGACTAGATCTTTGCAAAATCATTTTCTACCATTTAAATTATAAATGGTTATATTCACCCATTTCCTCATTTATTTTGCACCTAGTTTCAGAATGTAAGCGCACAGCCGCACCTTAATGATAATATTAGTATCGTGTTTCAACACTATCTATAAAAAATGCAAAAAAAATAGAAAAAATATTTCGAGCTCACAAATTGCTTGTGTGTTTTTAAGGAATTATCATCCTCGCCTATTTTGCCAAGGATTTGGGTTACTTCCTCTCACGGTAGAACGAAAAAACATTTCTATAATAGCAACAATACACAAATTACAGAATTTTTGTGAACTCAAATGGTGAAGTAAATCGCATTGAACACTTAATTTTTTGTTTGAAAATGACACACATATGAAAAAAAGAAGTATTTCAGATCCTTGATGTCTCGGCATTTAACATCTGAGGCAAAATCTCTAAATTTATAGACAATAAAAAAATAATATAAAGAAATGCAATCATTCGATATTTTTTTCTCATTTCCATTCACAACTTAAAAAATCCAAACAAATAACACTACAAAGAACCCTCCATCTTTGAAAAATGAAGGATACATTCCCTAATATGTATATAATAACGCTTTCATGGAAATTGAAATATAGTTAATGGACAAAATTAGTTTGAATTAGTTTAAATTAGGAAAATTCTTTTTATACAAAATAGTGACAATTTTGGAAATAGGTAAATTTAGTTGTTTTGAAATAGGTAAATATTCCGAAAACAAAGGAAAGAAAAGGAGCAATGTCAAAGTTCATGATAAAGAATAGATGTGTGGCGGACATTTCCGTGTTCTTTTTCAAAAAAAAAAAAGGATGGGCTCCTCTCTATTTTTTCTTTCTCTTCATTTTCCTCAAGTTCGTACTTAGATGAAATACATGTGTCATAACTAAGAATTGAAGATTGTGATCTAATTACCTAAATCAAGATCTTAACCATAGTTAAAATAACAAATATTTTTTTTATTTACTCTAAAAGATTTAACAATCACACATTTCTAGCTAAAAATTACTTATCTCATTTATAAAATAATTCAAAAATTTATCTCTTTTCTCAAACTATTTACGTCTGTTTTTTTTAAAAGTAAATAAATAAAAATATGAGTTTTTATTCTTTATAGAAATATTAATTTTTATTCTTTATAGATTTTTAGTGTTTTATGTTGATTCACTTTGGTCTTACTATTCCCGCTAAGTATTACTTAGGGACCCGTTTGGCCATGAATATTTTTTACTTTTTTCTGAATTTTTTTTATTTTCATAAAATAATTCTATTTAAATTATATTTAATATTTAAATTATATTTTATGTATTCTTAATATATTTAAATTTTAAATATTTATTGCAAAAATTATGGTCAAACACAACTCCAACTTCAACTTTGAAAATTTCAATTAAAGTGATTTTTTAAATTTTCATGCCAAACACCTACTTGAATTTCTATTTCTTCCATGTTTAATAGGGTAAAAAATTAAGAAGAACTATTATAAAAAAATATTCAAGAGAAGAAGAACGCGATAAAATAGGAAAAGAGAGAAAATTTTAGAATTAATTTATAAATGAGATAATGTTTTAGCTAGAATTGTGGGATTGTTAAATATTTTTAGATTAAATGAAGAAAATATAAATAGTTGGGAAAAGAGATAATTTTTTGAATTATTTTATAAATGAGATAAGTAATCTTTTAGCTAGAAATGTGGGATTGTTAAAATTTTTTAGAGTAAATAAAGGAAATATTTGTTATATTAATTAAGGTTATGATCTTGATATAGGTAATTAGATTTCAACATTTAATTCTTAATTATGACACATGTCTCTCATTTAAGTAGGAACTTGGGGAAAATGGAGAGAAAGGAAATGGAGAGGAGCCTCATCCCAAAAAAAATAAGGGAAAATTATAAAAAAAATACACATAGCAAATATACATTGCGGCAAAAAAAGTACATTACATTTTATAGTCCAAACCTAGATTTGGCCTATAAATGTGAAGTAACTTTTTTTTTTTGTATAAAAGTGTATATATTTGTATATTGTTGTATGCAATACAATTTTTTTGTTTCGGTGATTTGTTTCTTCCTCTCCAATTTATACACACTTATACAATGTAGATACATTGTTTAAACATTATATATACATATTTACATATTTGTATAATTATGTATATTATTGAATAATTGTATATAGAACATTATGCAAAATTATAAGAGGTGTATAATACACTCATATACAATACTATGCAATATTATACATTATTATACAAAAAAATGGACTTCACCTTCTTCCTCGAATTCAAGCATCAAATTCATCCAAAAACACCACAAAACTACACCAAATCATCCAAAATTTCATATTTGTGCTCCTCAATAAATAAACCGATCTTTTGCAATCATACTCACTCGAAACAAAACTTATTTGTTCATAGGTAGTTGGTGATAGTTCGGATAGGAAGTTCGCACACCTAATAGTTCAGATATGAAATTTAAAAAATTAGAACACGTTAAATGTGTTTTTGACTATTAACTTTTTAAGTAACTATATATACATCTGATTGGTAATCTGATAAATTTTAGCTGCTTTGCAGGTATACTGTTTCGTACACTCTTGATGGTGTTGATAGTTTGTCACCAGCATTAGTGAGTTTTGATTGTATCTCTTTTAATAGCTAGTTTACTTTAGATATTCCTACTGTGATGTGTTAAAGTGATTGCTTGAACGGCTCAATCTTACTTATAAAATTCATACTATTGCAATGTAAATTTGCTATATGCTTGATCTACGAATTTTATACATATGTATTTTCTTAGATGCTCATTAGTTGTAGCAATAATGAACGACTATGAAGATTGTAAATGTGTGTGTGTGAGAGAGTAATAATTTGGCTAAGGATGTAAAGTAACTTTCTTTTTCTATGGAAATTAGGCCGTTTTTTATAAAAGCTTAAAAAGTTGATCATATTTTGCAATGTAAGATTGTTACATGCACTTTTATGTAATTTTCCAAAATAATATGTCACACTCTAAAAAGTAGTATAATGTACGAATAATGCCACATCGTTTAATAGACACAATTTGACACGAGTTCAGGTGTTCAATTTGAAACTACACCTAGTACATATGTTAAAAACAAAAGAATCAACAAAAAAGAATCCTCAATTTTCAACTCTCTATCTCTCTCACATGCTCTTGACACCAGGGGTGGAGGTAGAAGCCCGGATACGAATTCGGTCGGATCCAGTAATTTTTGCTCAAACATTGCTTAGAACCCAGTTATTGATACTTGAAATAGTCGCTATAAAATTCAGAAAGGTTAAAATTTTGACTTTCGCCTCTGCTTGACGCACGTTAGTGAAACTGCACCATTGTTATTCCTTGGAAGCCCAAGTTTTGTATGAAATGCTTGTTGATTGGACATCCATGTCCTAATTAGATGAGACAAGAAAATATGGTTGAGGAACAATTCAAAGAGGAAACAAGACACAAAGAAGCCTATCCAGGAATGTAGATCAAAGGGTCCACTAAATGTAGTTCCAGAACATTCTGTGAACATAACTAACTGACGAGTTTCGAATTGTTCAAGTGTGAATTAACCATCAGAAGTTGTTATTACTGTTCATTTTGTAAAGCTGTTAGTTGTTACTGTTTCATCGAGTCTGTTATTACTGTTCATTCAGTCGGTTAGAGTTAGTTGAGTTAGTTGAAGTTGTTAGCTGAGTGAGCTGGCATAGTTAGTTAGAGGTGAATGATTCTAGAAGGTTCCTAGGCATGTATATATATAGATGAACTCAGAGATGTACAGAAGAATTCTTAATCAAAAAATGAAATCTTCTTCTTCTTCACATTCTCTCTCTGTTTTCTGAGTTTTCCATTAGAGCTTCATCAGTGGAAGCTTGAGCTCAAAGGCAAATTTTCACATTGTATCAGAGCACTAGATGTTGGTAGACTAGAGAAGTTTATCAATTTGAGTTTAGATCTCAACTTCTGTTACAAAACCTCAAGTTTAGATCTCGGCTGAATTCAGAATTTTTGGTTCATTTAGCTGGAAATTCAGAGGTACAGAAGATGACTACACCTATCAGAATTGATCAAAACGATCCTTTGTACATTGGTCCATCAGATGCCTCAGGTGCAGTGCTAATACCTATCAAATTGGTTGGATCTGAAAATTATGGAATATGGAGCAGATCGATGAGAATTGCACTGCTAGGAAAGAAAAATATGGCTTTGTGACAGGAGCTTGCACCAGAGGACTATATTGAGAAGAGTTACATGAACAATGGAAAACAAGCAATGCTATTGTGTTATCATGGTTGATGAGCACTGTGAGTGAAGAATTGCTTAGTGGAGTGGTGTATGCTACAAGTGCTTATACAGTGTGGGAAGACTTGAAGGAACGTGTTGACAAAGTGAATCGAATGTGAGTATATCAATTGCACAGAGAGATCACCACACTGGCACAAGGTACTAACTCTGTCTCAGCTTATTTCACAAAGTTGAAATACCTCGGGGGAGAGTATGATGCAATCATGATTCCACATAGTTGTGCTTGTCCTAAGTCGAAGGAATATGCAGAGCATTTGACTCAATTAAGGCTGGTCCAATTTCTGAGTGGATTGAATGATTCATATGATCAAGCACGTAGGCAGATCTTGTTGAAAGGTATTACTCCCACTCTGAACTAAGCATATTCTATGATAATAGAGGATGAGGTTCAGCATTTGGCATGTTTAGTTGTTGTGGATGAGATACCTGAGCCTATTGTTATGCAAGCTAGTAGAAACCAAGAAAATCAAGGCTATAGAGGAAGGAGGTTGCAATGTGAGTACTGTCATTTCACTGGCCACACCAAGGACAATTTTAACAAGTTGATTGGCTATCCAGAGAATTGGAAACAGAGGAAGAGGAATGGAGAACAAAAGGGAACATCTGGTCAACCTAGACATGGAGGTCAAGGATATAAAGGAAATAACTCTGGAGGATATGGAAGCTACTCAAATAACATTAGTCAGGCCAGTACCTCAGCAAATAATATCTTAGGATCTCAAAATGATCAGAGTCAGCTGGGATCAGCAGATCATGTAGTGAATAATGATTTTGTGGCCAAGGTACAACGATTTACTGAGGATGAATATAGACAAATACTGCAGAGCCTAAACAAAGAGACAAAAAAAACTAAGCAGGAACCATGCATGGCTACTTGCTTAATGGCTAATGTGCTTAACATGAATGGATTGTAGATTCTGGTGCTTCTCATCATATTACAACAAGTAAACAGTCAATGACACAGGAGTATAGTATGGTAAATTCACCTAAGAACAAGGTAAACTTGCCCACAGGACATAAAACTACTATATCACATGTTGGTAAGGTTCCAATATTTGAGAATGAGAGTATTAAGGAGGTGTTATTTGTGCCAGACTTCAAGCTAAATCTGTTGTCTGTATCTAAGATCACCAGGGAATTATCTTATTTTGTTTCCTTTTACCCTGACTTCTGTGTGTTTCAGGAGCTATACAGTGGCAGGATGAAGAGGATTGGTAAGGAAGAAGGAGGATTGTACATTTTCAGGAGTGGATGTGAAATAAATAAGAAGGAAGGAATAAAACAACAGCACATAGTAGCTAGAGGTATGCTGATGCAAGATAGCAGTCTTTGGCATAAGAGATTGAGTCATCCATCATCTCAAGTATTGAAGCATTTGAAGTTGTTGAATAACAGTAGTGAATATGATGTTGTGAGTGAATGTGCAGTCTGTCTATTAGCTAAGCAAACCAGAATACAATTTCCTAGTAGTACAAGCAGATCATCAGCTGCATTTGATATAGTACACATGGATCTTTGGGGGCCTTATAAAGTCCCAACCTATGATAAGAAGTACTATTTTTAAATAGTTGTTGATGATTATAGTAGGTACACCTGGATACATCTGTTACAGCTTAAGTTTGAAACCATTGTAGCTATTAAAAATTTCTTTGCAATGATAAAGAATTATTTTGGTTTGCATGTTAAAACTGTGAGATCAGACAATGGTACTGAATTTTTTAATTCTCAGTGTACTGTACTATTTCAAGATTATGGGATAATACATCAGAGTAGCTGCAAACACACACCTCAACAAAATGATATAGTGGAGAGAAAGCACAGACATATTTTGAATGTAGCTAGAACTATCAGATTTCAATCTCACATGCCTATTAGATTCTGGGGAAAATGCATTGAAGCAGCAGTTCATTTACTGAACAGGTTACCATCTTTAGTCACTTCAGGAAAGAGTCCATATGAATTGTTATACTCTAAACCCCCTACATTGTCTCATTTAAGGGTAATAGGGTGCCTATGTTATGCAACTATGGTTCCTGAAGGTGATAAGTTCTCAAAAAGAGCCATACCAGTTGTTCTAATGGGCTATTCAACCACTCAGAAAGGTTATTTGTTGTTGAGAATTCAGACCAACAATTTTTTGGTCAATAGAGATGTGGTGTTCAAAGAACACATCTTTCCTTTTGCCAACCATAGGTTACGTGAAGAACAGACCTCATGTTTGAGACATCCTCTTGTACCATTGCCTGATGACAACATATAAGATCCTGTGACTGGTGAGCTGGGAGGATCTCCTACAGTCACAGATGAAGGATGCTTGAATGATTCTTTAGATCATGACATGCTTACAGACACCATTCAGCCTATTGAAGCTGATGCCAGTTCAGACTTCTCAGCCACACTAGATTTGCCAAAGACTCCTATTGTCACAGTCCCTCCTATAAAGACAACAAGGGTGACCAAACAACCTGTTTGGATGAAGAATTATGTATCACCACAATAAGGCAAGGCCAACAGATATCCTCTGGCCAACACTTTATCTTATGACAACATTACTCCATCATATACTAGCTATTTGGCTAAGTTTTCCAGTTTAGTGGAACCTCACACCTTCAAGCAAGCAGCAACTGATGAAAGGTGGGTTCAGGCCATGAATTTGAAAATACAAGCATTAGAAACCAACAAGACTTGGGATATAGTTGATTTACCACCTGACAAAAGAGTCATAGGGTCAAAATGGGTGTATAAAATCAAGTATCTAGATAATGGTGAAGTGGAGAGGTTCAAGGCAAGACTAGTTGCAAAGGGATATAGTCAGCAAGAGGGATTGGATTATCATGATACATTCTCTCCTGTAGCTAAAATGGTAACAGTAAGGTGTGTGATTGTATTGGCTGTCTCTAAAGGTTGGGTGCTATACCAAATGGATGTTTATAATGCTTTTCTCCAAGGTGATTTGGAAGAAGAAGTCTATATGGACATGCCTGAGGGGCTTAGACAAGAGGGACAACATAAGGTATGTAGGTTGCTTGTCTCTTTATGGGCTTAAGCAGGCCTCTAAGCAATGGAATATCAAGCTTACCAATGCCTTGTTGACTGCAGAGTTCACCCAAAGTTCTCATGACTATACCTTGTTCACATTGACAAGGAAGGAGGGCGTGGTCTTTATACTGGTTTATGTTGATAATTTGTTGATTACAGGCAACAATGCTCAGCTAATTACTAAAGCTAAGACTGTCTTGCACCAGCAGTTTAAGATGAAGGATCTTGGAGAGCTTAAATACTTCTTGGGAATTGAGGTGTTGAGATCCAAGAGTGTGGTGATACTAAATCAAAGGAAATCTGAGTGGTGTCAAATCAGCTTCTACACCTTTGGAATCTAATTTGAAGCTCACTACAATTGACTATGATCAAGCTACTGGGAGTACTCAAGATGAAGCTCTTTCAGATGTCACTATATATCAAAGAATAGTAGGAAAGCTAATGTATGCAACAATAACCAGACCTGATATCAGCTATGCTGTGCAGACCCTTAGCCAGTTCATGCAACATCCCAAAAGGTCACATTGGGATGCAACAAATAGGGTGGTGAGATATTTGAAGGGCACAGTGGGACAGGGGGTTTGGTTGCAAGCACAACAGACCACATAGCTAACATGTTGGTGTGATTCTGACTGGGTTGCCTGTACCAATACTAGAAGATCTATCACATGTTATTTCATCAAATTTGGAGGGTCCTTGGTGTCTTGGAAGTTCAAGAAGCAGCAAACAGTCTCTAGAAGCTCAGCTTAGACTGAGTATAGGAGTATGACCTCAGCCATAGCAGAGGTGATATGGTTACTTGGGCTGTTTGAGGATCTTAGTGTTAAAATTCAGAGGCCAGTCACAGTGTTGAGTGACAGCAAGTCAGCTATACAACTGGTTGTTAATCCAGTATTTCATGAAAGAATAAAGCATATTGAGATTGACTGCCATTTTATTCGAGATAAAATCAAATCAGGCATGGTTCAGACGAGGCATATTCCAACTCAACAACAAACTGCAGACTTGTTAACTAAGGGCTTGGGACTCACTCAATATCTATATTTGTTAGGCAAGCTTGGTGTGCTTAACATACTACACCCTGCAGCTTGAGGGGGTATGTTAAAGTGTGAATTAACCATCAGAAGCTGTTATTACTGTTCATTCTGTAAAGTTGTTAGCTGTTAGTGTTGTTACTGTTTCATCCAGTCTATTATTACTGTTTATTCAGTCGGTTAGAGTTAGTTGAAGTTGTTAGCTGAGTGAGCTGGCATAGTTAGTTAGAGGTGAATGATTCTAGAAGGTTCCTAGGCATGTATATATATAGATGAACTCAGAGATGTACAGAAGAATTCTTAATCAAAAAATGAAATCTTATTCTTCTTCACATTCTCTCTCTGTTTTTTGAGTTCTCCATTAGAGCTTCATCAATGGAAGCTTGAGCTCAAAGACAATTTTTCACACGAATTCTCCTCATACTTTTCCATCACGATTTTCTATTTGAGAACATTCGCCTCGTCGATTACGCGAAATTAGACACAAAAGAAGGGTAAAAAGAAAAAAAATAGTCCCCAACAGACTCAGCAGATTACTGTACATGATAGCTAAAATGATGAACAACTTGTCCAAGTTAATGATCTGAGATACTAGTGGACAACCCTACTGCAAATAAAATATTGAATTGAATTAGGTAAATTGTTGTATGTTGAGTCTTATCTCAATACATAATAAGTCTCAAAGTTGATTATATGATGAATTGATTTTTTTGAAATGTTAAGAGGGGTGAATAAGAGACATAAATAAAAAGGACTAAAAGAATATGTATTGATCAACAAAATAAAGTTAGCATTAATTGTTGAAACAAAGGTGAAAGAGCACAAAGCCAGTAAAGTATATTATGATATTACTCCAGAATATAACTTATACACCAATACTAATATGCTGTGAAGGGAAGGATGTAGATAAGATAAGACATAAACAAGTTTACTGTAACTCTGATTAGTGCTAATGCACATAGTATTCATTGCCTAGTCAAAGACAAAAATGATAAGTCTGAGAGTTTGCTGACAATTGTATATGAATTTAATGGCATTGATCAAAGATACGTTTTATGGTAAATCTTAAATGAAGTATACAGGGGATTGATAAATGATGACTTATTATTGGAGACTTTAATGTGTAATGAACCACAATGATAAAATATGTGGTAACCTTGTCAGTTAGTCCAATACTTAGTCCAATAAGCATCAAGACAATACTAACAAAGCCTTTGAACATCATTCATTCATGAAATAAGGCCATGTAGTCACTAAATATGGTGATCCTAACATGTCTGGCCATTCTCCTGTTGTTCTAACTTTGAATTCAATGCAATAGAACATTAATATGCCTTTTAGGTTCTTTAATATATGGAATAATCATGCAAACATTTTGGCCACTTGGGAAGGAGTATGAAAAGAACACACAAAAAGAGAAAAAATGAAAACATCCAGGGGACAAGTGAATCATCGCTTTTGGGCGTAGGAAGCCCTCTACCATCTATCACATTGCATTCCATCATCTCATATTGTACTGTGCCGTATCAGACCAGAACTTGGTCGGGAACTGAAGATTTTATGGGAAGGACACAAAGTGTCGTATTATTCATTCCACAAGACCTTGATCGAAGGTTATGAAGTAAGGGGGGTTGTGTCTCGATCTTCTTTGTGCGAAATATAAGGGACTAGTTCCAATAGAGAATCCTCTTGGTCTAATTCCATAGTTCACAACACTCAGACCATTACTGAAGAAGCTACAAAATGAAGGACTCAGAGTTATTAACAGAAGATAGAACAACCAGGGTGGATTTAATGATCATACAAAAACAAATGGCAATTCTATAGTCAAATACTTTGATGAAACTAGAGAAGCATGCTCTATAGAATATAGAAAAGTGGTCCTTGATAGAAGAGAGTATGCTAAAACAAAAAGTTAGAGCACAACAAATTCAACTTGAGGACTCAAATAATAAATAATTCTCAACAGATAGTAGAGTTAAGTTCTTTAACAGGTCACAAACTTATTAATGATGCATATCAAGTTGGAGACTTTGATGTGTAATATATATATATATATATATATATATATATATATATATATATATGTCTAATGGGAAGCACAAACACTACTTGATGTGAACAAATTGACTATGAGAAAGGAGCCATTGCTATCCCAACAATAGAGAAGATCAACTTGTGTGTTGGTGTAACTGATAAGGAGATCTATGAAGGATTGTGCTCAATAGGAGATAACAAAATCCAGGAATGAATGTATATATAATACTTATTTTGCCCATAATCGAGGAAGAGGTAGTTCAAGTTGTGAAGAATTTTTTTCAAAACTGGAAAGATATACAAGACAATAAAATGCACAATTATTACACTAATACTTGTGACTGCTAACCCAAGCACAATCAAAGAGTGTAGATCAATTGCATGTTGTACTATGTTATATAAGTTGATAGCAAAGATTTTAGCTTCCAGAATATAGACTGTCATAGCTTTTACGATTAGCCAGAAAGAGGTTGGTTTCATTCCACTGCTCGATGGAGCCATGGACACTCAAAATCACTGATACAAATAGCCAAAAAATATCAGAAGGATCAACTAGTAATCTCCCTGTCTCCCACTGCTCGATGGAGCCATGGATTTTGGATATTGAATGTATGCTTTTTTTGGTAACATTGTGAAATTACCATTAACCATCAAAAAATAGGGATACAAACTAAAGAGCACTTGAGCCCCTCACCTCAATTAGTGTGGAGTCTCAAGCCTCGGGAAAACTGAGAAACTACATACATAAGCCTTGCCAAAAACTCCTACAACTAGTTGATCTCTTTGAAGTCTGAAAACATTCTAGTCGAGTGCTAATTTCTCTTTTAACTTGCTCAACAATGTCAGCCTGCTGCACATAGGTACCCTTATATAATCTCCAATTTCGAGCTCTCCAGCCATGATAAATCAGACCACTCATTAATGCAGCAACCACTTCTTTTTTAAACTTCCTCCAATGCCTTCTCTGGATCATTTCCAGGACCTGCTTAGCCTCACCAGAGGGGAGTTGAATGTTTGCCCAATGTAGAATCTGCTCTCGAATGCTGTTAAACCATCTGCAATGGACAAATAAATGGGAGCTAGACTCTAACTCTTGGGACTCACATAAACAATAGGAGCTATCCTCCACTGAAATATGCATATGCAATAGCCTCTCCTTAGTTAACAATCTCTGATGTACAGCTAACCACATGATGAACCTATGCTTTGGTAATGAAACAGGATTCCATATAAGTTCTGCCACATTCAATTTCTCCTGATAATCAGATAGAGCCAGATAGCCTTTAGTAATCGAGTATTCCCCTTTTACTGTTAGGATGAACCTATCATGTACATACCAGCTACTCATCATTTCCTTTATGGAGTTGAGTTTCGTCCAATACCAACTACCATCCACTGGAGCCTTGTGTGTCCATATGCTGGTATATGATTTCATATAAATTCCATGCACCCATTTCACCCATAAAGAGTCCTCCT
The DNA here is from genome assembly GCA_003996215.1 of Jaltomata sinuosa. Classification (NCBI taxonomy): domain Eukaryota; kingdom Viridiplantae; phylum Streptophyta; class Magnoliopsida; order Solanales; family Solanaceae; genus Jaltomata; species Jaltomata sinuosa. Next base: position 104,418 of record QJPP01007226.1, read on the forward strand.
TCATAACAATTTGCCATAACAGCTTCCCAACAGATGCCATGTTCCATTGCCCATAAGCTTTGACACTTAGACCTCCTTGTTGTTTTGATGCACAAACTTTAGCCCAAGACACCAATGAGACCTTCCTGTTGTCTTCTTTGCTCCCCCATAAGTATGCTCGACACTTCTTATCTACCTCATCCACTACTCCTTGAGGAAGGATAAAAACTGAGCCCCAAAAACTATGGATTGAGAATAACACTGCTAACACCACCTGCAGCCTCCCTGCATAGGATAATTGTCTAGCATATGTGGTATTAATCCTCACAATAATCTTATTGATCAGCATATGGCAGTCTAGCTTGCTCCATTTTCTAGAGTATAGAGGCAGACCTAGATATCTTATAGGAAAAGACCCCATGGTGAAACTTGTTAGTGAGAGCAGTTGAGCTTTAACTTGTTCAGTCATTCCTGCCAAGAAAATGCTTGACTTCTCCATATTTGCAACTAGCCCAGTGGAAGCACTAAAATGTCCCAGAGCTTCCTGTATTCTAGTGACAGATCTTGACTCACCCTTACAAAACACCATTAGATCATCAGCAAATACCAAATGAGTAAGTTGTAGTGCCTTATACATAGGATGGAATCGAAAATTTGGTAGTAAGCTCATGCTTTTCAGAATTCTTGATAAGTATTCCATCACTAAGATAAAAGGCAAAGATGAGATAGGGTCACCTTGTCTAAGGCCTCTCTTTCCTGCAAAATATCCATGTCCTTCCTCATTCACCTTTACTGTAAACTTAGGTGATGTGACACAAACCATAATCCAGTGAACAAATCTTGCTGGAAAGCCATATCCTATTAGAGCCTCCTCAAGAAACTCCCAACTCACCATATCATAGGCTTTCCTGAGGTCAATTTTCATCAAACATCTAGGAGAAGTCTTTCTACTGTAGTGTCTAAGTAGGTCATGACATATAAGGACATTATGCAGCATGGACCTCCCTTGGACAAAAGTTGCCTGATTTTCAGCTACAATACTATCCACAGCTATTTTCAGTCTACTACAAATCAATTTGGAGATGCATTTGTATACCACATTACAACAGGAAATAGGTCTGTATTGGCTTGCCAACTCAGGGTCATCCACCTTTGGTATAAGGGCAATATTTGTAGAGTTGAGTTGGGTCAAAAGTTTACCATTTTCAAAGAAATCTAGGACTGCTGCAGTTATATCCTGGCCTACTATGCTCCATGAATTTTTGAAGAAGCATGAGCCATATCCATCTGGACCTGGGCTCTTGCTGCTATTAATGGAGAACATGGCACTCTTAACATCCTTAGCTGAGAAAGGAGCTAACATAAGTACTTGTTGGTCCATAGTTAGAACTACTCCATTCTGCAAGAAATACGAGCTTGATTTCTGTCTAACATATTCTTTTTTTCCTAGTAGCTCCTCATAGTAATCGACAAATATTGTTGCAATGGTATCAGGATCAGTCTGTCATTCACCTTGTCGATTCTTTAACTGTGTGATAGCTTGTTTGAGTCTCCTATGCTTTATGACTGAATGAAAATATTTAGTGTTTCCATCTCCCAACTTAATCCAACTGATCTTGCCTAGCTGCTGCAAGTATACTTCTGCCAAATAAGAAGAGTGCTTAAATTTCTTGGATAGACTTTTCTCATCCTGTTGTGCTTCAATATTCAAAGGATCAGCTTGTAAGGAAATTTGAGCATGCTTTAGAGCTTTCCTGTCCTCCTCTGCTGCATCAATAATAGTTCTAGAGTGCTGGCCACTCATCCTCTTCAAAAGTGGCTTCAACAATTTCAACTTCTTAACAACTTGAAACATTTTATACCCTTGTACATCTACCCCCCAGCCAGCTTTAACTGTGTCCATGAATTGAGAGTGTAGACCCCAAGCATTGCAGTATTGGAATGCCCTTCTTCTTACAACTCTATCCTCTGTCAACCTCATTTTAGCAGGACAGTGATCACTAGTATCTTCAGGAAGAAAGATTACCTTACTGAGAGGCATAGTATCCAACCACTATTAGTTTATCAGTACCCAGTCAATCTTTGAATATATTCTAGAATCATTACTCTTGTCATTCCATGTGTATTTACTATCTTGATATGGTGGCATCAGTAGCCCACATTCTTCAATACATTCAGCAAAGTCAGTCACTTCTATCCATGTCACATGATTGCCTCCTATCTTGTCATCTGCATGAAGCACAAAATTAAAATCTCCTAACAGTATCCAAGCTTTCCTGTTACTATTGTGGAATTCAACCAGATATTCCCACAGACTTCTCCTTTCCTCCTTAGTATTAAAGGCATAGATAAATGTCACTAAGAATGTGAGTTGTTGTGGGATATGTTTGACTGCACAAGTGATTGCCTGAGCAGTCATACTAATTAGAGTAACTTGGTAGTAATCTGGTCTCCAAGTGAGCCAAATTCTACCATTGTAGTGATGCTCTAAGTTAGTAATAAAAGGCCAGCCACCAAATAGTTTAGCTGCGACAGTATCAATCTTGTCCCTCTTTATTTTAGTTTCTAACAAACCAATTATTCCAACTCTTTCCTCATTGCAAAGGAGCTTCACCTCATTTTTCTTATTAGGGCCATTCAAGCCCCTCACATTCCAACTAAGTAGATTATCCATTCCCAGAATAAGGAATGGTCTTGCCTGCCTCATTTCCCACTTGTCCTTGATTCCCTTAGGGGTTAATATTAGGAGACTTATGCAGGAATTGGAAGGTGTTATTGCGGCCCAATTGCTGGCTTTGGACATGGTGGCTCCTCCCAAACTTCAATGGGGTGATCCATCCAGTACTATCAGCTTGCCCTCTTCTCTGTGGACTTACTTGGCTATCCCGATGGTCATTTGCTGGAGCCTCACCCTGCTTCATCACACCTGATGCAGGCTCAGTATGTTCCTCCACAATCTGGTCAATAATCTCTTCTTACTGTACACCAGGCCTTGTCCTAGCCTACTTAACACCATTCTTCTTCCTGCAGACTTCAATGGAATGCCCATACTTGTCACAGTGTTTACATAGTGTAGGTTTCCATTCATAAGTGACCTTTTGCTCCATCAAATACCTTTTTTCATTCCTGAACATAATCTTATCAAGAAGCTTTGCATTTAAGTCTACCTCAATTAGCAGCCTAGCATAGTTCAAGCCTATTTTCTTCTCAGTATTACTATCCACCATAAGTGGCCTCCCAATCAAGCTTCCAATCTTACTTAATCCTTTCTGACTCCAATATTTGAAGTCCAATCCGGGCATCTTAATCCATATAGGAACAGTGTGCAGTTCATCTCTAGAAAACTCCATATCCGGGCTCCATGCCTTCACAATAAATGGCTTGCTATCAAAATGATAGATACCACCTTGAATCACTTCAGTTTTCCCCACTGTTGTATCAAATCTCACCAGGAACACACCATTCTTCAGCATCACGATCTTATTAATTCCATACTTCCACCATAATCTCTGGACATAGCCCTTGATAACGGTATATGGTGGGTGGGCACCCAACACATAGCAAACTATGGAATTCTTCCAGTACTCAATTTCGGAGCTAATATCTTCTAAGTCAATTTCAATACATGGAATCTCACCTTGCGTCGTAAGCGCCACATAGTCAAGTTTAAATCCTGCATTAACAACTTTATCTATATCAAAACTATCCCAAATTGATGCCTTCTTCTCTGGTATATTCCCCTCCTCTTCGACTATATCAGCCCAGGATTTCCTGCTACTGCATGGTGGATCTGATTACTGACTGTTGTGATCTAAAACAACATCCAACCATTATTGTTGAGCTTCTTTCTGCTTAGCTTTGAGTTGAGTTTTGTCCTCCTTGCCTGGAACTTCTATCTCTGTTTCTGATTCAGAGGATGAATCCTCATAAATTGGTTTTGGTGAGGTCACTGTTTCGTTGGTTTTACCCCCAAATTTGCTTGATCTAATTCCTGTACGTGTGTCTTGAGTAGTCTTACTTCCTCGCATGGTAGTAGTTGTCGATGCCAAACTTTCCTGCGCCATTAGAGCCTTTTGTGATGGCTTCCGATCTCTCTTACCCATGGTAGGCGCAGTTTAAGCTAAAATGCGTCGAGAGAGAAAACCATCGACAAAAACCTCATTGAATGTATTCTATGAAGCTTGTTTATTGGTTTTTCCTCCACAAGAATAATGAACATAAGAAATTTCATCGGGTGAAAAATTGAAAGGACGAAATTTGCTCAAGCTTTAGGCTTGAGGATCTTGACAGTCTCCCAGGTGAACTCTGGGTCATCACGGCCAAAGTGACCATAAGCAGTAGTCTTCTGGTACCTGAAGTTGCCTCCTCTCGTCAAGTCAAGATTGATTGCGATCATCCCAGGCCTGAAGTCAAAATTCTCCTTCATCAGAGCTAATATATCCTTATCTGGAACGGTACTTGTCTTGTAAGTGTCGACAAACACGGAAAGTGATTCAGCCACACCAATCGCATAAGAAACCTGCACAATACAGCGGCGAGCAAGTCTTGATGCAACCACACTCTTAGCCGCATGTCTAACAATATAAGCACCACTCTTTTCCACTTTAGTAGTATCCTTTCCTGAGAAGGCACCTCTACCATGAGCACCCCATCCACCATAGGTGTCAATGATGATTTTCCTGCCAGTGAGTCCAGCATCTCCATGTGGACCATCAATGGCAAAGCAACTTGATGGATTTAGGTGGAAGATAGTGTTCTCATCAAGGTACTTAGCTGGGATGACATGTTTGATTACATTCTCTTTTAAGTCTTGCGCAATCTTTTCATTTGTGATAGTTTCATCATGTTGAGTTGAAATATGAGAACTGTGTGAACTCTAGTTGGGATCATGGCACCATTCTCATTCTTGTACTCTACGGTTACTTGAGTCTTCCCATCAGGTCTGAGCCATGGGCAAGTTTTGTTCTTCCTCACTTCAGTAAGCTTGGCACTAAGCTTGGTGGCCAAAACATGAGTAAGGGGCATGAGCTCAGGAGTTCCGTCCGTGGCATAGCCAAACATGTGGCCTTGGTCACCAGCTCCAATTTCCTCTGGTTTCTTTGTAAGATGACCATGAACCCTTGGGCAATGTCAGGGCTCTGCTGCTCAATGTTGACCAGGACCTTGCAGTTGTCAGCATCAAGGCCGACATCAGGTGAGGTGAAGCCAATGCCTCTGCAAGTATCACGTACTATCTTCTCATAGTCTACATTGGCTTTGGTTGTGATCTCCCCAAATACCATGACCATGTTTGTCTTTGTGCAGGTTTCACATGCAACCTTGCTCTCTGGATCTTGTGCAAGGCAAGCATCGAGAATGGCATCTGAGACTTGGTCACAAAGCTTGTCGGGATGGCCTTCATTGACTGATTCTGAGGTGAACAAGAAAGTTTCCATTTCTGCCAGAAACAGAGAGAATGTGTTAAGACCGCAATCCTGAAATATTCAATTAAAAAGACATCGAGACAAAAGTTGATCGCATCTACGATGATGATGATGAGACAATAGAAAGCAGCAAGACTTAGAAAACAAGGACAACCAAGTATTCAATCATACTAACAGAGAAAAAGACTTCTGCACTTGGTGGCAGAATACCATGAAAATAACACAGGGACAATGTGGTTGAATATTTTTAATTCAGAAAATTCTAGTAGACTGTTCAATGCTTATCATTATTTAAAAATACAAGGTGCCTTGTTTCATCAAACAAAGAGGTCTCTGCAATATTGGTCACAGTTCATAACAACCCGTCCATGCTTGACCCTGGCGATTAACATGGAAAGTACAGCGGGAAAGTCTATCCGGGTTACCTTAAATGGTTAAGACTCATTTCAGCGCAGAAATTATGATTATAAGAATTTCAAACACCAAATATTCCCATAAAGTTTCCCCATTTTACATTACATTACTTAAATTTTTTGCATCATTTGCTATACGTAAACTGCGTCCAAAGGGAGATCCGAGACAAGTCAAGAACTCAAGATCCATCACTCATCATATGTCATTTGGTTTGAACAAATCTTCATTTTAAGGAACTAGAACGAATAACACACATGCACCTACAATTGCACACCAAAACCATTTCTAATACCAACTGTTCCAAGCCAAAAACAAACGCTTTACATTTGATCACATGATATTATGTATTTCACCACTGTTAGCACTCACACTAACCAAAATCGGTACCAGACATGACAGTTCATAATGTAACTCCTATCTTAACAATTAGAGGCGGAGCTACAGCTTCGGCTATTGGTTATGCAGAACCCGACAGTTTTGGCTCAAACCATGTATTTCTGTTTAAAAATCCACTTAATATGTATAAATAATTTATCAAGATCCAGTAAGTTGCGGTTTCTAGACTCACGAGTCACGAACACATGAACTCAAATTCGTAAATACGCCTATCTTACCAATGAGATCTGATTACTCCTATAGTATGATATTAGAAGACGTTGAAATAAAGATGATGTTAGCACGTAAAACTACCAAATTCATGGAAAAAATTACAACTTTGCTAACAAATCCGACCCTCGTTCTATAACAACAAATTAACCAATGAGATCTGTTACTACTTTAGCTGATAGTAAAACATAACGAAAATAAATAAATAAATAAATAAATAAATAAATAAATAAATAAGAGATCTGATCACAACAAACATGCCCGTACTCAAGCATGCGTAACACAAAAAAGTATTTTCAATTATAACAACAATGCCGTCACCTTTTTTTGTTTCCGGCAGATTGATCCCTAATCCTCTAGGTAGATAATTCAATATTCAACCAAGCGCACCATTTAACCTTCTTGGAGCATGTGTGTCAGCAGATAATATTATACCAATTTCAAAAAATATGTACATAAAATATTTGATTTTACAGAGAGACCACGAGTTTACGTGCTCCATTTTTAGGTGTCTGGTACACGCATTAGAGCCTAACTAATCCGAATTCTCATTACTGGGGACAATGCTCCCTACAGAATTTTTTTCATATCTCAGGCTCGAACCCGATGAAGAGATCCCAATCATCCCACCACAACTTATGTTGGTGTTCTAGCAAACCATAAACTTATTACATTCAAGTTTTAAAAATTAATAAAATTAATAATTTATTATCAGAAATGTTGAGATCAATCTTAAAATTCATTATATGTAAGATTAAATGCAGATATAGAACAGTAAAATTGACTATTAGTACTAAATTAATAGGTAGATTTGAGTTGGTACCTTGAGGGAGAAAGTGGTAGATCTGAGAAGAGAAAGTAGAAAGGACGAGATTTTGATAGTGTGATTTTTGTGTGTGTGTATATATATAGGATGCGGAATTGGAGCCAGCGACTCGCTCTCTCTCTTTCCTAATTAGGTACTACTTACTACTCATCTATTTCCTTTTATGTCCAACATAACTAAAATAGATCACAAATGCTTTAAAAGTTGTTTTTAAAAAAAATGAAGCATTAATTTAACATTTGGAAGATAATTGACAAGTTTTTAATATTTTTTTTATTGCAATTTTCGGATAACTTTTAGGGACCGTTTGGTAGTTGGTTGGAAGGTGAATTATGCATGTATTAGATTTTACATAAGTAATATTATCTTTGATAGCTAGTTAGGAGGTAAATTATTCATGTATATAAAATTAATAAGTGTATTTGATTTGCAATTTAGAAACCCGAATAACTAATATATGTATAAGTTATGAGGAAATGTATGTATTATTTTATTTTATTTTTTTAAAATGTAAAACTTGAACCATAAGTTTATATTTATTTTTTTAAAAAGACCCATTATTTTAGATTTTGCAAAAAAAAAAAAAAAAAAACTCATGCTCACCATGAAAGACTATCCGTACTATGTGAAAGCTTAATTTTGTATTTCAATTCCTCTGCTTTTATTATTTTTGTATTTCAAAGGGACAGAATAGGCACTATGTTACCTAGACTAGTCTCCTTATGTAATGACTGTAATGACTCTTATGTTTGAGTAATGAATAAAAAGTCTTTATTACCAAAAAAAAAAAAAAGGAGTATACATATAATATAATACAGTATATGTTCTTTTACTAATAATGAGCACATATCTTAAATTGAAATTTTATTTTATTTAAATTTCTAAATTTTGAATATAAGTTTGAATAAAACTGAATGTATCTATCACTTGTCACTTGTCACTTGTCACTTGTCAGTAAGAGAAGCATCTCTTTGAAAAGGTTCAATCTTTGCTCTATAAATAACAAAAAGAAAATCTACAAAGTGACAAAAGATTTTGTATATGTGAACTTGACTTGTTATATCCAATGAAATGACAGAGAAAAATTTACATGCATGAACTTGACTTGTTGTATATTAAGGTTCTGTTTGGAAAGTCACCTGGTAATTAGAATTGGTGTAATTATTAAGATAATAATTATCAATTTAATAATTATATAGTCTAGTAATTATATTGACCTATTTGGTTACCATAATGTAATTATAGTGTAATTACAAATGTATTATTTGATTGTACAAGTGTAATACAGTATATGTTCTTTTACTAATAATGAGCACATATCTTGAATTGAAATTTTATTTTATTTAAATTTCTAAATTTTGAATATAAGTTTGAATAAAACTGAATGTATCTGTCACTTGTCACTTGTCACTTGGCACTTGTCACTTGTCACTTGTCAGTAAGAGAACATCTCTTTGAAAAGGTTCAATCTTTGCTCTATAAATAACAAAAATAAAATCTACAAGGTGACAAAAGATTTTGTATATGTGAACTTGACTTGTTATATCCAATGAAGTGACAGAGAAAAAATTACATGCATGAACTTGACTTGTTGTATCCAATGAAGTGATAGAGAAAAAATTACATGCATGAACTTGACTTGTTGTATATTAAGGGTCTGTTTGGAAAGTCTTGCTAATTAGAATTGGTGTAATTATTAGGATAGTAATTATCAATTTAATAATTATATAGTTTAGTAATTACATCAACCTGTTTGGTTGTTACAATGTAATTATAGTGTAATTACAAGTGTACTATTTAGTTGCACAAGTGTAATCACATGATTATATTAAAATTTAATAAAAGTTAATTATCAAAAACTAAAAATTTATACTAAATAAATAAGGGCCTTTATAAATAATATTATATAAAAAATTTAATGTATATATATATATATATATTGTCTTTTGAAATATATTAATTAATAAACATACATTCTTAATTAATAATATTATAAAAAAATAATTAATTTATATTTTTTAAATTAGTATATTTTAATTAAATTAATCATAAAAACTTAAAGTACAGATTTTTAAGAACATCATGAAATGCATGTTTAGCAAAAAGATTAATATTATTAATATAATGTCATAAAATTATTAAAACATTTGACAAAAAGATAATCTATCAATTCTAACTAAAAAATAATTTGCTTGCAATGTGAAATATCAAGTTAATACTAGTAAAACAAATAAATTGGAACTGAAATATAACATAAGTTCAAAATTCAAAACAAAAAGTTAACATAATACTCTTATGTTAAATTTCAATGTAACGTATCTAAATATGATTCAAAAGAAAAGGAAAATATAAGTATATAACCTTATTCAATAATGAATTCTACTTTAATTAAAAAATTATAATACTAACTAAATTATGCTAAATGAAAAAAAATAAACATAAAATAAATATAAAATAAATAATACGAACAATTACATGAAATCACAAGAAGTAAAGATTTGAAAATGAGAAGGAAATGAAATATAAATAATATAAAATAAAAAATATATTTTTTAAAATTATTTGAATAATAAAAATAAAAAAGAATTTAAAATAACAGAACTAAAAAATAAATTAAAACAAAAAATAAAAAATAGAAATAAAAGGACGAAATTAGAAAGTAATCAGCTTGTAATTACACCTGGTAATTACCAGCAATTCACCGCTCTCCCTGTGAATTGGAGAGTGTAATTACCCCTTGTCAATTACACTCAATTACCTGCTGACCAAGTAATTATCTGACCAACCAAACATGTAATTACACCCAATTACACCAAATTCAATTACCAGAATGGCTTTCCAAAGAGGCCCTAAGGAAATTCTTATAAATGCATCCAACTAATTATAACAGTTATATTAATCTACTTATAACTGTCATTTGCTATTAATTTATGGCTTCGTACTCCATGCATACTGCTCAATCACAAAATCGCAAGTATCGAATTTTGTTATTCACGTGATTAGAGCAGTTAATTAGTCAAATATTAATCAAATATAGTAGTTCATGTTCAGCTTTGATCAGAACCCCAAAAGGTCACAACACATAAAATTTCTTTAAGAAATGTCGATTTTACGCCTTAACCCCTCGTATGATTTTCATTTTTCAGGTTTATCAATTTTTTTACACCAATTGATAGACATTTTACATTCTTTCTACTATATAAGAAGCGTGACGAAGGATTTAAGATCGCCATGTGTGCTTAGTGGTAATTAAAATGAAAGGTAATGACAATTTTGACCTTTCACCTTCTAGGTGCCGTAGCATTAACTTAAATGTTCAACGGTTCAACCTACTCATTCCACAAGACACAACATCACTCTAGAAATTTAAAGATAATTATATTGTGACTTTTATGAATAATACTAATAATTTATATTACGTGCCACTCAACCTGCAATACATTTCTCAATCTCATCTCACCGCTATGTGCATTTTAAAGTATTACCAAAAAAAAAAAACATTTTAAAGAACTTGTTTTCTATAGAAAATAAAGTTTCAATATTGATCATAGTATTAAGCTACTTTATTGAATGATTAATAGATTGTTAAACCCCATCGATGACTGTCAATTTGTTACTCCTTCGGTTCAATTTAATTTGTCTTACTTTTTTTTTTAGTTTAATCCGAACAGAATGTCTCTTTCCTTTTTTGCTAATTTTAACTTTCTACATAATATGTTTAAGATTACAAGATTAGAAATATTTTTAATACATTTTACATATCTTTAGTTTAGGACCATAAGATTCAAAAAAAAAAATTATCTTCTAAAATTTTATGCAAAGTCAATATCAAACAAATAAATTAAATATATTTTTCATCTTTTTTTCACAAAGGCCGTTCGTAACGACCTGATAGCCGAATTTAAATGTCCGAAGAAAAGAGTCCAATAACACTTGTTGTGTGGGCTGAATTAAGTCCAATTACACAACCCTTTTCAAAAGTAAATATGGATCTAATACCCAATCTGACTAATTAGCCTTTTTGGTCCAATGGGCCAAAATTCATGAGTACCATTCGAAAAGTAAAAAGGGACAAGAACACAAATGGCAGTCGGCCGAACAAATTTCAGAAAATAGCCAAGGGATTAAAAATCTCACTTTCTAGCTAAAATCACTAGCGTCGGAGTCGCTATACATATTTTATACAATAATGATACAAATTCTATACACATCCTATATACAACAATTATACAATTTCTATACACATCCTATATAGTTTCTATACACATCCTATACAGTTTCTATAGAAATCTTATACATATACATATTATATACAATAATTATACAATTTTGATCTACATCCTATACAATTTTGCTCAAATTTAAAAATGGCTATCGCATACAGTTTTTATACACATCCTATACAGTTTTGTCCAAATTTCTATACAATTTCTATAGAAATCTTATACAGATACATATTATATACAATAATTATACAGAGTTGATACACATCCTATACAGTTTCACTCCAAATTTAAAAATGGCCATCACATGAAATTTAAATAGTCGAGTGGTCTTATGATGATATTATTTTTAAATGGCCATTTTTGGTGGAAATAGTTTGACCGACTGGCCATGTGATGTCCTTTTCCCAAGTAAAAACTTCTCGGAGTAGCTTGTTTTGACTGCTATTAACGTACTCATTGCACATATATTCACTTTAGATATGCGGTGTCTGAAATAGGCTTGATAAAATCAAACTCAGACATAGTATTTGAAGTTATATATGACTAAAAACGTGAAATTCAGTCTTCTTTCTTTGCACTGAAGTTCAAAATGAAAATGGTTGGACTTCATTTTTTACTTCAGCCATTTCTATATGAAGTTCATGCACGTATGAATGGAGTTCAAATAAAAATGTCTAAAGTCAGACAAAAATGACTAAATTTTCGTCATACATGAGTGAAATCAAGCCTGCAAATCACACAGGGGATGTAAACCGCACTAGGCAAGTCCTGTGCGACAGACTCGACTCAGAAGGCATTGAGGAGGGATCGATCCCAGGTCAATGTTCCATTTATTAACCTTTCAAATTCCAGCATTGCTTGCTAGAATTATTCTGTATTTTAATTAAGGATAGTTTTATCCAACATTTTTATTTGATAGTAGGTATTAATTGTGACTATTTACACACTTTGTCCTGATGTGTCAGGTATATAGTTGGATGTAGGGGTGGCAATCTCAGTCCATATAAATGAAATGAGTTTATTTAATTCATATTTTAATTAGGTAAATATGAACTTCAATCTATTTTAAGAGTTCATAAAAATAGGGCATTTTACATAAATCATGCATCTTTAGAACCTCATTACTCTTTAAGACATTAGTTTACCTAATTATATTTTTTACCACTTTTCATACTTTTGTATACATGCATATTTCACGTTGATGGTATGTATCTCAGATACATGGATAACTAATTATGGAAATTTTAATTAATCAAATCCCTTAATATAAGGCAAAAATCAAGGCATGTATATGTGTTTAATTAATTTTATTTTATTACTTTTTAAAAATAATAAATTCATTCATTTCATTAATATAAGACGGAAACATGTATATCTTGGTTATGTAATTTGATTCTTTTTCATCTAATGTATCATTTTATGTGTATCTAGTACTAATTTTATGTATATTTTAATATGTATCAATTATTAATTTCATGTATATATTTATATGTATCTAGTATTAATTTGATGTATCCAATATCAATTTCATATATTATCTCCAAAAGTACAATAAATTCAGTATTAATTTGATGTATCCAATACAATTTTTTGTGTGCAAATACTTTTGATACATATATTTGGGTTGTATTCAGTACTAATTTCATACATTTTTGAGATACACTAAATTCAGTATTAATTTGATGTATCAAATATAAATTTCATACAGTGAATTTAAAATACATGTATCTAGTATTAAGTTGACCCATTAAAACTTTTGATACATATATTTGTGCATAGATACATGCTTAAAAGAAGAAGAAGAAAAAGATGCAAAATATATAAGAAGAAACACAGATCTGATCGAAAAACTCTCCGACTTGGACTATACGTGCAGTTAGAGTATGGAGATCCCTACCCCTTGCAGTCGAGGTCGTAGATTTCACTCTAGTTATTATTCTGAACGCGCGACTGATCACCCAGTTCATAGCCTCCTAAAACATAAAGCTTCCTACCAATTGAAGCTACAAAGGGTTGAACCTGAGAAAAATTCCTGAAAGAATATATGATTTTCCGGCCAAATTTAGAATTTTTGGTATTAAATTTGAGCAAAGTACTAGAGATCACTCGAGAATAAGAATTTAATGGCTGATTTGGATATGTCCGGTTCAGCGACATCCATCGTAGAAGATATCATCAATGATAGTCCAGCTTCTTTCTTTAATAAATACAAAAAGAGCGTATTTTTTTAAATTGGAAATAGTTTCAAGGAGTTTGAGATTGAGGGTTTTAGGAGGAGTTTTGAAAGGGTGAAGGAAGCAGAAGCAGTGGTGGCAGTCATTTTTGAGATCTTTGTGTGTGTGTGTGTGTGAGAAGAAGAGAAGGGAAGGAAAAAAAAGAATAGATTAATCGTGATTTGGGTGATTTGAATTTAGGAGGAGCGTAATTTACGTCGTTGAAGCAGGAATGTGCTTATTTTATGTATCTGATATAAAGAGTGAGTTTTTGATAAGATGTGGTATATTAAGTAATTAAACTAAACTGATGGGAAGAATAGTAGATATGACAGGAATTTTTAGTTCTTTAAGTAATTTATCCATAAAAATATGATCAAAATAAGTAAAATATGAGTATTTGTATATACTCATAATACATCACTCACTTCTAATCAAAATCTCTAATTTGTGCAAAAAATTAAAAAAAATTAATATTAATTTTTAATTTTAAAAATATTAATTTATTTTTAAAAAGAATTGGGGGGTGGTGGGGCTGAGATACGGGGTGAGGGGTGGAAAAAAATTATTTAAAAAAAAAATATATAATATACCCAAACATATAAAAACATATAAAAAAACATATAATTTTTTTTTATATATAAAATAAATTATTTTAAAGAAAAAAACATATAAAAAATTGGGGATGGATGAGCGGAGGTGGGGGGTTGGGTTATAGAATTTTATTTTTTTAAAAAAATATAATCTTTTGTTGTAAAACATAAAAAAGAATTGGGGGTGTGGTGAGTGGAGGTGGACGGGGTTGGGGTAGGGGGAGGGAAAAGGGGTAGAAAAATATTATTTTTTTTAAAAACATAAAAAAAATAATGAAAAACATAAAAAAGAATTGGGGTGTGGAGGGTGGAGGTTGGGTTTGGGGGGGGGGGGTAGGGAGGGGGGGGGGGTGGGGGTAGAAAAATACCTCTTTTTAAAAAAAAAGCATAAGAAAAATTATTTTAAAAAAAAAACCATAAAAAAATTAATTTTTTTGAAAAACATAAAATAATTGGGGATGTGGAGGGTGGACGTGGGGGGTGGAGGAGTAGGTAGGGGCGGGGTGTGGGAGGGGAGGTAGAAAAATACCTTTTTTTAAAAAAAACATAAAAAAAATTATTTTTTAAAAAAAACATAAAAAAAAATGGGGTGAGTGGGTGGAGGTGAAGGTGGGGTAGGTGGTGGGGTGGAGGGGGAGAGTAAACAAATAATTAATTTTTCTTTTGAAAAACACAAAAAAAAAATTACTTTTTTGAAATATATACAAAAGGTCTCAGGTTCAAATTCCAGCGGAGGCAAAAAACACTAGGTGATTCTTCCCATCTGTTCTAGCCTTGGTGGATAGAGTTACCTGGTACCTGTTGCTGGTGGGAGGTGGAAAGTATCCCGTGGATTTAGTCGAGGTGCGCGAAAGCTGACCCGGACACTACAGTCATCAAAAAAAAAAAAATTGGGGATGGGTAAGTGGAGGTGGAGGTGGATGTGGAGGGTAGGGGTGGGGTGGAGGGAGAGTTGAGGAGTAGAAAAATAATTAATTTTTTTTTTTTTGAAAAATACAAAAAATATTTTTTTTGGAAAGCATAAAAACATTGGAGGTGAGTGGAGGTGGGGAATATGGGTGGGGGGTGGAGGTAGTTTGAAAAATTGGTGGGGAAGGAGGGGGTTGGGGGTAGGATTTTTTTTTTTGGTCATGAAGGGGTGGGTAGAAAAAAATTCATTACAAAACTTAAAACATATAATTTTTTTAATTCTCCAATCAGTGTAACTGAAAGGTAAATTTTTTTTTATCTCTTTTATAAAATTGGAGGGGTGGGTAAAAAAAAATACATTGCAAAACTTAAAACATATAAATTTTTTAATTCTCCAATCAATATAAGTAAAATATGGGTAAACTCATATTCAATCCGTTCATTAATTATCCAAATCATATTTATTTATATAGAATATTAACGAATTGGGTAATTACTCATTTTTGCTCAAACTGTTCTCAATCCAATCAAATTCACCCATTTGTCACCCCTAGTTGGATGACATATTCATATCAGGAGGATCCGCAGAAATAAGAATTTCATATTTTATATTCTCACTCATATTGTCTACTTATCATCAGAAATAGACGAAGTCAAAATTTTAATTTTATAAGTTCTGAATTTTTGGAATAATAACTTTAAGTGTAAGAAATATAACTGGATTCTAGATTTTATATGTATATATATTTAATAATTTTTTTAACACAAATATATAATTTGAACAATAAATACTAGGCTCAAGTGAACCCGCAATCAAACTTTTACCTTTGCCACTGCTAATAGCAAATGGTGGAAATACAATCAAGCTTTACCTTTATGCATTGTTTGATATCTGCTTTGGCTTTTAATTAATTTGAATTACACTATATAAGATTCATTAAAAAAAAAGTACTTCTTATCGAGTTTTATAATCCTCAAAACTTAAATAAAAAATCACTAATTGAATAAAAATATTCTATATGTTTCACCACAGCCTTACTTGATTATTAAGCTTCACTTGGTGGCCCCATAAAAATGAGGGTGCCACAAGCTAGATTTTAGAGAATGTTGAAATCCAATTTCACTAGCTTGATCCTTTGCCAGTTTGCCTTGAAGAAACAGTACTTTAGGACATTCCCTCAAGAATTTGTAACTACTAACTGCTAAAACATAGCATATGAACAAATGATTTTTAGGAAAATGCGAAATCATTCTTAACGGTTAATTTTTGTAAGATAAAAATCTTGCTAATTCAAAATTATTGACCCAGGCCAACCAAGTTATTTTAATTTCAATGTCGACAAAAGACCAACACTCAAGTTTTATAGTTGTTGATTTGCTATCTCGATCATAATTTCCTTATCTCCATAGAGAAGGGTACTTTTCTTTTGGATCGGTTGCGGACGAGGAAGGATTCTAACCCCCCACATTTAGTTCATAGCAAAAGATATCACATAAAAGATATTTGACTAAAGTCTATAAGAAGGCAAAACTGACTTATTGTTTTATTTATGCATTTGACGAATAACCAAAGTATTTATAGGTCAAAATTATCCTCAATTTATGATTTTTCAATTTATAAATACTTCTAGTTTGATTAAGTTATTTACTGTTTTATCATTAATATTTTTTCGAATCCTCAAAATATCCTTTCCAAAATAAAATTTCAAACTTCCTCTTCGCCCATGTACTCCTTTTCTTTACAATGATACCTTTAAACTTATATATTTTTTCATAAAAAAATTAAAGGTTTTTAGTCATTATAACATAAGAACAACTTATCAGTAGGGGAAGGTGAGATATGGGGGAAGCAATTACAAGATAGGGGAATCGAATCCTCACCAACAAGATAAAAGTTCAAGTAGTCAATCAATTGAGCTACTAAAATTTCCTACATGTTAACTACTTATTTTTCACTTTCAACACTTTTACTCAAATATATAATTGTTGTTTGATGACAATCAACTTCAACACTTAAAAATATTTATCAACATTTGATGCTTATTAACTATTTCCAATCAGCTAACTCAAATGTGCTCGTTATTTTGTCAATTTCAACCATGTTCTTGGATAACCACCAAGGCAATAAGGCATGACTAGCCAGAGTTCCAATCCAATTAATACTCTCTTCTTTTATTTTTACTTGTTCAGTACAAAAAATAAAAGATAATTTATCACTAAGTTTGTAATTTAGATAATTTATCACTTAGAGCATCTTTGATGTGAGGGATAAGATAAAATAATTTCGGGATAAATTTTTAGTCCTCTTAATCTTTTGTTTGGTTACACATCTGAGATAACTTATCCCAAAATTAATATTTAGTGATGGATAAGTTATCCCTACCTTTGGGTGGAATAACAATCCTGGAATAACTTATCGCAGGATAAAGTAGTTAAAATGATAAAAATACCCCCTCAAGTCTTTCTTATATAGATTGAAATATCAAAAACACACCTAAACTATCCCCTTTTATTGAGTTTCATACCTAAACTATTGAAGTGTGAGTTTCATACCTAAACTATCACTCATTTGTTTGACAAACACACTTCAACTGATATGTGATGGTGTGTATTACACTCTTTATTTTATTTTAAAAAATCCTGCCACGTGGTACTCTGCATGAATTTTTTTTTCACCTTGACAAAAATTAAATAAATTATTAGTATTAGATTAAAAATTAAATATTCATCGTGTTGAGAAATGATGAAGAAGAAGAAGAGAGTTTAGGGTAAAATCAATTGAAAAATAAAAAAAAATGACATGCCAGCTAAAAAAATAAAAAAATATGCCACATCATTGGAATATTTAATGTCAGACGCGCTTAAATATATTTGTATATAAACACTTGGTCCGGTCAACATTGAGGTGTGTTTCTCAAATTAATAAGTGATAGTTTAAGTATGAAACTCAAAAAAAGATAATAATTTAGGTGTGTTTTTGATACTGCACTCTTTTATATATCACTTTTCACACCCTTTAATTAAGATGAAGGGTATTTTTGTAAACAAGCAACTTATTTTAGAAATTATCCAATACATATTATTTTTAATAAAACAAATCAAACACTCAATAAAAAATAATACTAGGATAACTAATCTCATCATAACTAATTCCATCACTACTTGTCTTCAAACCAAATAACCCTTAGTTCCTACTTTACCTTTATTATTAATCATAATTAAGATTCAAAGCATAACTATATTCAAAGGGTGAATATATAATAAAATGACAATTTTATTTATTACTCTTAAAAAATATACTAAATTATTAGTGAACATGTAAAAATGGATGAAAAGAATAGTAACATTTGATTTGATGAGCGGGAATTTTCCCCAAATACTCCGAATTTATGAACCTTCGTGTAACGAGGATCACGGAACAAAATCAGACAAAATCAAAAGAAAAGAACGCAATTGGTATTTTACTCTCTTTGTTTTAAAATGAGTGGCCTATTTTGACTTGACACATAATTTAAAATAAATAAAGAAGACTTTTGAATCTTGCGGTGTTAAATTAAAGATATGTCAAATATACTAAAATGCCCTTTAATCTGATGGTCCTAAATATATCATGTGAAAAGTTGGAATTAATGAGTTAGTAAAAAGGAAAAATGTCATTTTTTTTAAACGATTAAAAAATAAAGAAAATCAAACAAATTGAAACAGAAAAAGAGGAGTACATTATCTCACAGCTAATAGACAACGTTGGTGTTCCTAGTTTGTGGGGAATGCCATGTCGGATCCGTACAAATCTGACGTTTTCAACGAACTTTCTCTTTTCTTTTCTCAAGAAAACCACATGTTTAATGAGACAGACTAGGAAGCTTCTTTTCTCATTGCTAGTGGGGGTCTTATCTATTCTCTTTTGGCCATGATCTATCTCTAAAAGGAAAATTAATATCAACTCTTGCTTGAGAATTCCTAGTCCATTATTTTTTCAATCTCAATTTATGTGACATAATTTGAATTTTAAGAATTAAATCTTTTAATTTTGCTCATAAATTTAGATATGAAATCTTTAAATTTATTAAAATAAAATTTATATATTTAAAAACTATGTAAAAGTATAATAAATCATAAGAAATAACAATTCAAAATAATTAAAAAATATATATAAAATTATAATTAAAAAAACTTCTTTAAAATTAATATTTAAAAAATATCACATAAATTAAAACGAAGAGAGTAGTACTATTAGTTGACTTATTCCTCGAGGAGTTTCAAAGAGATGATACAAAACTAAGAGGTGTCCTATTCAAAATTAATTGTCAATGTCTCTGGTCCATGCAATTTCAATGATGGCTCTAATATCTGCATATACTTGGCCAATCACATTTATGCTATACACTTTTATCTTATAAGTTTTTTTATTTTTATTTTAAATAATTTTTTTAAAATTTTTGTGCTCAATTAAATATCACTATCGAGAATTATAATAGAAAGTTAGTAGGTAATCACATATTGTCACCCTTCAGATGATAGAGACATGTGTAAGGGGGCTAGTCCCATCTCCTCGTAGCCTTATTCGTAGTAGTATCTAGTAACAACATAGTTTCCTATGTTTCAAGGTGTTCTACTATATGTTGCTATCGTTGATTTCTATCTATCTTGATATTTTTTGTAGTTAGATTTTTGTTGCAACCCTACTACGATTACCTTTTCAATGTTTAAGCTGAGGGTCTATTGAAAATATCTCTCTATCACACAAAGATAAAGATAAGATTTGCATACATTCTACTCTTCCCAAGTCTTACTGGTGAATTATACTGACTTTGTTGTTGTAATCAAATACCATACATACTCTTTTCGTTTTAATTTGTTTGTCTGATTTTGACGTAATACAGAGTTTAAGAAAATAAAAAAAATTAATTCTTTTAATTTTTGTGATCTTAAATATATCATGTAAAAATATTAAAATTAATAAATTATCAAAAATAAAAAAGATATTCGTTTTCAAAAAATTTAAAATAAATAAGAAAAAAAATTAAAACGAAAGGAGTAATAATTATCTATTGGGCAGCGAAAATGAACATTATGCCATTGTCGTTCTTAGGTGAGTTGAGTGATCATGATGATAGTCACCAATGACTTTAACTCAGCCATTGAACCCAGCTACTTAAGTTTAGCCTCTGTGACGTCTTTGCTGACGCTAACACTAAAATGTTAAAAAGTCAAACTTTTATCTATGATTTACTAATTGGTGTGAAGCTGCGTCGCACATAGACTGATTCACGGTAACTACTTTTCTGTATCAGTTATTACTGTAATTTTTTATCCATCTGTATAATAAAAAATAAACAAGAATTAAAGGTTAAAAAAACACTTGAAATATCAAGCGCTTGAGTTTTCTACATTAACTATCACAAAATGTCTAGTGAAGCACACTGAACTATCAGTTGTTTGAATTTCCTATTTGAAATTTTAAGTATGAAACTCAAACAACTGATAGTTTAAGTGTGTTTTTCTAAACATTTTGTGATAATTCAGGTAGAAAACTACACACTAAATAGTTAAGGTATGAAACTCGAAAAGATCTGAATATTTTAGATGTGTTTTTGACTCTTCACTCTAAAAATAATATTTATATTGAGAAAGTGATTTAATATGTGTAAATATTTTTAATTTTTTTTTTATATTTGATTGATTAAAATATTTTTAAAAACTTTCATCTAAAAAAAATAAGTTTATTAAAAAAAATAGAGAAATGACTTTTCCTTTCAAATCAAAAAAAATAATTTTCATAGACGACATTAATCGAAATTCATTATCTTCTTCACATCTTCATCGGCCAGTGCCACCAACCCCCACCCCTTTGACCACCCCTCTTGTCACCCGGATCCCCAAAACACCCTACTCCACTCTGATGGTAGTATTTTTTAAAATTATATTTAAATATTTTAAAAATAATTTGTTTTTCATACTCTTTTTATTTCTAAATAAGTGATTATTTTAGTTTAAACACACTTTTTAGAAAATTACTAGTTCTTAAAAAATAAAAAGTATTTTTATAAATTTACTCTTAATAAATACCTTGAAAAAGATGTAAGTTTTTAATAATTTTTTAGGTATATAAAATTTTCTTTATTTAAAGAAGGGTAAAATTAAAAAAACGTCCTTGGGATGGTTCAGTTGGTTTAGAGGGTGATTATTCACACGAATGATCCGGGATCGATCCCCCTTCAATGCCTTCTAAGTCGAGCCATTACATCCCCTGTGTGATGCCTTCTAAGTCGAGCCTTTACATCCCTGTGTGATTTGCACCAAAAAATGAGTGAAAAATTACTGAGTTTTCTAGAGGAAAAAAATTATTTTCAATTCATATCAAACGCACCCTTGAACAAAAACATGTTTCAAATTTATAGACTATTTATTCCCATTTTAATACGATACAGTAGGAGTATTATCTTTAACCGTTAATGGAAATAAAAAGAAATAAAAAAAAATAAAAAAAGAAGGTGAAGAGAAGCTAGTAGTCAAAGTTGGCTGATTTTGACACGTCAGCAGAAGTAACAAAACCGCCTTCTTCTTTTCTAGTCAATCTTAGCAGTCGGTTTCCTACAGCCCCATTACAATTACTCCTATAAATTCTTTCAATTGCCTCCATTTTCTCTCTTCAAAACCATTCCATTAATTAAATTCAATCATTTCATTTACCCTCTCTAAAAAAAACCTTGTAATAATTCTCCAATTCTTCCAAATGGGTGAGGTAATTTCATAATCCCTGCTACTTCTTCCTCAAATTCACCCCCTGTTTATCCAGTTTCTTTGTTTATTTTTCTAGTACTTAATTTTTTGTTTCTAATTTTTGGGTTTTCAGAAAAAAGAAGAAACCAAAGTTAAAGGAGCAGAGAAGAAGAATGAAGGCGGAGAGAAAAAGGGGGATGTCTCCTCCATTGTTTTAAAGCTCGATTTGCATTGTGAAGGTTGTGCACAAAAAGTCAGACGTTTCATTCGCCACACCCATGGTAATTAACTTCGATTTTTGTTAAAATTATCACTAATTACATAGAAACTATGACTAATTTTTTTTTCGATTTAGTGATTAGGTTTCCACACAATGAGGTTTTTGACTTTAAACTGATACAATATTTTCAGATTAATCAATGAAAAAGAAAACAGTTGAACGATAATCATGGAAATTGTGTATATCTTCTGACTAAGTTATTTATATTATGATTTGGATAAAATTGGAAGAAATGGTTTCTTAAATTCACCGGCACATGTACTTTTCTCAACTCTCAAGCAACCATCATTGTTAGGTCCGAATCTCATGGTTGAATGTTTTCATAGATTTTAAATTGGCTACTTGAACTTTTACCGATTCAGTTCTTCACCTTGTAATTTCCTCATTTAAAATAAAAAAAGATATTCAAATTATAAGTAAAATTGAACATATATATTTTGAAACTGATGCTTTCGACTAGAACTCACAACGTTTGAATTTAAATTATTTATTAGTATAAGGTAGAAAATTCAGCTTTGGTCTTAATGTATTTGTGTTGATCCAAATGAAGGTGTGGAAAACGTGAAATCAGACTGTGAAAGTGGAAAATTGACAATAAAAGGGGACGTGGACCCCTCATGGCTCCGGGAAAGGGTGGAGATCAAGACCAAAAAGACGGTGGAGCTCATATCATCGCCGCCCAAAAAGGACGGCAGCGCCGCTGGTGCCGCCGGAGATAAAAAGAGCGGCGGTGATGGCGCCGGAGACAAAAAGTCCGGTGAAAAAGCAGAGAAAAAAACTGAGGACAAAAAGGCCGACGAGAAGAAACCCAAAGAGGTAAAAATAAACTTTTTTCCCCCAATTGGTAATTTAATTGCATAATTAATGTTCTGATATTAATTACTAGTTAATTGTGGATTAGATTAATTGAATTAGCACTAATTATTTTTTGTTTTTAATTTGTGGTTATTTAGACTCAAGTAAGCAGTGTGGTGGCATTGAAGATGCGGATGCACTGTGACGGGTGTGCACATAAAATAAAACGAGTTATAAAAAAGATTAAAGGTAAGATACACTGAATCCCCTTTGATCGTATTACTTATTTTGTTAATTAATTATGTAGTTTAGAATATTATATAAAATTAGGTGTACCATGCAATCATCTTCTCAATTCCCAAATAATTATTTTGAAATCTTAAGATAATGATTTCTTAATTTCTCATGAGATATTATTGTTCATTAATCATAATGGTTGACTATATATGTCCTATATGCAATCACAATCTCAAGTTAATATACATAATAATTGAGTTCACGATAATATATAATATATAAAAGTGTAACGAGGACACCCCTAGCCAGATTGAATCCCAACTACCGTAAGGACAGAAAAGAATTCTATGCGCAAATGAGAAATTAGCTAATTTCTTAGTATATAGACATGATCCGTAAGAAAAGTTACTCGGTTTCTGTGAACTCGGACGATATGTGCTAGATTCGTCACCGTATACTTATTGTTACTTTTTTTTGATAGGGGTACAAGAAGTGAAAATGGAATCAGAAAAAGATTTGGTCATGGTAAAGGGGACAATGGATATAAAGAAGCTAACTCCTTACTTGATAGAGAAATTGAAGCAAAATGTTGAAGTTGTTCCATCAAAGAACGACAATGGTGGTGGTGAAAAGAAAGGCAAGGAGGGTGACAATGACAAGAAGGAGAAAGAGGGCAGTGGCGGTGGCGCCGGAGACAAGAAAGAAAAAGGCGGTAACGATGGATCGGAGAAAAAAGACGGTGATTCAAAGGCGGCTAGCAGTGGAGGAGGAAGTAAAAGTGTAGATCCAAAAGATCAGCAGAAAACAGAAGTGATCAACAAAATGGAATACTATGGTTATAATGCAAATACTTTTTACGCAACACCTATGCAACATCAAAGTTATATGAATCAAGATTATGGCGCGACAATGTATGATCGTGGTTATGGTCACACGGGCTACGTAGTCGAGTATGGCCACCAGCCACAATATGTGCCACCACCTCCTCCACCAATGTACTTGAATGCGCCTCAAATGTTCAGTGATGAAAATCCTAATGGTTGTTTCATCATGTGAAAACGATCATCAACTTTTCTGAAGACATGAACTCCGAGGAGTCTTGTCTATGAAGTAGAGCGACCTCAACGACGACCTCATTTTATTTGCTTCTGGCGAAGCTTTTAGCTTTAAATAATAGGAATTCTGGTTCAGCTAAATTGTACAAAAATCTAATATATTAAAGCTGAAAAATAGAGATATATATGAGGATAGACTATAGAGTGTCGTCTTAGGAAATTTTATTAGCTTAGTGAAAAAGGACTAAACCACCATTGAGTGGTGGACTAATCGATCAGTATTTATTTATTTATTAATTTTGACTTGTATGTCATTAATTAGTTGGTAACTTGAAATGTATTCAATTTCTTGCAAGATTTATATAAAATTCTTCTATTCCTATGATCCAACGACTACATTTGATTTATGTCCAATCGAAAGTTGATTTGTTAGTTGGGAACATTAGGACATTAGACAATGTTCATTGCTAGTCACTTCTAATTTTCACATCATTGGTACTTTGGTAGTTGAATTAGCACCATCTTCAATTAGACAGAAATAGATGGAGACGATAAGGATGGCCCTCAAAATGATACCGTTGGATATATTGACGACTTTAGTATCGAAAAATTCTAAATATCAATGACATACCTAATTGGCTTAAAATGAATTTCATATAGCGTGAATTCTAATTAATCAGTGCTAAAATAGATATTGGCAGATACTGGACAGAAAATCAAAATAAATATTTAACTTTTATATAAAACGCCCTTAAAATTTTTAGCACCATAATAGAAGATGGACGTTGATTATAGAGAGAGCATCAAAGATGAAGAGAGGAAAAAAAGGAAGGCTAGTTGAATGACTTGTAAGTTTGACCTACCAATGCTTCTGACTCAGCTCTGACTATGACTTGGCCAAACTTTTTGGCTTCTTATTGAACAGCCAATTTGAAATAAATACTACTCCTATGTTTAATTTATTTGGCATACTTTTCTTTTTAGTCCATTTAAAAAAGAATATTTTTTTCTTTTTTTGGTAACTCTTCAATTTCAACTTTCCACATGACATATTCAAGATCACAAAATTAAATAATATTTTAATACATTTGATATATCTTTAATTTAAGATCACAAGTTTTTAAAATCTTCTTTATTTTCTTAAATTTCGTGCCAAATTAAAATAAGTTAAACAAATTAAAACGGGGTGAGTATATTTAAATATCACGAGGGTAAAGATTGACTTAGAATTTTATACTCTCAATGTTAAAATAAGTATCATTTTAGTTCATTTCATGTCCATTAAATAAAAATATAAGACAAAATTTATTAAGTTATTTTTATTTATTAGATATTTTTTAAGAATTAAATATTATTAAAAAGAAATAGTTATTCAATATTTAATATAAGGCTATCATTGAAGACAATTACGTACTATTTTTTGTCTTGAATTTCTAAAACGATAATTATTTTGAAATAATTTTATTTACTAAAATGACAATTATTTTGAGATGGAGAAGTAGTATGTTCTCATAAATGCCAATTAATGTTGCATGATTAATCATCACACAGGTTGAAATAGAGTGTGTATTAGTATGCATAGGTTGATAAAGTTTATCAAACAAAAAATATTAGTATTCTCTTCGTTTATTTTTACCTGTTCAGTATACTAAAAATAGATATTTAATAATTTTTATATGGTTTAAAATATCAATGGATAATTTATCATTTTATGTCTATTTCACCCTTATTATTAAATACTAGTATTCATTATCCAAAACATTAAATTTATTATATTCAAAAAATTATATAGTAAATTATTCTCATTATTTATTATTTTTCAAGGTGTGTCTCAAACTAATAGTGGACAAATAAAAATAAACAGAAGGAGTAATTCACAATATTAATGCATGCATTATTTTTTCTAATACATACTACCAAACAATTCCGTAATATTTTAGGAGATAAATTTTGTGGAATTTGAACATGTGGGTATGAACCGGGTTTGAGATGAATTTTGACCCCGAGGGAAAAAGTCCACCAAACATGACGGTCTAGAAAGACAAGAAAAACGAGCCACCAAACTTGACTAATGTGGGCCCAGTCCACGTCATCCTGACATGCTGCATTGTTGGAGGTCCTGGTAGGTTAGGTATATGCACATGGTCAACCTTGACACAGAAAATAAAAGCCCAAAATAGCATAATCATTTTGTCAATGATGAATTTTGTGCTATTGAATGCATCGAGAAATTAAGGACGTTTTTGATATCGACAGCAATTTTTGCAGAAACAATTATAGCAGCATTTCCATACATAAATTTTGCACCTTCCTAACATTTTGAATTTAGAATTCTTCTCACGTTTTTATCACAATTTTCTCTTCGAAAATAATCATCTTGTTGATTTTTTTCTCTCGCTCTTTTTATCTTGAACACTAAAATATTCATGCAAAACATAAGGTACATAAGAGGTATACTGAACACCAACCAAATGATGAAAAATAAATTCTTGCAATAATGAAACCTACAACAACAATCTCTCTCTCTTTTTTGTTTTTTGAGAAATCCATAATCTTTACCATTCGGACGAGCACTTTGTGATAATCTGCTCATTGTGTAATAAGTCGTAAATTACATAAAAAAATATGTAAATCGAATTAGGCAAATATCATGTGATAAACTCATGTCTCCTGCATTGAAGACCCACCTCCAACCACTCAACCATGCTCTTGTGCAACAACCACCTTTGTAACATGCATTTTTTTTTAAAAAGTGTCACTATCAATACTACTTAATATTTTTTTGAATTTCAACATCTCGAGTGTATTTAAGATCATAATGGAGTACTCTCTCCATCCCATTTTATTTACACACTTTTCTTTTACACGCATGTTAAGAAATAATAAATAAGAAACTTGTTTTACTAATTTACCCTTTAAAAAACTTCTTTGGAACTCTACAAACAAATGTGAACACTTTAAAAAAGAATTAATTGCAAGGGTAATATGGAAAAATTTTAATTAATGTTTTCTTTATTTAGTAAGGTGATTAATTAATATAAGACAACTGTTTTTAGTATAGTGATTAATTAATATGGGACAGAGAGAGTACTATAAACTGAATGGAGGAAATATTAAATTTTAAAAAAATCGTTTAAGGAATGGAAGCCTATTTATTTAACAATAATGAAAAGAATGCTTACTAGAAAAACTTTTAGGATATGGATAAAAAGGCTGCGGATCACCAACCACCTTTTTCCTTGACTAGTATACCGCAGGTTAACAGTTCTTGACTATTTTTCCTTGGTATTGAATTTTTAATTAAATAAAATGGACTTTTCGCTTCTAAACATTCCACGTGCTAAATTTATTATAATTTCTGTACTTTTTTTTTCTTTTTAAATTTACAAAATCTATAATTTGATCAGTTAATATTATACTAGATGGAGGTAGGTACGTAAAACCAAGAAAAAAAAGGAACTGATGCCCTTTAATTATAAGTTTTAAAATAAACCTTTTGAACGATTAATTTCACCGTTGAACGTTTAGGGGGTCAAGATTAATACTGCGATAATTTTAAAAATATACGTTTTAAAAAAAATAATTATATTTACATAGTCCATAAAATTTAACCATTATACCCGCAATAGCCCAGTTTTACCTGATATATATCTTTATACATATTTATACAATATTATATCCTTACTATATACAAATGTATAAATTTATATAAGAGGTGTTTATACACACTTTTACATAATTATATAATATATACACACATAAGCTATGCATCTCTGATACAGTAACATCCGTTGATAAAAATTCTTTTGCCACATTCAGAGAGCATCTTAGTATGCCAGGAGCTCACTCTTTAACAATTTTATCTATAAACAAAATGAAAAGAATAGAAACCAAGAAAAAGAGTTCAGTGCTCATAGAAGGGTGGATCAGTGAATAAGTTGATCATATGTGTAATTATTTTTGTTTGTGTAAATATTTTGTCTCAATGCTCATAAAGTGTAAATTTTTCTTTAATTAACTTGAGGTGCTGTATGTTTGAAGTGTTAGGAAAGTACTATAATATTCATTTTGAGCAGAATGAAAACAAATTAAAAAAACTACGTCAGTTCAAATGGAACGTAAATTGTGGTGATCAATCGCTCTTCAAGATTCTAGCCATTTCTAAATATATGCACTTGTAATTAAAAATTTGAAGATTGCACAATTTAGTTGCTAAGCAGAAGAAAGGAAGAAGATATTTTTATAGGCAAGTTGGTGGGAGCTGTAGGAAGGAGAAGATTAATGGGGTGTTACAAAATTAAAGGTCTCATATATATGCACAAAGTAATTTTCTTTTACTAGCTTTTTATAAGCCCAGCAAAAAACAATTCATAATCCATAAGGGACTTTTATCTTTTCACATAAGATAAGAAAACAATGGATTCACGAAAATTCTTTATTTTTTACATTATCAAAATCAAAGAACAAAGACTAAGAAAGGAAGATTCAAACATGAAGTTGTCCCGAAATAAGTACACATACAAGTAATTAACTTTAAGAGTGAATTTGGTCAAAATCGAGTATCCAAAAACTTGGAAGGGTTGTTAGGAATTGGGTTTGGGCTACTTAGTTTTCCATACTAAAACGTACAAATTGGTTGATGTAACATTTGTTGTAGACCTAAAGAGTGGCCCAAGTATTAATCAAGCAATCCATTTTCAAATTTGTTGGACCTTTCCTCTTCATCCATTTCAACTTTGGAGAGACAAGGCCTCAGTCCAAAGGAATATTTTATGCACTTGAATAATAAAACTTAAAAGAGTTGAGGATATATTGTTGGAAATCATAAATACAAACTCATTGTAGCCATCAATTAAGAATGAATCAAATAATATTATTTAGTTATGCCATAATTATCCTCATTTTGGATAGTTTCTCCAGAGTAGGGCAAAAGATGCTCCTAAACTATTAGAAATAGAAAGAAAAAAAAAGTCATCCATTTGGTTTTTGATTCAAAAACATCTCTAAACTATTATAAATAGGAAAAAAAACACTTTTTTTGTTAACAAAACTGACCCAATTATGTTCCTACATACGTCGTTAATATATCTCTAAATATGATGTATTCTCTTTTAAAACTTATTTCTTTGCTGAGATTCCACCTTGAAAAATGGTTGCACCACTTATTTCTTATATATAGTGTATTCTCCTTTAATGTAAAGATTTACATTTTTTGCTCTTGAATTTTCTTTTCCATAAAAAGTCAGAGCATTTATGTGCGACCTAATTGTTACTCCTAATAGATGGAATAAAAATTCATATTCAAATCTTAACAAAAACAAAAAAATATATTTCATTCCATCTGTATGCCTACCTTATTTTTGGAGGACAAAGTTCTTCGATAGTTGCATGCAAATTGACTATTAAAATTGTGAATTAAGTCATATATCAGATAACTTATGCAAATATATGAATTAATTATGTGTTTGTCGCTTTTGCGATTTTTATCTGTGCTCGTTGAATATAGTGATCTGTGCAACTAAATTATTTTATGAGTACATGCTATCTTCCCGCAGTGCATATACATCGGGTAACTATGTTATTAGAAACTAGATTGATGAAAAGAAAACATCCTATTTTTTTTCTACTGAGAGTTAAATTCGAGATTTTAATAAATTACTATCCACTTTATTAGAAGTAATAATATTAGGTCACACATATATGCACAAACCTTCAATGAAGAAGAGAACTTAATATTTACTTTGTTTTAAGGCGAAATTCATAGGAGCCCCCTTAAAGTTTGCACCAACTTTTATTTAGACACCTTAACTTAGCATCATTCATTTTAAATACCTCATGTAGGAGCTCGCTGTGTCATTTTGACACTTTTTGCTGACATGGCACAAAAAGTGTTACTCACTTTCTTTAGGCGCGTTAAATGAATTTTAAATAATATTTTCTTCTTCTTTTTTGAAAAAAAATTCATCTTTTCTCTTTCATTATCTTATAATATTAATTAAATTAAAGAGAAACAAAAAAAATTATGTTTGAAAGTTGTCTTCTCCGGCAGCTATTGCCTTTCGACCTCTTTTTTTTTTCCTTTTGTTTATTCTATTTTTTTTTAAAAAATTTACTTGAAAATAATTTGTGAGTTAAATATTTCTTTTCAATCACTATCTTTTGTATTTTTTCAGATCTAAAAAATATCGTTACAATTTTGTTCGTCGGAAAAAATGGAGAACCCGCTGTCACTATCACCATCGTTATTAATGTTACTCCCTTCGTCCCATTTTATATGAGTTACTTTGACTTGTCACGGACTTTAAGAAAGAAAAGAAGATTTTTGAAACTTATGGTCTAAAATGAGTCTTAGATGTTTGTGTGGTTGTAAATCATTTCATTAGGGGTAAAATGAGCATTTTAAAGTTAAATTGTTACTAAATGTAGAAATGTGTCATTCTTTTTGGGACTGACTAAAAAGGAAAGTGAGTCATATAAAGTGAGACAGAGGGAGTATTATTTTCATTCTTTTAATTTTTTCAAATCTCAAAATTACTATCACCATCATCTTCGTCTCCCTTTTCTTTAAATCTAACAATTGCAATATTATTATCTTGTTCGCCGATTAAAATGAAACCCACAATCACTTTTTCTCTCTCTTATGCACCCGTTTTTTACTAGAAATATATAAACTTTTAACTATAAAATAATTTTTTTTTAAAAAAAACATGAAGGAGAAGAAGTAAGAAAGTGGGGGTGGAGATGGGGTAACGGAAAAGGGGGATGCAAGGAGGAAGAAGGGGTAGGGGTTAGCTGTGGGGGTTTAAGAATTAGATTGTCTTTTTTTTATATAAATTTATTTTTAAATTATTATTTTATATCCAAATACCACGTGTCCTCTTTTAATTAGTCAGATATCATGTCATTCGCTAGTTATCACACACACTTTGTAAATATAGCTGATTGTCAAAAAGGTGTTAAAGTGACACAGCAAAATCACATATGAAGTGTTTAAAATGAACAAGACTCAGTTGAAGTGTCTAAGTAAAAGTTGGTGTCAACTTTAGGAGGCCACCGATGAGTTCTACCTTGTTTTAATTTATTTATCTGATTTTAATTTGACACAAAATTTAAGAAAATAAAGAATACTTTTGAATTTTATAGCTTCTTTACTATTTTAAATTTAATATCTAATCAAAATTAAACAAATAAATTAGAATAAAAGAGATTAAATGATACTAAGAAATAATTGTCATAATATGAAAAATTTGCGAGCAATGCTAAAAGTAATTAATTATTTTGTTTTATTCTTCAGGATGGGATATGACATGTCTGTATAGTCAATAAATTTTTTAAAGTTCTTTTTAAAAAAAATACTCTTCAATATACTTTTCTATTGTTCCAATAGAACATGTTTCGAACTTTGAGACCACCAATAGAGTACTCACATAAGTAAGTATTCTTTCATTCTTAATTAAAAATTTTAAATTTTAATTATGAATATAAAATTATTTTTAATAGGAAGTATTTTATCTAAAGGTAGAACAACAATCTAAAATTTATGGATTGAAATTTTTAACCCTTTTAACTTATTAAATTCTAAATTAATAATTTTTACTAATAAATATATGAATTTCTTAAGACCAACATAAACGTTGGAACAAAGTTACTGGATTGGCCGGATTCATACCTCATTTTCTGCGTCACCCCTGACTTTACTCCCAAAGTAGAATTTTTCGGTACAAATTCGGATTAGCTAGGTCATAAAATAAATACTAACGAATAAAAAAATCTCAAATTTCTTTTTTTCAAATTTTGAGATTTGACATTTTAACAATCTTTTATTGGGCCAAACATGTTGGATGGGAAGAGGGAGGGTAGCATTAATTAAGCAGAGTGGTGCCCATCTTGTGGAATAAAAAAATAGTTTTTTTTTGGGCAAGAAATTATCTTCGTGCATGAGTTCTTTCAGTTGCTTATCAACATAATAAATTGTACTCTCTCCTCCGTCCTATTTTATATGACACCCTTTTCTTTTTAATTCGTCCTAAAAAATGACATCTTACTATAATTAAAAATAATTTAACTTAAAAAATTCTCTTTTACCCTTCATTAAAAGATTTACAACCACATAAATATCTAAGAATTATTTTAGACCACACATTTCAAAAGTCTTTCTTTTTTTCTTAAACACCATGCTAAGTCAAATGGTGTCACATAAAATGGGACGGAGGAAGTAGCAATCATGGCATCATGCATGTTGTCCTTACCTTATACATTCTTTGTTTTAATTTATTTATCTAATTTTAATTTATCACAAAATTTATAAAAGTAGAAAAAGACTTTTGAATCTTATGATCAAACATGTCATGTGATTTTTTTTTAAAATAAATTAAAAAAGTAAGATAAAAAAATTAATATGGCGGAAAAATAGAAACAAACAGCTCTTTTACATATTTCATAGAAGCCAATAATAGAGAAAATGACAAATCTGTATATGATTAAGACAATGAACAAATAATGAAACCTTCATTTCACTTTATTTCATTTATAACATGCTTCTTTGATGTCTTTCTTGATTTTTGATATATTTGGTTTTGAAGTTAATTGATTGGTCGAGAAAAGAGAAAGACTAGTTGAAACATTGAATATATGAAAAAATTGTTTAAAAAATAGGAGAATAATTAAGTAAGAGAACAGGATTATTAGGCGTAGAAATTTGGGTTCATGGCCGTTGTACATATTCGAAATAAGGAAAATATACTAATTTTGCCCTTAAATATTCGAAATAGAACAATTTTACCCTTTATTTAAAATTCAAGACAAGTGCTATTAATTGTAAGGACATAAACAAAAACTTATATTGAAGATTATGAGATTAATTTGATTATTTTAAACAATAATTTATACATAATGTCAATAATTGTATGTTTTATATAAAATTTGATTACTTGCACTAATTTCACAACTAAATATTTATTCTACCGTTTTCATTTAAAACTATTATATGTGCCTTCGATTTAAACTTGAGATGACTCAAAGTTACGAAAAGTAATATGACGTACCAATGTGTAATTGAACTTGATTTCTTTTATTATATCATTTTTGGAGTCAGTAAAATAATTTATTGTTATTAATGTAGAAAAATAAATTAATTTTAATTATGCAAAAAAGTACGTGATATTATGTCTAGAAATAAAAACGCATATCTAATGTATAAGGAATCGAAAGGAAAAAAAGAAGTCATATGTCATCATTTTTATTTGTTAAAATGAGAAGTGTATATACGACTTATTTCTTATATGTTGTTATTATTATATCTCACACATTCATTTTCCCATCTTATAATTAAAAGAACAAGGGAAAAACTGTCCGATTTCAAATAGTTAAAGAGCAATTTGATTCATTTTTATTGTTTTCGAGCCGCCGTTAGTAAGAAGGGTATTTTTTTTTAGCTATATTGCTAGTTGAAGGGAATTTTTAAGACAAAAATATAACGAAAGATAAAACTTATTCATTTTGAATAGTTCAGAAATATATTTGATCCTTTTCCCTTCTATAATTTCTTGGGAAACATGGAAGTTTAGGTGTGCCTATAAGTCAGGAAATTACATGGAGTGCCCCCAAAAGTGAGTGGTCTTCAATTTTTGCCCCTCATAAGAAAAGTATTTAAAGAATACCCTTCCTTCCTTTTTATGTATAGAACAAATACATTTTTACCCCTCTACACCACAACTCTCCATGTTCATTTGTGTTTCAACTTTTAATTTTCATTTTTTCCTTTTTCTTTTATCTTTTTAATTAATTTATTTTTTCTTTTTTCTCAACCTTTATTTTTTTTTTTTTTTTTTTTTTCTCAACTTTTTTTTTTGTTCTTTTTTTTCTCAACCTTTATTTTTTTTTTCTTTTTTTCTCAACTTTTTATTTTTCTCTTTTTTCCTTTTCTCTTTTTTTTTCCTTTTCTCTTTTTTTCTTCTCTTTTTTTCTTTTTTCTTAACCTCTATTTGTTTTTGCTAATGAACAAAAAGTTGAATAATCCGCAAAGAAGATCTTCTTTATTTGAAATCGAAGTAAATTTAAGGACGTTCTTTGTTATTTGGAAGTCCTTTGGAACAAGTCTTGCCTCTAAGACAAATATTATAGAATATCTCATAAATGAAGACACAATGAGGTAGTGTCAAGTCTTGCTCGTGAGACATAACTTGTTGTTTGAAATTTTTTGAACTAAGTCTTGCCTCTAAAGCAAGAGTTATAGAGCATCTCATAAATTAAGACACAATGAAGTGGTGTTAACTCTTGCCCATGGAGCATAACTTATTTTTTGGGAGACCCTTGGGCTAAGTCTTGCCTCCAAGGCAAACGTTATAGAGCATCTCATGATCAAGACACAATGTGCTAGTGTCAACTCTTGCCCATGAGGCGTAACTTGTTGTTTGAAAGTCTTTGAGCTAAGTTTTGCCTCTAAGGCAAGACTTACAGAGCATCGCATAAATCAAGGTAGTGTCAACTCTTGCCCATGTGACATAACTTGTTATTTGGAAGTCCTTGGGCTAAGTCTTGCCTCTTAGGTAAGCGTTATAGAGCATCTCATAAATCAAGCACAATGTGGTAGTGTCAACTCTTGCCCGTGGGGTGTAACTTATTGTTTGAAAGTCCTTGGGCTAAGTCTTGTCTCTAAGGCAAGAGTTATAGAATGTCTTATAAATCAAGACACAATGAGGTAGTGTCAAGTCTTGCTCGTGGGGCATAACTTGTTGTTTGAAAATTCTTGAGCTAAGTCTTGCCTCTAAGGCAAGAGTTATAGAGTATCTCATAAATCAAGACACAATGAAGTAGTGTGAACTCTTGTCCATGGGGTGTAACTTGTATATTTTGAGAGATCCTTGGGCTAAGTCTTGCCTCTGAGGCAACTGTTATAAAACATCTCATAAATCAAGACACAATGTACTAGTGTCAAGTCTTGCTAATGGGGCATAATTTATTGTTTGGAAGTTCATAGGCTAAGTCTTGCCTCTAACGCAAGAGTTATAAAACATCTCATAAAACAAATAAAGGTCGAGAAAAATGATTAAAAAAAAGAGAAAAGAAAAATTAAAAATCAAAGAAAAAATTAAAAAATAGAAGTTGAGAGAAAAAAATAAAAATTGAGAAAAAAAATAAAAAATGAAGAAAAAAAAACAAAACAAAAAATAAATGAAAAAATAAAGGTTGAGAAAAAAAAAGGAGAAAAAAAATAAAATTGAGAGGAGAAAAGGAAAAAAATAAAGATTGAGAAAAAAGAAAAAAACGTAGAAGAAAGAATAAAATAAAAAAGAAAAGAAAAATAAAGGTTGAGAAAAAAAGAAAAAAAAAAGAAAAGAAAAAAGAGAAAAAATAAATATAAAAGTTGAGAGGCAAATGAGCATGGAGAGTTGTTTAAAAATATTTGAGGTATAGAGGGGCAAAAAGGTAGTTGTTCTATACATAAAAACAAGGAAGGCTATTTTTGTAAGACCTTTCTTATGGGGGGCAAAAATACAAAGCCACCCCCTTTAAGGGGCATTTGTGTAGTTGTCCCCCTATAAGTTTGAGAATGTCAAATCCTCAAAATATAGGGTTATACAATAGGTTACCAAAGCTTATTGTTGTGAACCAGGCTAACTCGAGAAGAATTTATGGGCCAAAATTGTTGAACGAGGCTGATCCAACTGGGACTATTAGGCCATGGGCTAAATTTAGAAGAAGCCCAAGGATTATACAACCGAATAGAATGTCAAGTAATTATATATGGGATCCAGGAGGAAATACAGGGCATGCGTATTGTGAAGAAACTGTCAGTTCCTCTCATCTTCTTTCTAGAGTCTAAACTTCTCATCCTCATTCTTATCTCTATCCTTAGCTACTTGTAATTTCAATATTTTCCCTTGTAATTCAATAGTTTAAGTATCGGCGTTGTAATTTGGCTATCGGTGATTATATAATACTTATGTATTTGCGTTGAGAATTCGAGTAACAGTGTGGTTTTGTATTACAACATGGAGTACTATAAGACTGTATAGTTATAAGCTATTCATGAGCAAAAGTTAATTGACCATTCTTGATTTAAGACTTGTCCTCTATCAAGCACTCTCCATCGATATTTAATTTATAGGCATACTGTACCGGTAATAGTCCACCTAATAAATTCGAGTTTTTTTCACTTATAGGGTAGCCACTCTGATACAATAACGGATACGCGGAAGATAAAGAAATAAAGAAAACAAGGAATTAAAGATAAAAATGATAGAAAGGTAAACACAAAAGTGAAATCAAAGGCAACCGATACTATAGATATAACCCTCAAGAGGAATGATTTCTTCTAGCAAGCAATCACATCAACATTTCAAGCAACAATGGCCTTAGCCTCAACTCTCACAAGAGTTTCACACATAATCTCAATAATCAAAATAGTCTAACTAATAAAATGGCTAAGTGTAGTATTTATACTAAGCTAGACTAAGGGTGAAGACTAATAATAATTATTACAAAATACCCTTAATGAAATGAGAAACTTCTTAGTCTTCTTAAACTTGAGGACTTGTATTCTAAAAATAGCCATTTTGCATACATAGCGCTTTTCTCCCTTCTTCCTTGTACTTCCATTTGAGCAAGTTGTTGGCCTTCAAGTATTTATCCCAAGCACCCTCCAAGCCTCTAAAGTAGTGACTCGATGAAAAGGCTACAAACTCCTTAGCTCGGCTTCGTGTGCAAGGTTTTGAGGAAACTTGGCTTGCATCACACTCCCTCCGGGGCGGAGTTAGAAGCCCGAATATGGATTCGATCAAACCTAAAAGATTTTGTTTAAACTATGTGTTTTTGTTAAAAAATTCATTGAATGCACACAAATATTAGAATTTGTTATCACTTGAAATCGTCATTATAAGATCCAGAATCCATAAGTTAAAATCCTAGCTCCATTTCTACCCTCCTCCATGGTTTACTCTCCTAGTGATCGACTAAGTCCTTGACTAAGCAACTTGTTTCTTCAAAATGCCTCTTCATAAATCAAAGATCAAAAGTTGAAAATATTATGATTTATAATTAAAATCCTACTTTTAGCTCTTTGAAAGTATTTGAGTTGCATTCTTTAATTATTAAAAAAACTTTGTGTTCAGTTAAACATCGTAAAAAGAAAAAGTGACGGAAGTGAAAGAGGGTGTCCCGACAACTGGCAGGATCGCTACGGGAGAATTTAGATATTAATTATGTTAAAAATAAATAGGGAATTAAACGGGAGGGGAGGGGAGGGTCGATCCAAAAATAGATAGCTACATAGCTTCCTCTATGTTTTCCTATTTTGGAGTTTTTGTGAACGTGATGTTACAATAATAGTTTGTTGGGTAACCAAATTGGAAATAATTACTATTGTGAACGTGATGGCCCCTATCATTTGTGGGCTAACCAAATTTGAAATTATTTTTGTCGAGTCATAACACTTGTTGTCGGTGAAACTGTTATCATCTTATAAAACATGGATTACGTTTTTTTTTTTTTTGGCAAGTATAGAACTGCTTTTATTACCAAAATTGCTAATATGTACAGAAGTGACAACTGTACTGGCATAACAGCCACACAGTTTGCAAGTTAACAACTATTACATCAAAACTAGAGAAAAGCTCAACAATAAACTCATGAAAGCTAGGGATCTAGGTATGGGGGGCACCGGCACCGGTACCGGTAGGACCGGACCGGTATTAACTAGAACCGGACCGGCA
Source organism: Jaltomata sinuosa (assembly GCA_003996215.1). Taxonomy (NCBI): domain Eukaryota; kingdom Viridiplantae; phylum Streptophyta; class Magnoliopsida; order Solanales; family Solanaceae; genus Jaltomata; species Jaltomata sinuosa. The sequence goes on from QJPP01007226.1 coordinate 142,409, forward strand.
CCGGAGCATCCTTCCGCCGGTTGGCCGGGAACCGGGACGGTACCGGTACCGGTACAACCGGGAATTTTTCCCTTTTCGTCCCGGACCGATACCTACCGGGACCGGACCGGACCGGGACCGGACCGGTATACCGGGTCCCGGTCCTTTTTTTTTTTTTAAATTTTAATTAAATTAAAATTTGGTTATTTATAAATTGAAAAAGTTTCAAAATATATAAGTTATTTTATATTTCATTTAAAAATATAACTTAATAAATTAGACTTTTTTTAGAGTTTAAATTTTAAACTCTAAAAGTTTAAAACTTAAAATTTCAAATTATAAACTCTTAAAAACTTTTTAAACTCTTAAGTCTTAAGTCTTAAAAGTTTAAATTTAAATTTTTAAACTATAACTAACTTAATAACTTACTTACTTAAGTTTGAAACTTTTTAAACTATCATTTGTTAAACAACTTTTTTAAATTTCAAATTGTAACTTAAGTTTGAAACATTTAAAAATTGAAATATATAAAAAAGACTTGTATTAAATTGAAGACAATAATTAAAAAAAATTAAGGCGAATAGCCTATAATTTTATTCATAAAAATTAAATAATACAATTTGTATTACAAATATTAGAAGAGAACCTAATCTACGCAGCCACCTTCTAGGAAGGGTTCTGTTTGAATTAGGCCTCGAACTATCATACTAATATTTGAATCCTTGAAAATAGTCTTGACGTAGAGTTTCTAACAATTCCCTGGTAACATTTTCTGGAAGTGGTTGTTGTGCTTGATCCTCCAATGCATCCATGCCGTCTTCACTAGAATTTACCAAAATATTATCTATATCATATTCAAATTGGGCAGGTAAACTAGGACGCCCATAATTCCTTCGCTCGGCATTGATCCAATCTCTAAACAATACCGATATCTCCAAGCTGTCTGATGCTAATGAATACCTATGCTCCCCAATTTGATATCTTGCTGCACTAAAAGCGCCCTCCGAAGCTACTGAAGATGCTTGAATAGCTAGCAAATCTCGAACCACCGGTTGAAGTTTTGGAAATGACTTGCCGCGAGTCTTCCACCATTCCAAAAGTTGAGGTTTGCCTTGTGCATCCTTAATGCTTTCCATTCCCTGATTAAGATATTCATCAAAATCATTCCTTTCATTAGAAGTAAGACCAAGATAATTTTCCATCATATCATCAATATCATCTTCATTTGAATATCTACGCCTAGAACTTGAAGGTTCTACATTATGTAATTCATCATTTATTCTACTAGAATTATACAAGTCATACAATTTTCTAGCTTCAATTCTTATGCTATCTTTAACATCGGACAAACTAGGTATTTTGTCCTCTTCGGCAACTTCGTCACCTTGGATACTTTGCTGATATATAATCTCTAAAATATCTAAATTTGAATATATTCTTTCAACCATTCGTGATGCACCTATTTCTTTGTAAGTTGGGTTTAATAAACAAGCAGTTAAATAAATTTGAGGAATAGGAATAAAATATTTTCTAAATTTTTTAATCATTGCATTAATAGAATCTTTAAACCGTGGAATATTTTTGTATTGAAAAAATTTATCAGAAATAGCACATATATTTGGTAAAACTGAACAAATAGTTGGATAATAAAGTCCAGATATTTGTTTTGTAGCTAAATAAAAAACTTTTAAAAATTCTTTAAGTTCATATACTTCTTTCCAATCAGTGTCAGTAATTCTATAATCAATATCTGAATTGTGAGCATTCCAAACCATTTGTAAAGGCTTTCTATATTCATAAGCAACTTTAAGCATTTCATATAAAGAATTCCATCTAGTAGACACTGTTTTTGGAATTTTTCTAGGGGGGAGTTCTAATTCACGACACCGATTTTCAAACTCTACACGCCTAGACTTTACTTGACATTTAAAAATAAAATGGCATGCAGCTTCACATTTTATACAACCATTATTATACATTGCTACACCATCTCTAACAATTAAATTATATATGTGTGCAGCACACCTAATATGAAAACCGTCAATATAAATAGGGCAAATTATCGGTTTTAGTTTATCAACAACATTTGTATTATTAGAAGCATTATCAAGGGTAACACTAATTACTTTATTACAAATTCCATAAAATTGTAAAACATCTATAATAGTTTGAGCTATGTAACTACCGGTTTTCAGCATTTCACAACATTTATAACCTAAAATTCTTTTTTGCATGTTCCAATTTTCATCAATCCAATGACCAGTAATAGTGAAATAATCGTTACCATTAGGACTACGACCTATATCAGAAGTGATAGCCATTCTACAAGTATTATAGTTAAATAAACAACGAAGATATTGTACATGTTGTCCTTGATAATCAAAAATAGCTTTTTTAATAGTATTTCTTGAAAAACTTGTGAAAGAAGGATTATGCACTATTTGAATATAATGAACAAAACCGGGATTTTCAGCAAAACTAAAAGGCAAGCCACAAAGAACAATCATTTTAGCTAATTCTTCAAGATCTCTTTCTCTACTATAACAGCGATGTGTACTAGGGCCAGCAACATTAGAAGGGTTTAAATGTGTTTGGATCATGTTAGAGGCCCCTACTCCTACAGATGCATCGGGAAGGGGAGTACCATATTTTTTTGCATCGGCTATAGCCTGAGCTTGCAAAAAATCATTTTTACAACATCCCATTAAATGATTTCTTAAATGTCCCGTCCCACCCGACTTTCCCGCAGTTTTATGATTCAAAATATATTTACATATTTTACAAATAGCTTGAGTTTTATCCTCACTTTGAATCATAAATTGCCACACAATAGATTTTTTAGGACGTTCAGCCTTTGGCTTAGCCCTAGTAGGATGTACAGGGGGAGTGGGAGGGGGAGCAGGAGTGGGACTAGTAGCCGTAGGCGGCTCTGTTTCATCATCATCATAAGTATCATTACCATCATATTCATTATCATATTCTACTTCTTCATCTAGTTCTTCATTAAAATTACCAAACCTTGTCTGTAAAAATTCATGATCTAATTGAGTATTTCTAAACCTTGTCTGTAAAAATTCATGATCTAATTGAGTATTTCTATCAATATTAAAATGAGTTTCATCAACATGTATAAAATCATCCGTATTTATTCTTAATTCAGGTTGTTGTCTAGTTTTAGATTTGGATTTAGAAGAACTACCGACTTTAGTTTTTCCGGTTACTGCATTAGTCAACCTACCAAAAAGTATTTTTTTACCTTGGCCAATATTTTTATCACCGGATTCCATATTAAAATATTAATAGTAACCAAATAAATAAATACAAAAATTAAATGCAAAAAAATAAATAAGTAAAGAGATGAAAGTTGGAACGAATGTACCAAATGTCTGCGTAAAAACAGACGTGTATAACCAAAAGCCGAAATTGATAGATGAAACTTGAAGCTTGAAAATTGCTCCAAAACAATCCAACAAATAAAATTAACAATTTAATAGAGACTATTAGAGAATAGAGAGTAGAAGAGATTGAGAGTTGAGAGAGTAGATAAAGAAGAAGAAATTTTGTGTAATAAATAATGAAGGAGTGGGGGGTTTTTATAGTTAAAATTTAGGACTAAAATGTATTTTTAAAAACTTTGGGGTATTAAAAAAAGTTTGGGGGGTAGGGGGGTGTTTTGGGGGGCTGTTTGGCTGATATAGCCGTTGGGTGGGGCCCACTGGCCGTTGCCAACGGCTAACCCAACGGCTATTTTAAAAAAAAAAAAAATTGAAATTTTCCGCTGGATCGAACCGGACCGGTACCGGGACGATCCGGTAACCTTTACCCCTTCCGTCCCGTTACCGCTACCGGCCCACCCCTCCTCCGGACGGAATCGGAGTCCACGGACCGGAACCGGTACCGGCACCTCCCGGTTCCGTTGCCTCCCTTAGATCTAGGGTAGAAATTAAGCTCTGAAATTCTTTTAGCAAGGTGAGGCACCAGTGACCCTCTAAACACCACCTCTTGTACGATCTTCCGTATGAGCATTTGTGAAGGAGTGTTTTTGCTTTGAAAAATCCTGTGATTCCTCTCAACCCAGACTGTATACACTATTGCAGCCAAGCAGATTCTATAAATTGTAGCAGCAACTCCTCTACCCTTTGCATTAGTACATGCCCAAAGCAACTCTTCATGCCAAGGGAGTGGTTGTCTTGGAACTCTTTGCCATAGCAATAGTTTGGACCAGATGAACCTGGAATAAGAGCATCTAAAAAACAGGTGGTCCATTGACTCATTAGTCTCATCACATAGTACACATTGTTGCTCATCTACTATACCCCACTTCAAGAGCCGATCCTTGGTATGAAGCCTTCGCAGTGCTGCCATTCTGAGTATGAAAATCCATTTGGGAGAACCAAGGTTGTTGCAAATGACCCTGCTCCACTGGACTTTTTGGAAAGTACCCTTCATAGCCACATATATCTTTTTTATAGAAAACTGTCGCATACTAACCAGGTCAGCCTCCAGTATTCCAGCTTTTTGTAGTTGTTCTTTGCACTTCAGAATCTTTTGTACCACCCAAGAAGCTTGATTCGGAGTGCAACGCCAAACATTGCCACCCTTGATGTAATAACAATGCACTCATTTAACCCATAAGCTATCCTTCTTTCTGCACAAATCCCACAAAAGTTTGCTGACAACTGCTTTATTTCATACAGTAACATCCAATATGTTTAGGCCTCCTGTAGTTCTAGGCAGACAGACTTTGTCCCATGCTAGAAGGGCTTTCTTAGTTACCTCAACACCACCAGTCCACAGAAATCTCATACATGTGTCTTCTATTAACTTAATCACCTTTGTTGACAGTATAAAAACTTGTGACCGGTACACTTGGATAGAAAATAGCACAGACTTGATCAAGAGCTATCTCCCTGCATACGATAGGAATTTGGTAGTCCAAAAAGTGATCTTCCCTAGCAGCCTATTGAGGAGTGGTTGACATTGGCTGATTGATAGCCTTTTAGTACTCAGTGGTACCCCTAAATAATTAAAAAGGCATCTCTCTTTTCACAAAATCAAGTATCCTCAGTATAGCTTCCTGAGTGTGGTCTTTCACCCCGCAAAGTATATTGAGCTTTTGTCAAGATTAGCTACAAGCCCAGAAGCCCGTGAAAACTCATGGCAACAAGTGGATAAAAGTTGGACAGACCTGATCTCACCTTTGCAGAAGAGAAGAAGATCATCAGCAAATCCAAGTTGTATCACCTTTACCTTGTCACATCTTGGGTGGAATTTAAATTCTGGGTGGTTCATAAGTTGTTTCAATAGTGTAGACAGGTATTCCATAGCGATAACAAACAGAAAAGGGGACATGGGATCACCCTGTCTCAAACCACGTTTCTCCTCAAAAGGTTCAGAGGGTCTTCCATTGATACAGATAGAGTAAGAAACTGTTTTGAGGCATACCATTATCCAACTAATAAACTGAGAAGGAAAGTTCAAGTGTCTCAGCATTTGCTCCACAAAACCCCATTCTACTGAATCATATGCTTTTTGCATATATACTTTAAGCATACATCTAGGGGAAATTCCCTTCCTTTCATACTCCTTGACTAGCTCATGGCTTAAGATTATATTATCACTAATCAGTCTGCCTGGCACGAAAGTTGATTGACTTTTATCTACTAGGAAATCCATTACTTTTTGCATTCTACTAGTAAGTATCTTGGATATGAGCTTATACACTACAGAGCAACATGATATGGGTCGAAATTCCTTCACAGAGGAGGGATTCTTGACCTTGGGAATCAAAGTTACCAACGTACAGTTGATAGGCTTATAAAGGTTACCCGACTCAAAAAAGTGAATGACAGCATCTGAAATTTATTTTCCCACCACTGGCCAAGTTTTTTTAAAAAATAAGGCATTAAAACCATCAATTCCTGGTGATTTTGAGTCATCAATATCCTTCAGGGCCAGTAGTACATCATCAGGAGTAACATGTTGTATAAGTTGTAGTTATTGGCCTCTCGTCAGTACGTTTCCCAAGGCACATACTTCTGGTTTTACCACTGGAAGTTTACTGGCAGAAGTGCCAAGGAGCCTCTTATAAAACTGGATGATCTCAACTTTAACTTCCTCCTCAGTAGTAGTCCATTCCCCAGTTGCAAGTTCAATTTTTTGACCTGGCTAGTTGCAATCCTATTCTTGACATTTGCAAAGAAATATGCTGAATTGGAATCCCCTAGCTTTAGCCAAGTCATTCTAGATTTCTGTTGGTAGATGTTCTCCTGAACCAAACTCCATTTTTCAAGCTCATCTTTTATTTCCTTTTCCTCTTTGAACAACTGCCTATCATGCATATAGTCCCTCATTTGAGCCTGTAAGTCTTTCAACCTCTGTCTAGTCACTTGAATTCGGTGCTCCATATTTGAAAATTCCTTGATATGTAGTGCTTTCAATTCAGGCCTTATGTTCTTTAGTTTGGACCAAATCTTCTTCAAGTGTCCCCCTGTAACATTCTTCATCCACCCTATGTGAACACATGTCATGAATGCTTGGCCACTACTAGAAAAACAGGGAAAACCGACCTCAAAATACCGACATCCGGAGGTCGGTTTTCCCTGAAATACCGACTCAAAATCGACTCACAAGACCAAGTCGGAAAAGGCTTGGTTGGTTTCGTATACCGACATCGTGAGGTCGGTAAATACCGACCTCCGGATGTCGGTTTTAATTTTAATTCCAAAAATTAAGAATTTAATATATATTTTATTTTCTTTTATTTCCGACTTCCTGAAGTCGGTTTCTTTTTAAAAAAATATAATTAAAAATATAATATACTGACCTCCGGAGGTCGGTATTGTTTAATTTCTAATTTATTATCTTTTTGGTGTTCCGACCTCCGGAAGTCGGTATTACTGAATTTTTAATTTATTATTTTTTTGATTTTCCGACCTCCGGAAGTCGGTATTAATGAAATTTTAATTTATTATTTTTCTGATATTCCGACCTCTTGAGGTCGGTATTATTTAAATTTCATTTTTCTATTTCAGTTGATTCCGACTTCCTGATGTCGGTATTTTTGGAAAATTTATTAAAAATACCGATATCCTGATGTCGGTATTTCTGGAAAATTTATTAAAAATACCGACATCAGGAAGTCGGTTTTCTGGAAAATTTACCAAAAATACCGACCTCTGGAGGTCGGTTTGTTGTCGATATTTTGCCATAAAATTGGCAGTAAATTGCTGCAATTTGAATTGCCCACCTGCATATTTGATAATGCATATATTCAACCAAAACCAGCTCAAATAGCTATCAAGACGATATTTTTCTATATTTACGTTTCACTACTTCAAATTAAACTTAAAATACGATCAAACAATCTAAAAAGTGTACAAACTATATATACTAAGTTCAAAATGTCTAGTAGTTAGGTACAACACAACTACTCATCATTAGCATCATCATCCTCATCCTCTTCACCCTCCTCATCCTCTTCACCCTCCTCCTCACCCTCGATATCAGACTCATCCACTAGGCATCGACGTTTATCACTAGCACAATGAGGAATAATCTTTCCCGACTCAAAAAGAGATTTTAACTGGGACTGAAGCTCCGCATACCTCTTGTTCTCATTGGGAGGTTCTTCTACATTTTCCCCAAATTCAAAATCAGAATGCATCCCAAAAGCATCATGAATCATATCCGGCATTCTAGAATCTTGGACATAATTATGTTCCTCAGATCTACTACTTTCACCAACAACAAAGTTACTAAACCTATTAATGTTACTATCAACTTCACCATGACTAGTCCAAACTGTATATCCTGGTTTAATTCCAAAATTTTAACTTACTACACTTTACTTATTTTAAGTCACTAGTTCAAAATTTTAACTTACTACACTTTACTTATTTTAAGTCACTAGTTCACAATTCCAACTAACAACTAACTACACTTTACTTATTTTAAGTCACTAGTTCAAAATTTTAACTTACTACACTTCACTATTTTAAGTCACTAGTTCAAAATTTCAACTAACAACTAACTACCCTTTACTTATTTTAAGTCACTAGTTCAAAATTTTAACTTACTACACTTCACTATTTTAAGTCACTAGTTCAAAATTTCAACTAACAACTAACTACACTTTACTTATTTTACGTCACTAGTTCAAAATTTTAACTTACTACACTTCACTATTTTAAGTCACTAGTTCAAAATTCCAACTAAACAACTAACCTACACTTCACTATTTTACAGTCATCTAGTTCATAATTACAAAATTTTTAACTTACTACCAACTTTACTTATTGTTAGTCTACTAGTTCAAAATTTTACTTACTACACTTCATATTGAAGTCATTAAGTTTCATGATTCCAAAATTTTAACCTTACTACACTTTATCCTTATTCTAGTCACTAGTTTTAAAATTTTAACTTACTACAACTTTTACTTTTTTAAATCACTAATTCAATTTAACTTACTAACACACTTCACTATTTTAAGACTCATTTAGTTCATAATTCCAAAATTTTAACTTACTACACTTTACTATTTAGTCACATAGTTTCAAAATTTTAACTTACTACACTTCACTAATTGAAGTCATTATTAATAATTCCAAAATTTTTAACTTACTACACTTTAACTTATTCTAAGTCCAGCTAGTTCAAAATTTTTAACTTCTACACTTCACTATTTTAAGTCCACTAGGTTAAAATTCCAACTAACCAACTAACTACACTTTACTTTATTTTAGTCACTAATTCAAATTTTAACTTACTACACTTTCACTATTTGAAAGTCCTTAGTTTATATTTCCAAAAATTTTAACTTACTACACTTTACTTATTTTCAGTCACTAGTTTCAACAATTTTCAATTCTTACATTTCAACTATTTTAAGTCATTAGTTCATAATTCCAAAATTTTAACTTACTACACTTTACTTATTTTAAGTCACTAGTTCACAATTTTAACTCACTACACTTCACTATTTTAAGTCATTAGTTCATAATTCCAAAATTTTAACTTACTACACTTTACTTATTTTAAGTCACTAGTTCAAAATTTTAACTTACTATACTTCACTATTGAAAGTCATTAGTTCATAATTCCAAAATTTTAACTTACTACACTTTACTTATTCTAAGTCACTAGTTCAAAATTTTAACTTACTACACTTTACTTATTTTAAATCACTAATTCAAATTTTAACTTACTACACTTCACTATTTTAAGTCATTAGTTCATAATTCCAAAATTTTAACTTACTACACTTTACTTATTCTAAGTCACTAGTTCAAAATTTTAACTTACTACACTTCACTATTGAAAGTCATTAGTTCATAATTCCAAAATTTTAACTTACTACACTTTACTTATTCTAAGTCACTAGTTCAAAATTTTAACTTACTACACTTTACTTATTTTAAGTCACTAATTCAAATTTTAACTTACTACACTTCACTATTTTAAGTCATTAGTTCATAATTCCAAAAATTTAACTTACTACACTTTACTTATTTTAAGTCACTAGTTCAAAAGTTTAACTTACTACACTTCACTATTGAAAGTCATTAGTTCATAATTCCAAAATTTTAACTTACTACACTTTACTTATTTTAAGTCACTAGTTCAAAATTTCTTAACTTCTACAGCTTCACTATTTTTAAGTCCTAGTTCAAAATTCCAACTACCACACTAACTACACTTTACTTATTTTTTAGTCCATTAATCTCAATTTTCAACTTACTCTTACACTTACTATTTTAAGTCATTAGTTCATAATTCAAAATTTTACTTGACTTGCACAATTTACCTTATCTCTTAAGCGTCACTAGTTAAAATTTTTACGTTACTACACTTTATTATTTTAAGATCACTAATTCATAATTTTTTAACTTACTCACTTCAGCTATTTTTAAGCTCATTTAGTTCAATAATTCAAAATTCCAACTAACTACACTTCACAATCTTAAGTCATTAGTTCAAAATTTTGACTTACTAAATTTCACAATTTTAAGTCACTAGTTCATATTTTCAGTTTATATGCATGATAATGATGTGCCAAACACAATCAGTAGCCCAATGGCTCACAAATAAACCTATTGGCCTGCACAGGCTCCAATCGCTCTACAACATACATAACCAGCTCTATAATCGAGATATCGATGTCCGAGACTCACGGACATTCCCAAATAACCCACCATCTATGGTCCAGAGGCATAATCAAGGCCACACAAGGCCACAAGGGTAATACTTAATGCTAATTAGTATTAAGTGTCAACACTAGATGGACACAAATTGATCTTGCAAGAAAATCAATTTTGTCATCAATAGGATCAACTAGTCTTGACACTTACTAATCAACCACATTATAATCAAATTTAAGACTAAGTGTCAACACTAGATGGACACAAATTGATCTTGCAAGAAAATCAATTTTGTCATCAATAGACACTTATGCTAAACAAATACATTATAACTAAATTAAAGACTAAGTGTCAACACTAGGTGGACATAAATTGATCTTTCAAGAAAATCAATTTTGTCATCAATAGGATCAACTAGTGTTGACACTTATGCTAAACAAATACATTAACAATGACATGCCCTAGTTAAATGATAAATCCTAATTTAGTAACCAAAATTAACAAAGATAAACCCTAATTTAATAACTATAATTAATTAACAAGAAAATTAAAATTACTTACCTTGATGGACCCCCACCGGAGCAGCAACAGAGACGGCGATAGGCGGCAGCGGCAGGCGATAACAAACTTCAGCAGCAGCAGCGGCAGCAGCAGCAGCAGCGGCAGGAGAAGCGGCAGCAACCTCAGCAGCAGCAGCGGCAGGAGAAGCGGCAGCAACCTCAGCAGCAGCAGCGGCAGCAATGTGCAGCAGCAGCGGCAGCGGTGCAAGGCACCAACAGCGTCAGCAGCAGCAGCGGCAGCGTCAGCAGCGGCAGCGTCAGCAGCAGCAGCGGCAGTGTCAGCAGCAGCAGCGGCAGCGTCAGCAGCAGCAGCGGCCGGTGGTGAGGGTGGTGTGAGTGTGAGTGTGAGTGTGAGTGTGAGTGTTAGTGTTAGGGTGTTAGGGTTTTTAGGTAACAAAATTAAAAAAAAAAAAAACCGACCACTTGAGGTCGGTATTTTTAAAAAATAAAGTATTTTTTGATAAAACCGACCACTTGAGGTCGGTATTTTTAAAAAATAAAGTATTTTTTGATAAAACCGACCACTTGAGGTCGGTTTTTTAAAAAAAACTAAAAGTAATTAATAAAAATTATTTAATCATCAACATATTTCATAAACTCGGATACATTATTGATTCGTTACATTACTCAATGATTATGCTACTATACAATGTATTTCATACTACTTGAATAGATTATCAATCGATTAATTAATTAGCTTTTGAATACGTACTATATATGTACATCATGACTAGACGAGACATATATTTAAGACGACAGACCAGTAATATATAGGACTTGGTTAATTATATTACTCAACGATCGTCATCGTATAGTACCTCATATGTACGTAATACAATGTATTCCACTAGCTACTTGGATGAATTGTCGATTAGTTAATTAGTTTTTGAATATGTACTATATATATAAACATGCATCACTAAAGACGAGACATATATATTCAAGATGATGGACCATTTAATATACAGGACTTGATTAATTATATTACTCTATGATCGTATATTACCTCATATATGTACGTAATACAATGTATTTCATACTACTTGGATGAATTATCGATTGGTTAATTAGCTTTTTAATACGTACTATATATATACGTACAATATCGCCACAAAAAAACATATATTCAAGACGACAGATCATTACTATATATATAGGACTTGCTTATTTACATTACTCAACAATCGTATATTACCTCGTGTGTACGTAATACAATGGTATTCCACTGCTTGGATGGATTATCGATTAGTTAATTAGCTTTTGAATACGTACTATATATATGTGTACAATATCGCAACAAAAAAACATATATTTAAGACGACGGATCATTATAGTACATAGAATAACTTGGTTAATTATATTCAATGATCGTATATTAACTCATATGTACGTAATATACAACATATTCCATACTACTTGGTTATGGATTATATATCGATTGGTTAATTAGCTTTTGAATACGTACTATGTAGATACGTACATCACTAGACGAGACATATATTCAAGACGATGGATCATTATTATATATAATATATAGGACTTGGTTAATTATATTTCTCAATGATCGTATATTAACTCATATGTACGTAATATATGACGTATCCATACTACGTATTTAGATATGTATTATCGATCGGCTAATTAGCTTTTGAATACGTACTATATATATATATATATACGTATATACATCACTAGACGAGACATATGTATATTCAAGACGATGTATAAGTTATGAGGGAATCTATGTATTATCTTATACAGGATATAGAATGTGGAATAAGTAATACTTGTATAATTAATACATGAATAACTAATCTCTACATAACTAATACATGTATAAATAATATATAGATTACCTCATAACTAATATCTACATTACTAATACCTATATAACTTTAACTAGCTACCAAACGACCTCTTAGTGTTATACACAATAGAAAAATAGTGATTATTACAAATATTTTAAAGGTAATATCGACATCCGGAGGTCGATTTTATTCAAAATAATTAAATAAAAGTAAAATACCGACCTCCGGAGGTCGGTATTGCCTTTAAATTTAATGAAAATAACAGTAAAATACCGACCTCCGGAAGTCGGTATCACCTTTAATTTTAATGAAAATAAAAGTAAAATACCGACCTCCGGAGGTCGGTATTACCTTTAATTTTAATGAAAATAAAAGTAAAATACCGACCTCCAGAGGTCGGTATTGCCTTTAATTTTAATGAAAATACAATGTATTCCATACTACTTGGATGGATTATCGATTGGTTAATTAGCTTTTTAATACGTACTATATATATGCGTACAATATCGCCACAAAAAAACATATATTTGAAGACGACAGATCATTACTATATATATAGGACTTGCTTATTTACATTACTCAACAATCGTATATTACCTCGTGTGTACGTAATACAATGGTATTCCATTGCTTGGATGGATTATCGATTAGTTAATTAGCTTTTGAATACGTACTATATATATACGTACAATATCGCAATAAAAAAACATATATTCAAGACGACGGATCATTATAGTACATAGAATAACTTGGTTAATTATATTCAATGATCGTATATTAACTCATATTAACTCCGGAGGTCGATTTTATTCAAAATAATTAAATAAAAGTAAAATACCGACCTCGGGAGGTTGGTATTACCTTTAAATTTAATGAAAATAACAGTAAAATACCGACCTCTGGAAGTCGGTATTTCCTTTAATTTTAATGAAAATAAAAGTAAAATACCGACCTCCGGAGGTCGGTATTACCTTTAATTTTAATGAAAATAAAAGTAAAATACCGACCTCCGGAGGTCGGTATTGCCTTTAATTTTAATGAAAATACAATGTATTCCATACTATTTGGATGGATTATCGAT